>OX104067.1:87015626-87045437 GCA_944474145.2 Dicrocoelium dendriticum
CGAACACCGGCCCACGAAGGCCTGTCCGCTGCTCTATCACTGACTAACCGGGGCGGACGAGGAGATGCGCACTTTAAGACGGCTTCGCCTGCGCCAGCGCAATGTTTAGTGTTCAATGCTTGCCGAAAGTCGGCGGTGCGATGTGTGTGCAATGCTGCGTTTAAATGTGCGAATTTCCTCTGACCTCAGTCACTGTACTACACGTCTTTGCCGACGTTTGACGATACAGAGAGTTATCAGTCGGTACAGACGGGTATATGTTGTCTCGCTCCTCAGTACATATAAATGTTCGCTTTAATGAATCGACCTTAAACAAACTGTGTGACATCTTGCAACAAAGAAACCTCGAATAACGCCTTCACATTGGAACCGCGATATAAATGTACTAAAGGGTTTTATGTGATGAATCCAATGAATTCCTTTAAATGTTTTCGAATAATTCACAGAAACGTTTCCAAACATCAGCGAGGATTTCAAAGACTGCACTAATTTGACGCTGACGACTGCAGTCGTTACTTCAAGACTCTCTCTGTTATGAGAATTTGTACAAATGTTGAAAACCTAAGAGGAGAAAGTATTCCAATGATTATTTTAACTTTTTTACAGTGTGTTATCTCAATTGGAGGGAAGCTAAAATCCTTGCTCGATTGTAAATCAGCCAAGCTACGTTTGTTCGAAAACCCGAATACCGCAATCCATCCGGTCATGTAGAAATCAAACATGTCTGCCTGGACGATTGCTTATATATTTGGGGTGTGGATAGGAAGCGTTGATCAAGAAACAAATGATGAACAAACGATCCATTATATTGTTATTAGATAACTGTCAATTTGCAGTTGTATCAAAATTTCACAAGGTACACTAAATGCCTGTGCATTCAAAAATGACCTTAAAAATGCAGCGTCTCTACCAAAAAACTAACAAACCGAAACGCAAAACTTACTTCCCGACGGCAGCTCGCATGAGCTGTGCAAAGATACATCATGGGACCTTTTGCGGCAAAAAGTGACCTTACTTGCACCAGTCAATGCCTTTGGGAGGGGATTGGTAGTTCCGTCGGTAAAATGTTGACATAATTAGTTCAGTATACTTTAAATAAGACGGATTCGTTCAATTCTCGGGAAAGATGAGGTCACCTAAATAGACGTTGCGTCTCCCACGCGAAGGGTTCCCAATAACAAAAAAGGGTATTTGACGGATAAAGAGTGTCAACCAGTACTATGACAGATCCAGCTACTATATTCAGCGAGATCTTACTGCGGCATCACCCAGTAAGGATAGATAATTAAACAGCTGGTGATGCAGATAAAGTAAACATGGACATCCGAAACCAGAGAAAACCTCAAAACGAGTGATGTCGGGCAACTTTTTAATACAACCTAGGTGCATTTGCTGTAGAACTATGGTCAAGCCTGTTAAGTAGTGCAAAGTTTTGCTAATCAAGATTTACAGTTGTGCTTGTACTACGAGAAAATGCGGGTATGGGATGCATTTGGACTAAATGAGTGGTAAATATTTAAGACAACACACTGCATGTCAATTTGTTAGAACACAGTAAGCATAAACTAGGTTTTTCATTAGGTTATAAATCAATAGCATAGTAGAAATGCAGTGTATATGAAAATAAATTCTAAGCTGTACTTCTCGTAACATGAAAGTATGAAACGCTTATATTTTGTATGGATACACCAACATTTGACCATCTCACTCGCACTCACTCTTTCCATATGTATTAAGCAGTGTCATCTAACAGATTGGCATTTACAAACATTAGTGTTGCGGCAGATCGATAATTTGGTTCCACTGAAACTAAAGCCGCAACAAGTTTATTTTATATTCAATCCAACGTAGCACCCAAACTTCAGGTGCCAGTAATTTCCAGAAACATAGGTTATAAGAGGCAGATAGTTTTCACTCTCTTGTATAGAAGGTGTTAAGAAAGCAATCCAGAATACTCATGATATTAAAGGATGCAAAGGATCCAGAACCTTTAATCATATGGAGTCAAATTAGAAAGCAAGTCGCAATATGCAACTGGGAATGCTTTAGCAAAGCGGTGTTTCTTCCAAGCCTTCATGGATTACTTTCCATTTTCCAGTTTACTGTGGTGTTGCATAGGATATCTACCACTAACTGTGCATGAATGAAAAGCTGGAAAACCGAGGTTCATCTTAGTGAACACTATAAATATAAGTACAATACACAGATTCTGACACAACGATATTCTGACATCCACACCGCCAATTCAATTAACTTCAATTTCACAGTGGTATTCGGGTTTAATTCGGAGGTTGGAAAGAAACTTTAACGTAATTTGGTTAATGACAAGCAGATATTTTTACTACCGAATTAGACATATTAAGGCTGGGTGGGCTATCAGCGGAAGCAAAAGACGCCTCAGTAACCTAGTTGGCAGGATCCTCAATATCATTCATTTCCCCATCCTTTCGATTTACACAGAATCTTACTTAAGAAACGCAAGATTATGTTAAAGCTCAAGTTAATTTTCATGGCTAGATACATGGGCAAATCAGGCAAAGTACCTTTGAAGTTTCATTACCGTTATATTTGTTTGTTTACATGATAAATGAATCTAGAAATTTTACCCAATCCAATCAGCTTTTCAAGTTGGTTATTCTTTTACCTTTTGCAAATACAACGGTAACTGTACACAACAAGTATTTGAGTACTAACTTACAACATCCTGATATAACAAGTTTAAATTAAATTCTAACCTAAAGTGTGAATGAAAGTATCTAATGCAGCGAAATCTAGTGTAAGTCATGCGAATATAGTTCAAATGCATGCACAATATAACTTGCGGCCTGAAACTCGAAACTTCAAATGGAGTAACTGTAGCTCATTACCTGCACCCAGAAAAATTCTGAATTTTGCCCACTTCGTTTCCCCTAAAATTATTTCGCTGCAAATCAGTTCAGTACAAACATAAGTAGTAACTTGATGAAATGTTCTTTAGTATGAGATGGCTGAATATGAAAGGAAAACTATTGATCAAACTCTGTGCATTTAATACGGCTAATACAAATACTTCGCCTCAGCAAACTACTCTACTGTCTATCTCAAATCACTAACTCGATTGTCATGATTACGTATGGTAACCGCAAACACCTAACATATAGATCTGATAGAGTTTACGTTTTACTATATCATAATCAGTTGCGTCACAGAAAGACGTGCACAGTTATACGCTGGCTGTATAGATTACTAACCCAACTTTAATCAACCCAACGCTCAACATTTGCCAAATACCTATCTTACGTATTTGTCTGGCAATTCATTTAGATTCTGGTGAGAATTGCGCAACAAAGCTGATGCAACCGTACACCTATATGCAACACGCTCTCAGTATGCTCTTTTTTCAAGCATACTTTGGCGGCTGGAAGTTACAAAATTCCTTAATCTATATAAATTTGTGGCAACAAACTATATTTCGAGGTTCAGTATAACACCTTTGCAGACAATTACAACGCAAAATTATTTCAGGTACCATGAATAGATCTATACATATGAAATTATTTAAATATGTGTGGTCGTTGCGATTAACATTGGTTTATCTCTGCCTGAAATCGATATCTGTATCGTCTTCTTTGCACGACTTTTTGTTGGGATTTAACTAAACCTTAAGTCGATATTGAAGGATAAATGGAGCACCACACTCTAGGAATGTGATTGATATTTCGTTGTACAACTAACGTCATTTTAAGAAAAATTATTTTTCCGTGGAGCCAAGGTTGCTTTAGTCAGCTACTTAGGTCATAGCCATAGGTTTTACTGCACACCTTTGTAAAGTGAGAGTAACATGCGGATTCCTTTGCTTCAGAGTTAAAATTCTCAATGGGAATAATCCAAATTCCAACCAACTCTTTCAAGGCTACCTAATTTATTAAAAATGCTTAGGAAATGCTAAAAATTATGTTTCAAAATCAATTATTGTACCAATTGGGAGGCTGTCCGGTATTTGTTGCCTAAATTATAGTTTACTTCGTAGGTCCAGTCATTTGCTGTAAGCATTTACAGATAGCGTGGAGGAAATGATCCAAATGAATATCAAAGGGGATTTAGATACTCAACAATAAGCTCAATTCCAACGAAATACATGCGCGGCACTATCGAGGTTAACACTTTGTTAAGAATATTGCACTGGTTTCTTGCCACATTATTGCTTTTGGGTGCGAAAATTAGTGGTTTAACAAAATCTATGTTAAAAATATTTTGGATATCAGGTATGATACCATTAAAGTTAGATCAGCAAAGGTTAGTTAGAAATACGCACATGTTTCTACTCTTTAACTAATTAGGTTCCGTTTCCATAAATGCTAAATGGTCTGAACTGTCAGAGGAACATTGACAATCCAATATTTAAATAATTTGACAAAATAATTTCCGCTCCCTATTTTTGGATTTTAACAAGCCATCTTAGTTGTGGCCTCGGTTTAGTTTGAAGTTGTATACCGACATTCAGATAACCGCTATACCCTTCAAATTTGTTACACAAGCGTAAGTAAGGTTTACTCCTACGCAAGACCTTCTTTCGGCAATACTCGAATGATTTGAAGGTGAACGCTTTGTTTTATCAGAATGAAAGTTGCCACAACGTCTCCAAATTAATGTTTACATTAATTGGTTTTTAAAATTGAAGCGCAAAAGGATAAAAGCCTTTTTATGTGTTCAGCAGCCTCGCTTATGTCTGCATTTTATAAAACTGCTGTAATATATAACATTCAACGTTTATCCAAAGGGTCTATATCATCTGATGTATACATTCGGTAAATAACATTACTGAGAATTGTGTCTAAAGAATGCTTTATAATTAATAAATATTTATTTTTTACTTTTACTATAAGGTTTAGCCGACTACTTTCATTGTTCCCTCGTTTGAACCGTAAACTTCATCACTTATAGATCACATCAAGTCTGGACATATGCATCCAGTTTATTAAAGCCTATATACTGGCCATAGTTCTTATAGCCAATTTTAATGAGAAGGTCATAAGCAAAGTTATTACGTTTGGGATATAAATCCGACGCAATACAACATGTGTTACCTGTTCTGGTTAGGTGCTAAATTATTATGTGGTTTACTGGCTCAGGGTGATTATTTGCCAGTCATTGTAATCCTCCTACTTGAAGGTTTATTATAACCTTGATTTACAATATGTTTGACTATTGCCAATACTGTCTAACATTACAGAATCGAATGAATTATTTGCGACTTTGTCACAGAGCAGACCTTCTGTGCCCTTAGCGAAGTACTTTTCCTATTTTAGTTTGACAAATAAAATTAAATTTGATAAACACGTAGCTACAAATGTTAAGTGATTTTGTATAGCCTCTATCGCCCGGCGGAAGCGGTGAACATTTTCAAATCACTATAGCTATTATTGGATCATTGGTCGTCAGCGAGCAACTAGACCTTTCATTACAGGTTGTTTAATAAATACTAGTCACATAAGATAAAGACAAATATATTCCTTAGTTGCGATAATAACTATGGGATTGGCCTTATTGCGCTTGCTAAATTACAGGATAAATCCATTAGGCAAATCAGGATATCAAGTGATTTGTTTTTCGTGTTTTGGAGCACCCGCCTTGTGTAGTGGAATGCGACACGCAGTCGCATTCTTGGCCTGGGCTGACTTTAAATTCATCCTATGCTAATACGCTCACTGGGACCGTCACCGAAGTGCAGGATTTCGGTGTGGCTCTCTTACATCCCTGCACTCCACGAGCGACTGCTTCATCTCTGTTTAGATTCATCAGGCAGAGTGAGGCGTGCTAGGAGTGGAAAGCGGCACATAGTGCTTGGCATCTATAGCGCTGATAAATAGCACATGGAGCTCCGCGAGCAGTGTTAGACACCTTGGTTAGAAGTTGGTTTTCTGGTATTCGATCACATACCGTGTGTCTTCGATTGTGACACGCAAGCTCAACCGTGGCCGCGGCAGACTTTGAAGCCAGCGCTTTTCATCACGATCACCAGGACCGTCACCGAAGTGGAGGGTTGCGATGTGGCTATCCTATACCTGCACTCCACTACCGACTGTTTCTATTCGTATAGATTTATTAGATAGAGATTGCTGAGCTGGAAGTGGAATTCGACGCCTAGAGCTTCGCGGCTGTCACCCTGATATAAAGCCTATTGATGTTCGCGAGCAGTTTGACCCAACAGCCAGTTGGTTTTCGGGTTAAGAGCAGCCGCAGTATGCCTTAGATTTCGACATGCAATCTCAACCAGGCCTTGGTTCAGTTTGAAATTAGCTTGTGCCAATATGTTCAATAGGACCGTCCTCGAAGTGGAGAGTTTTGTTGTAGCTCAATTCCATTCCTGCTCTATGCGACCGAAGAATTCGTGTGTGTACAATAGTTAGAGATAGTTGAGGTGGGAGCGTAACTCAGTACATGGTGCTTGGCGGCTATTGCAATGGTATCTATACCATCGAGTTCTGCCAACATCGCTTGACACAATGGTTAGAAGTTGATTTTTTGATGCCGGAGCATCGGCCCTGTGTCTTGGGTTGCGACAGGCCATCTCGATCGTGTCCTGCGTTGAAATATTTTCAGCCTCTAATTATACATGAACTCGAACCCGCGGTCGTAGACGGCATTGATGGGTGAAATCCATACAAATATTTCAAGTGTATGAGTCGTTCTTTAATGAGGATGTTGATCTTTGTACTGCCATATATCTATCCTTCAGCTTTACGGCTACAGTGTAAAGATGATTATTGTGTGTGTTGGTATTAGTTGGGGAAATTCGTTTCTGACAAAATCGTGTCTTCGTATTATATAAGACGTATTTTATTAATACAGTTGCAGTATTCAAATTTGTTGTACACTTGTTCTTTTAATCAGATCACCAATAGGTATTTATTAATGCAAAAGTGAGATTAACCCGGATGGATTGTTACTATTTAATTGTAGATGCTGAGTACCAGTTAGGTTATTACTATACCGTCTTCTAAGTTCGCTAACCATTGTTTTCCTTCATCCTGCGACCCAACTTGACCAAGATTTTGGTCAACCTCATTAGCTATTTGTGCTACTTTACTGACTTGCTCAAACAAGTACAAAGAAATCATATTTAACAAAAATTTAAAAATCATTTACTGTTGCACACCGCCTACTCACTGCTAGTGACTGCTCAGTGATGGCTGCAGGATAATTTGATCCAACTTGTAACAGCTACTTGCAAATGATGATAAAGTGTGCGTGAACTTAGAGTGCGTCAGAGTAACTGGGAGCTACGCCACATCCATAAACCTAGTTTGTTAGGTGGTTAAATTGTGGTGGCGAAAGAGTTAAGCGGATTTCCTTACACACTGTAACCGTTATTAAAATTTCAAGTATAAATTAAGTAAGCTTCAAGTTTATCTCAGCACAATTACCGTGAGGAACTTAAAAGGCGGCCTCAAATATAGCATTAGCACGCACCAAGAGCTATACAGCATGTCTCTTGTTGGTAGCTAGCACCCCCAGCAGGTAGGATCGGCTGTAACAAAGGCTGCTTATAAGGTTCTGTATAAAGACATAACCAGTTTTTTCAACCAGCCAAAATTCAGCATGAGAATTTAGAAAATATACTCAAAAGATCAACTGCCGCGGCGGAATTTTGTCTAAATAACCCTGTACTAGCTCAGCTGAGGACATATGAATTGTCGCATAAGGTTTAATTCAGCCAATATCATAAGGAGTTTACACATAGCACTTCGGTGATTTTGAAGAAAGTTGTTGATGGCGAGCAGTATATAGCTACTTCCTAAGTCATGGTAAGCAACCAATGACTAATTCTATTCATCAACGAAGTGGATGTGAGTAGAAAAAATCCATTGTATCATCAAATTTGTTTTATTCGCAGACACTTGTTTTCAAAAATGCATCAAAAAGCCCACGCAAACAACAAATAAACTGAATTTGTGGACAGACACAGCATGTCTTCTTACATTCAGCTGCTTCTTGCACAGCATAACATACACCGTCAAGTAGGTCAGACAAGTAGTCTTTAAGGGGTCACGCAGGTAAACGACGGTCTGTTCAGCCCATGGCATAACCAACGCCACAGTGGACTTTTGTTGTGTACATAGCCATGATTTGCACAGCAGTAGCGCGATCGCTTCTGTGGCGTCTAATGCCCGCCTGCAGACGTAATTTGTTTAATTGTCTTTCGACTTGTATTTATCAGACACAGCGAGCAACGCTGGAGTTTTTGAAAATATGGAAGTGACATCAACCTCACATGTTGTGTTGGATGATCCAACTGGCAGCCAAGTCACAAGTTAACCGTTAAGCACCTCTTCAATTTGCTTCTCACAGCATCCTTTTATTTATAGCTTTGAATTAACAAACAAATGTTTGTTATTTTCAGCATTTGTGCACTAGCTAAAGGCTTTTATGTACCCGCGATACATATGAGCTGAAAGAATACATGGATATAGAAAGCTCAAAGCCCCGAAATTTAACAAGCATCTGCCATTCATTACTGGGTGAAATGACTCCGGTATGTTGAATAAGAACAAACAAAAAGCAAACGATGTTCTTCCAAGTATCCCAAAACCGGTTTCGCCGAGGTTACATGGACGTTAACGTAAAAGTCGTGGTGAGTCAATACACAACTCGTCCCAAAGAACGTGCCAAGCATTAGTTGTTTTCTCGGTAATATACCAGTGTTCCATTAAACCTTCAGTAAGTATATTGCCTGTTAAAATGCCGCCAGAACAAACATGGCTGGACTCAACTATGTTCAGGCATTAAAACTTCAGTGAACCGAAAAAAGATGTTTAGCTGGCCTTGAAGAAAGAAAGAAAGAAGAAAGAAAGCATTAAATTTACTTAACGTGAGAAATCAATAGCTGCTTAACTTCATAGGAATCGGTTTTCTCTAAGTCCGTATTAATTAGAACCTACCATAACTGCAAACAAGTGCCACCGTTCGGTTTAAAAATATTAAATACACGTTAAAATTATTTCTCATTTAAAACCTCACCTCACCCTTTGTGTACCAGTGTCATGGTCCGAGGTATGTCATTCCGTAATTTTTCAACTGTTATTGACATTAGATCAAAAAATTACTAGGGCTGAGCAGTTCCCACATCAACATCACCTTCAGCATAATTAAGATATGCGAAATATCTTAAAGACACTGTTGTTGCTGTTCGATTGAAAAAATCAATAACCATTTTGCAAAAGATAGTGATACTGAATTTAATTACAAACAGCTTTCGCTACATTCGTGACCAGAATATGTCACCAGATATAGTGTTTATATTTTCTAACTGTTTGCAGTAGCTTTCACTTCATTGCATAGAGCTTTTTGCACGATGACTACTACATCAAGCCCGTTTATGCCAAACGTATTTTGTCTTTAGCCTTTTTCTCATGCGAAATAATTTTAATGCCATATGTTCCAAATCGTTTGACAACGCTTTGTTTTGCCCTTTATATAGTTAGGCAACAAGGTTGTCTGCAACAAACTGGTAGCTGCTTAAGCATTTATAAGGCATTCATTCTTCTTTGGATAGCAAGATACTTGTACTTTTCAGAAGTGCAAAATTGTTTATTTTCCATGGATGTGTAACAAGTGTTTAACATTCTCTAAATATCCAACATACAAAATATAGATTTAAAATGTATTCAATGCACACCTAGCCAGCCTAAAAAGGTGTATTCACTAAATGGTTTGTTAAAATGCTGGATTGGAACAAAGCGGCCATTGTCACCCTCCAACAAACGAAAATCATAGTGGAAACAAATGATATGCCAAGATAAATCACTCGGCCAAATGCTGCAAAATGACACAAACTAGTAAGAAAAGTAAAAAAATTGGTCTTGTTTCTCTTCCACACTCTTCAAAACGAAAGCAGAAATTTTCAACTACGACCCCGCTCTGTAATTTCCTTACTAAATGGAATAGCAAGCACATGCTTGAGATGGTATTATTCAATTCCTCACCTACTGCTTTCTCTACAATCAATTCCATTGTAATCTATTCTATGTAAGATAATGAAATAAACAGCCAAACTAAATCTCTCAAGAACTACAAAAGCAAATACTGACACAAAGAAATAATTTCATATGAAGCATCGCTTCGGGGGCGGGGTTGCCCCCGGAAGAAAAACTTTGACGATTCTAAACATAATTACTTTTGTTATCCCGAAAGTCGGTCACTTCTGGAAAAGATGGGGTACTTTAAAACATTGTCATCCGTCGTGCAAAATCCTACATGTAAGAGCAATCTTGCTACATGAAGCATTGCGCATGAAACACGTAGGAGGATATGTAACTATTGACGGTACTGTTTGTTCTTGTTTAGACCCCTGTGTTGTTACCGTAGTCGTGGCTCTCATCTGTTTTATTAAACACTTCTTGGTAACTGTCGGTGCAAAGCTTGACCGCCACTAGCCATAAGGTATCAACTGCTTGCTTCAAGATTTTAAGCCAATAGATACGATTGGATTCTGCTCAATACTACTGGTCAATATCTATAACCAGCGGCTTTAAATCAGATGCAGACAAGTTTTGTGATGCATTTACAGCAGTCGCCATTGGAAAATTTAACCAGTCCTTGTGCCAATGTGCTGATGATAGCAATATTTATGCCACATTCTCCAATCGTTCTTTGGCTAGTTAACAGGCATCCCTGCATTTAGCGTGTATCACAAACCTAGAAAATATCAGCCTGCAGTCGCGCTTCGTCTAGCCATTCAGGTCATCCTGGAGTCAAGATATCCCATTTGTTCATAGCAGTGCTGAATAAAAAGATGACACTCGCAAAGGTGATATTTGACAGAAATGAAGACAACGTACTTCTTCTAAAATGGCGATGGTGAATAAATTGTTGGTACTACAGATTTGAGTTGTTTTTTTGTACCATATATATTAATCTACGATGACTAAGTGACTAGGTCATTGGAATTCTAGTTTTGCCTCTGCTCTCTGATAATTGTCATTTTATTTCATGCCGTTTGTATTTATGCTCAGCAAGTTAAACCCATTCCATTACTCTTGGACAGAGCTGACAAAAGCAAAGCTAGTGATTTAGTGATGTGCGTTTCTGTCCGTAATAAGAAAGGAGGGTTTAACCTCGATCACTTATTTGTCCAGACGGTTTTGTAAAACACCATTTATCGCGAACCTTAGCGGAAGATGAAACATATAAGAGCATTCACTCTTCACGATAAAGCGCCTACGTGAACGTACAACAGTTTACTTGCAACACTTCTGGCAACAGCAGTAACTCATTCTCCGCTCATCATGCGCACAGTATCAATGGTCTACGGAGTGCAGTTAATTCAGTTGCACTCATGCAATTCATGCAGGCTTGAAACGTCGCACATGTCTTCCTCAAACAGTGTGCGGATTTATTAGCCTTGATTATGCCTGAGTTGAACACATTTTCTCAAACAATGGAAGGAAAGCAAGTTTTGGATTATTGATAAACTAGAACCAGAAAAGGTATTGCGTACATATCGGCGTATTGCACACATCTCGACGGGCTTAAATAAACCGGAGGAAATTATTATTGTCCAATTCCTGGCGTACCCCGCTTGGACGACCCGTATACTTTCGTTTACGGAAGCTACATGTTCGCGCAAGGCACATGTGTTGCATTCATTGTTATCAGCGCTGGAATACAAGATAATTTCCATGCACATCTGCTTTCAAGCATGCATCAACTCTTTCGGCAGCGTAAACTGTTAGTTACTGTTCCTAGACCAACTTACGCCTGTCATTTAACCACCCCAAGTATTTTGGTAAAGGGCCCTTTCATTTAATCTACTCAAATAACCACGTTGGGTGACAAATCTCCCAGACACTTGACTCGAATTCCAATATACTTCAAGGATTCGTTTATATTCATTCCAATTTCTTGTCTTCATTGGCTCCATCTCAGTCCCTGAGGAATGCATTTTGCTAAAATATGCAAGACAAGTACAGTGGCCTAAATCATCAAATTTCAGCTACTTCGATTAAGCTTCAAATTTGTTTGACGACTCACTGTGACGATCGAAATCTGTTTGCATGTTGCTGAGCGCACCCTTTAGACAGTTTGTTACCAGGAGCTTCTTTATGTCCGTAAAATATCTTGGAGTCACACCGAATGAAGTGTTATGGGGGCCAAAATAAGTGAAGTCAATATGCCATGAAATCAGGCGAATTTCTTTTACGTCGCTAGATTTCGATCATCCTCCGTACCACACGCTTGGATTCTGATGTTCATCACGGCATACGTTGTGCTACACTTGTTTTATTGACCTCTGAATGGTCCAGGCATTCTGTGTACGCAAAGCAAACTTTTGATAGGACAATTTACCATTTGTCTCTCTGCCGTGGTTTTCCGAAGCCGAATTCCGAAGAAGCGATCATGTGTCTGCACCTAAAATCATGCTCCATACTTGCTCCCAAGATACCCACCGACATTAGCCGTCCTCTCCATAGTGCACAATTTAACTGTGTATATGTCGTCGACCTGGCAAAAATACAGAGAATTACAGGCCTGCACGACGGCACATGATCAGTCGGTCATCACTATCCAGCCATATTTCTCCTTGGTGTAAGGGTTTGTAACCAAGAACTGACCAATCTGCCGTCGAACACTCAATCGATCAGAAAAGCAAAAGGTTAATTGCCAATTACAGCAACACACATGAATTTTTATTTATCTCCAAAATACTACAATTTGCAGCCTAATTCATACAGGCGCAATTAAAAGTATGAAAAAATGAAATACACATACACTTATGAACAAGCTTCAAATCTAGGAGCTAATCGATACATACAATGTAGATCCAATGACTGCTTAATTCTGATTACTGGAATTCCTGACGTTGATCGCAACTTCCTCAATTACCTAAATAATATTTGTCTAGCCTTCAGCAAGTTTTGGCATTACCAAGATCTCAAAGTTGCTCCTGTACATGTATGCTCAGTTCTTACACCGACAAACATCTGAAGCAGAGTCGATAAATTGTTCGTATCCATCAAGTTATCAAGTCATTCAGGCCACATTGCAAGATGAAATATGATGGCTTTTCATCTGGCACCAAGAAACTAGGGGGACCTAATATACCACTGATTCTGTTGAGCACGCTTATGCTATGGCTGGAATCTAGCCACTTACCAGACCAAGGGTAAACGTCATTTATTATGCTTTGGCACAAAATAGTTCCCAAACCAAAGATTGAAATCTAACGACCAATCCACTCCAATTTATTAATTCCTTGGCTATTTGAAAAACCGATCAGAAAGGAGATGTGTAGGTTTTTGATTCCATTAGCCTGATGAATAATTCGCAGCATGGTAGTAAGCGATTGTGCAGCAGCTGAAACTGCATCACCTGAACCACATTTCGTAATTAATCCTTTCCCGATATGCATTTTAATCCTGTTTTTGACATACACCAAATATTTGACTGAGTACCTCACAAGTTGCAGAACTTTTGTATTCAGAATCCAATACTTGGTTGCTTATCGTTATAACTTGGTGCTCGTCACCAGGTGGTCACATTGCGTGAACATTGCGCTTCTCCACGCTCAGTCATTAGTGGGTCATTCATGGGAGCGTGATAAGTCATGCACCTTTGCTGCTCTATAGCAATGACATCACCATATATTTAAAATCTGATAGGCCATATTAATTCGCTGATGACTTCAAGCTGGTCTATAAGCTTCGTCTTGACCAGTTTCACGGAACGGTACTGCTCACTCAAGGTAACTTTCATTCCCTTGAGTCATGATGTCCGACTTCGGAGATGAACTTTTTTGCTAAGAAATAAAGCATCATGTCTCATTGCTGCTCCATCCCCGAACAATCTATTATCCTAAAAGATGAATGCGTTCCTACACGGCTGTCCACATGTCATCTCGGAATTGGGTATTCGCCTACGTACAATTTATACGAACAAATCCAATAACAAGTAGCACCTGTCAGACAAATTATTTTCAACAAACAAAACAAAATCCACACAGGGTTACATTTTTTAAGCTATTCACAGCATAACTACTGCAATATATAAGGAAGGGTGAGAGAATTGCTTTGGAGCACATGCGGAGATCATTTACGAAACAACTGATTAGTAAGCTGTCTGCTATAAGATAGAGAACGTTGCACTGCACATCAGCTCCAACCGATTTAGACACGACAGTTGAAGCACAACTTGTTGCTTATGTTTAAGCTGCTTCACGAAAATATATTCAGACCTGCCTACACTCGAATTACCAAATAGCTCAACTCGAGCGCTTCCCAGTTACGCTTTCACACATGCTATAGCAAAGTCTGAAGGTACATTCGCTCTATTTTCTTCCAGGTCAGATGTTGTTATCTGTCGAATAATATTAAGAACACAGAGTTCCTGTGACAATTTGGCAACGGTTTAAACAGGCTCCCGGGTAAACTTGATCAGAATGCCACGCTCATTTTACCCACATGAGAAAACTTCCTCGATGAGCAATTCCACGAGAAGCCCAAAGACATCTAAACAGCAATGTTTTCAAAACTTGACTTTTGCCTCAATCATCTACCAGAACGTTACTACATGAAAAGCATAACCCAATATTCCAATTATGCATGTCACCCCTGCAAATTCATGGATACTTCTGTACAAACTGATATGTGCCACTATAAACACAAATACTCGAATTTCGAGAAATATACGTATTATTTTTATCAATAAAGTTAATTGTTCTTGAGCTTTCTCTTATATTGTTGTACTAACGTAATCAAAAACATTTTAACCATGTCCATTTTCTGCCATTTGGGACTGAAACTGAACGTGTTCTGGGTGGGTAAAGTGTATTTTGTATCACCTTAACATTGACGATTTATATTTTCATTATTATGCCTCTTGTTCGGTAAAGAATGTGTTTAATATCTAGTAATAATTGAGGTGAAGACGTATAACAATTTCTGCTTTACTTCGTTTTACATACCTTGTCATGACTTATTTTTCGTCTTTCTAGTTTGAACTAAAATTGATTTCCTTGTCCAAACTGAAATTTGTACAGCTTTGTCTAGGTAAAATGTGCATCCATGATATAAACTTCAAATCCACGAGTTGCATGCATTCTATTAATTATACATCTCTACTTTTCCGCTAATTAAACTCGACTTATTTTAAGAAGCGCTATACCAAATTGAGCGCATTATTTTGGCCTACGGGCTTGGAAAAAACAAAGGTAATACAACGTCCCTTAGGTAAATAACCTGGCACATTTCGTTGAATTAAATAGAAAACATGCTGCACAGTGTGACATTGCTTACACCAACAACAATTGTTTTCTTTCCTTTCACAAACCTGCACTACTTTTAAATCGCACCAATGTATCATCTATGGTAGAATTAACCTTGCTGCACTAAGCAAACAATCCTTCCTAACCAGCTGACATGGTAACTGCTGATCGAAAAATATATCGCAGCTTCAAGCAACCCTTTCTTTAAACGAAACTTCAGTTTTTTTACAAAATTTGTCGAACTGATGCGATCAAATCACGAGGTAGATAAACTTATACTCACAACAATTCTGTTAGGTTGCAAATATAAATCTTTGAGAAGACAGATTTTCTTTACCTTTGCTATAACAACTTTACAAGAAAAAAGCACACGCCTAACATTGCAAAATACTACCAGCGTCCATATCCTAAAGCTGACAAATGGAGCTAAGCTAACAAGGCAGTGTTCATACGGTGAACCAGTACTGAGAAACCTTCGGTTCCATAATTTTTAACGGATAGAAGGTTGTGATAAATGCACTGTCAATTGCACTGTGGTACTGCATGTACACAAACTCAAAGCTGAACTCAGCTCCGCAATGCCCAGCATCTTTTCACCACTATCCTTCACGAGCTCAAAGTTAGTCATCATATATTATCAACGTATCTTAAACAGAGCACTCAGAAGACTAAAGCCGACTAAGGCTAATGGCCATAATACTTTATAATTCATATTTTTGAAGAAATGCGCCGAAGCCCCCAAATAGCGTTTCCTTGCTTTTTTAACTAAATGCATTCCGACCGATACCATCCCGAGCATCTGAAGATCGGCCAGAAGAAAGCTTGTTCAAAAAAGCGATCCTAAATAAAATTTACAATTGCATATACTTTTTGATATTAAATGTACTCGAAGATCTCAAAAGCATATGGAGTTCCCTGGATATCCCAGCTGCTGTTTTGTAGCAGTTTATATGTTCGTCCAACTTCTCTGCTCTAGGGGCTCTTTGGTATATTGTGCATCTGCGTGCGCTTGATTTAAATAAAAAGTGTGGCTACATAAGGGTATTTTTCGTGACTATCCAAATACCTTCGGGAGTCTAAACTTATCTGTAATGTTTAATTTTAATTTAAACGGAGCCCACAGTGATATTTGCAACTTGTGGCGCGGCTCATTTACAGGTCGTACGCACATTACCCAGTCAAAAGGGAAAATACCCTCTCTGCCTTGCGTTAACTTTAGTATCTTTTAGGACCAGAAATTCTATCCCTTTTCATTTCCTTAACAGTCATAAAGTATTCAAATGCCATCAACATTATTTTTGGTGTACATATAATAAGGATGTTTTCTTAGATACCGTGGCTTCCCCATTGATATCTTTTCTACGATTCAGTGTAGTTTATAAGAAGTTGTGAATTAAAAACGGCATCTGAGTCCATTAACCGTATTGATTTGAATTGTAACGATGTATTATTCTTATTTCTCCGCCAGTACGTAGTAGCGATTAGCCTTGCGTGCCTCAACTCCATTAAATATGAATGAACGAGATAAAGCTACTTTACTCTATCAAGTTAAGCAGTGTCTACTTTTATTAAAACCTTTGTTTCGCGCACGCTTTTCAGACATATTCTCAGGTCGGCATATAATAGTTGTATAATTTCAAACTTATGAAGATTTCCGTACCGTAAGTTTAATTTTTAGAAGTGCGATTACATGCGTACTATTCCAATTGTTGAAGCATTCTCATGCAATCTTCCCATAATTATAGAATAATGAAGGTGTTTGGATAATATGATATATTACAGATAATTTCAAAAGCAGTGGCTAAGCCAGAGATTCTTTAGTCTATTTTCGTATTTATTACCATTTTAACGTCTAAATAATAAATTTCTGCTTTCATCTACTGAACAAGGATCTCCGAGAAACGGATCAGTCTCTTATATACGCTTAAAATTTATTGCTTTTTTCTCGCAGTTTGTCTTATCATCATCATCACGTTTCATAACCGACCTGGAGAAAGTCACAAGCACATTTTACATGCGGCTGTTCAAGCAACATTTCACCCTTTCGTGTCTTTAACCCTTTTAAATAGTATTATTTATTCATGATTGATCCAAACATTCGGTTCTTCTGTATTGGTAGTGCGAGTCGGTAAAAGACGACTTCTATCGTCAACTGAACGAGCTCCTTAGCAACAGAAGAAGCTTGGACACTGTAGTGTTGGCCTGGGATCTGAATGCTTAAGTTGTAAAATTATCCACAGATGATGTACATCTGGGCGGCCAACATGGTATATGTTTGCTTAATGAAAACGGTGAGCGGTTACTACAAATGTGTGAAGATGCTCGCTTATTTCTTGCGAACACTAATTTCAGACACAGCACCCGCCGGAAGGTGAATTGGCGCCCACCAGCCTCGAAACAGCAATGGACGCAAATCGATCACATTTCGATAAGTTACCGCTGGAGAGGCTGCGTCCAGAACTGTTGCTCGATTTCGAACACAGGTGTGAGCACCGGACATTCACTTGTATGTGCTGACCTGCAGATGCGCTTTGGCGGATGCCCACGACGACGTTGTGACCGCATTGACACCAGCCTACTGGCGAATCCAGCTGTTCTGAAAGCCTATCAACGTACGCTGTCATGCGAGTTGGATAAACGCTCACTGGATGCAATTTAAGCTCACTGGTCTCAAATACACCAGTCCTTACTAGCGGCAGGCAAATCCTCATGTGGTATGTCCAATCACCAACATGGACATTGGGTCACTTCATAGTCTCTGGAACTTATAGATGCCCTTCAGCGTATTCCGACTAAAAGCGAACACAATGAAACTCGCAAAGAGCTCAAGGCAAAACTCCATGCTAGCCTGAAGAGAGACCGTGAATCCTGGTGGTCTCATCGTGCATCAGAGATGGAAATGGCCGGTGCTCTTGGTGACTATCTTAAGGTATTCCATCTGATACGCGAAACGGGCAGCGGGAGACCTGGTGTTAGTAAAACTATACGTGACGAAATTTGACAGCCTATTCAAAACTTGTTAAACTGCTTAGAGCGTTGAGCTGAGCACCATAAAAGGCAATTTGATCGATTAGAATGGTTAGGTTTCTCGCCGGCCACTGATGGCCTCGCTCCCTGGGCTGTCCATTTGAATCCACCCTCTCGCTCAAGAGTCGAACGTGAGCTCGGAATGTTAATGTTAACTAAAGCCGCGGGACCTTATGACCTTCTTCTAGCCCTCTTCAAATTCGGGTGACCTGCTCTTGTGGATGATTTACACGAGTTATTAGTCAAACTGAGGCCGCAGGAAGCAGTCCCAACCGATTAGAGCCGCTCCGTTATAGTCCCAATTTTCAAGGGAGGTTCACGATCGGAATGCGGCATCCATAGAGGAATCAGTCTGATCTCGGTCGCCTCCAAATTGCTTGCCTCTGTCATCCTTCACAGAATGACTGGCACTCGTGAAAGCCGAATTCGTGAAGAGCAATCTGGATTTCTTCAAGGTCGTGCTTGCATTGACCACATATTTACCTTGCGTCAATTGTTAGAGCACCGTCACATATATTGGCGGCCTACTGTTTTCGTGTTCCACGATACTCAAGGTGCATTCGAATCGGTGGATAGACAAACAATTTGAGACTGTCTATTCAGGAAAGTTTTACCAGGGAAATATATGAATATTATCCGAGAATTGTATGCGCGTAGCTCGGGCAGAGTGAGGGCTTACGGCAAGTTGTAGTCGCCCTTTAAAATCTCCAGCGGCGTGAGACAAGGATGCCCGCTGTCACCTTTCCTCTTCAACTTCGCTATTGACGAAGTCATGGAAATCGCGTTCACAAGACACAACTTTGAAGGTGTGAATCTGCTCACAGAAGAACAACTTTTTGACTTGGAATATGCTGATGATACTGTTCCAATATGTGATAGCTCCTGGACGTGTCAAACGGCACTGGACAGATTAGCACTAGCTGTCCGTCACTTTGGGCTTTGCTTCGCACCCTCGAAGTGCAAAGCGTTTCTCTCAGCTTAGACTGTACCGCCTCCTACGCTGACCCTTGGTAGTGATCAGCTAGAAGTCGTTCAAAAATTCAACTACCTGGGAAGTTGTATCAGCGCCCGTGGAATTGAGGATGAGTTTACGAACTGGATAGCGAAATCTCGGGGCGCTTTTGTTAATCGTTGCCACATATAGCGCCAGCCTGATATCACACTTGCCCTGAAGTGTAGAGTGTATAATGCAACGGTTGGTTTGACCCTACTGTATGGTTGTGAAACCTAGCCGTTAAAAGCAGCGGACCTAAAGAGGCTAGTTAGGTTCGTCCACCGGTGCCTTCGTACTTTAGCTCACATCTGGTGACAACACCGCGTGAGAAACAAGCGTGTTCGACGCCTTGTTTACGGCACAGGATAAGGAAATGAAGGGCTCGGCACCGTCCTTTCACGCACCAGGCTCCGATGGCTCTGCCACATGTTACGCATATCAGCACGCCGACTCCCGCGATGTGTGTTGTTTGCTCACCGGGGGGTGTGGATGGAAGAAAAGGAGGGGTGGCCAAGCGATGACTGGGTCGAGAGGAATAATGGCCCTTACTTCGGAGCTGGCCTCGGTTTGAGCATCTCGGCTCCCTGGTTGGGGTCCAAAGATGATGAACACGTTTGGTTGGACACACTTGCTGATATGGCTAGAAGCCGACCTCATTGATTTCCGCGCTGTCAGTATTTTGTTCCACCCCATCACTCTTAGCCTCCCCGTCCGACCACAATCTCACTAGTTAGCCTTATATAAGTTTGCATAGTAATGTTTTTTGATACACAGTAGCCGGCTGGTAGCATACCGGAACGATGCCCATCCGTTACCAGTAACAGCCTGTTTGCAACAATTGTTTTCTTCCCTTTTTCGGTGTATTGCGACCCAGTAGCTGAGGTGTTCTCCACATCTAGCTAACTTACTTGATGATGATGATGATGATGATGTATTGGTAGTACAACTACCGCGAATGTATCCCATAGCGTATATAAAGCCCGCTTTGAAATAAATTAATAACGCAAGATTATGGAGTGCGGGGGTCAAACTAATAGTGAATAAAGTTATGCGATTTAAATTTGTTTTTATGCATTTAAAATTCGCTCATTCTTTTTACCTAAGCAGTTTGCTAAAAATTGCTTTTGCCTCTGAAATTCCATCTATTATAATACTTTCTCCAGTGCCAGTGTTTACAAGTGCGTTGCAAGAGTCACATGAATGCAAGTGGTTTTTAGTTATAAGTATGTCATTCCATATGTGTGTTGTTATGGCTTGCTTTCTCCTTAGTTATTGTCTGACATTTTAAAAAATTCAGGTATTTTGTTGAACTTTCACAAACTTCATTGAGTGTCTGTTACTGCAGCTCATCTGAAATTGGTTATCTGCCTTGTTGTGACTGATTATATTTGATTTATTGCAACGTCAGCTGCCCTTTAGAGAAGGCTGTCATGTTACAGACTGTTAGAAAACTGGCTTGCTAATTAACCCATAAGGAATCATACGCGTGTTTTAAGCTGGTATAATTTTGACCGGAAACCCTAGGACAGACGAGTAATACTTGAGGTACTGTGACTCAAGTAAAATGATAACGTCTAGCAACTAACTGCAGCTGCTAATCGTGCAAACACTATAACCGCTTTCTCGGATTAATTCCTCAATCATCGCCCACCTACTGAATAATATCCTTGGAATAAGTAAAAGCTACAAAGCCTGAATCCATAACTTAGGGGAAAACACAATTCAAGTATATCCAAAGATTTTAAGTAGCTTAAATTTATCACCAGTTTTGGCAATTTTGATGTAAAATTAGCTTAGTCTAAGCCAATCCACTCGTGAAAATCACACATTGCTTTCAATACATAAAAACGTGTAATGAGAAACATCAATAAATTTTGCTTTCGTTAGCTCTTAGTTGACCGAACAAGATTACAATATATTTCCCTAACAGATTAAAGACCGGTGGTCAAACTATAAGTTTTTAGACTAATTCGTCACGTCTTGTTTCGACGCACCTACTTTGTTTATTAATGTTTGACTACGCATTTATCCCAAAATGACCATGACGAATTACGTTGTTTAGCTGCAACCGAATTTCTTTCGAAAACACCGCAGATTTTGGCTTAAATTAGTAAGCATGAGGTCAGCAGCCAATGAACAAAACAGAAAGTCTATTCCTTCCAGCCAAATTAATGAAGTTAAACAAACCAGCTTCGCTGAAGTCGAAATGCGGTGTTGTTTAGCCATGTCGAATTCACGGGAGCAATTCATATATATCTGATGGCAAGCAAGTATAATGCATCAGATTTGAAAAATAAAACCGGTATATTTTTAACTGGCGAAGATAAAAATATTTGTAAGCTAACACGAGAAGACTTCAGTATTCTTGAGAGGGAGGCAGCGCAGACAAATTACCTAATGAGCCTAGTAAATCCGTATGATTCTGAGTTGAATTGTGCTGACAATCCTCGACAATCGTCTTTGTTAATTAGGCGGTTGCTGCTGATCGTGCACTAAAGTAACTTGCAAATCTACGCATTAAGGAGGGGCTTAAATAATTAAATCGTTATTACATTTTGAGATAACAGCCGAACAAGATATTGCGAGAGATAGGATGTATTATTTGCTTAATGTTCTAAATTCTGCTAAACTAATTGTTCCAAAGCCTGGTAGCGTTATCACCAAAAATATTGCATGCAGACGATACTGGTCTTAAATGGGAATAAATTATAACTGCCCTTTCGGAAATAGCGCCTCAGTACCATGGCGCGGCCGTTTAGTGAGCAGTTGGTGTGCCATTCCATAACGCAATTTAGATGAAAATACGATTATGCTGTCTTAAAGCTAACAATTACTTCGACAATTGTCTAATACTGCAGCGCATTGTAGCACGCTTCCAGTGCACTTGGTCAAATGTTAATTGTTTTATGGGGGACATGTATCAAATATGTTTCTCTCTATAACTAATTGCAGATGTACTCAAAACCCGTCTGTCGCACTGTCTTTTATACTAACTTGAAATGCATCGTAATTTGCGCTTTTCGGTCAGTAAATACAGTTGTTGATATATCTTAGCATGCTGAAATATGCACAATAGGGGTAAGAAGAAGTCAAAAATTTCACACTCACATATACGCTTTTGTAACAACTTCAGTTGTTGAATTTTTACAGCGAAAACGACTAAGTAGTTACTCCATTTAAAATGATAATTTCACGTAAAACTTGACTTTGGGTGCATGCATTTGATAGTATACGACATTTTAAATGAAAGAATAATAATACGGCCACGGAAATCTACGGAGGGGCATATTATTTAGGTGCCCCTGTTTTTTGCAAGATGTGTTACCGGTTTACGGAATGCCGTTGATTTGATCTTCTTTAAATTTAAATTCATCGGTACTTGAAAGTAAGCACAAAGGTCTTGGTTTATGCTTATTGCCTGAAATCTCACGAAAGTCGACATTCTTGACAGATTTATTACCAAAATTAGGAAGCAAATTAGGTTATATTTCTTGTGTGTTGAATTATTTATATCTGTATACCCATTCTTAAGAAAACGAAATTTGCTTTCCAATGCCATTGGCATAGCTGTCTCGCATTTATCTGTAGGCGAAAGTTTACTAAAATACCAAACAGATTTGTTCATTAACTCGAAGTCACCTAATGTCCAGTAGAATTTCTTTGATGCTTAACGAGGTGATGACATAGCATAGAACAGTAAAATGTGTTGCTTTTGCTCACAAAGATAAGCATTATTGTAAGTTTAAAATTTCAATGAAACTCCTGCTCAAACAAGATTCACGCCTGATTATTTGCTACGTAGAAAAAGAAATGATGCCGAACAATATTCTTACGCTTTTATATGGATGTCATGTTAAGTAACTTCATATTCACCACAGTTTCTTTTATAGATTTAGTGTGAAAGGGTTTCCAGGTCTCATAGGCAGAGTTATATTTTATTTGCACGCAATTATTTTAAGTGTATTTGTCTCTCTTTTTTAATGGAAGGCGTGCTTTCATGTCTTTTTAATATGCAAATATGTTTTCCACCATTCAAGTTTCGAATTCTAGCGCAAATGAAATAACGAGGTTTGGAGTTGCTGGTCCAGTTGCATAAGGTACATAAATTAATCAAAGCATCTACAAATGTCTTTTATATTCAGTTTCTTCAAAGGAGATTTAGTGTTTACTTTTATGCGGTATCAGCTTGAACGCAAACACTTATTACTTATGTTAATTTTTACAAGGCTTTCCGCAGTGAAAGCACTTACATTGTAAAATCAAACAGGTATCGCGTTTAGTCCATCGTAGAATTTTAGCACCATATTTTCATCTATTCGGACACGGATAGCAGACTATAAATGCAGCATATTAGAACTGAAATCAAATCAAGTGAACTGTCTTTGATGCACACAGTTATTTACTTCAGCGATATCAGATGTGAGATCACACGCGTATTCCTTATCCATGCAACGATAATTTGATCAAATGTACTAGCCTTAGTGTTGGGTTTTCAAGCTAAGTACAGCGAATCGAGCACAGTAAAACTTAATGTTTAAGCACAACTTTTCCTATTTACCGGCATCTGTTTGAGAACCTGAGCTTATCGTTTGCAACAGAATATCATCTGTTACCATTTTACTATGCCCTTTGTCTGCTGTATAAAATCTGAAAGCAACGTAGATACAACCAATCTCAGCCAAAACAGACATCTATGCTGTAACTCAAAATAGTTACGCCTACAGGCTCCAGAACGAGTATCTTTATCCTTCGTTTACGTAGAAACGCGACAGCGGCAAATTCAGCACCACCTGCAAGTTTCCGAAAAGCACTACATATTTGAAGATTTGAGAAGGTATATTTGATTTGTAAAAACATGAAACATGTATAGAATATAAAAACAAGAATAAGGCAAGTTTCCAATTTAAGCTAGCTCCGGAATAAATACCGTGTTACCAAAATGTAATTACAAATCCAGTGGTCAACATTAATAAGTATCATAGGTAAGGACAAGAATAAAATATTTACAAACACTATATCCACTGTATTGCAAGTGCCAATTTGGATTGCTGCAATTCTTATTGTGCTTATCTTGTTGATATGGTTATCTTATCAGTCCACTCTCATATTCGGTATCTGGAAAAATCTGGAGCAGTTATACTAATATTGATCTCCGAAATACTAGGACTTTCTGCCGACTGTCATTGGTCTCTGATATGTACAGGGTCCAAAGAAAGATTGTACACGGAGAAGTTATTTAGGATCAATATCTGCAGCATAAGCTTTTCGACGTTGCTCACAAAAATCGTTACCCCTGAAGTGGGACACTCCAGCAGTACCCAAACCACATATATGAGAAGGAAATTATCGGGATTTGCACGTTTTTAGCATGTGACTCGTCAGTTCCAGCATGAACAATATAACGTTATTAAAACAAGAATTTATCAACCGACCGATCTAATTTGATAAATGTGTTTAGAGCATATGAAGTTATTACACATTTCAAAGTAACAGCAAAGTTTTCAACTAAGTGGTTGGAGCAAGGATGCCTGCGAGCGTTAACAAATGATGACAACTAAGACTCGTAACCCATCATTAAGACCCGATGTAGTGCAATGTGAACCATTATCAATCATGCTCGAACACAATTCTTAGACCACGAATGGTAAAAAGGGCATTCACTTTATGTGTCATGTATAAGTCAGGCCACTGCGAATAAGAAGCATTTATTACAAGCGCATAACATGTTGAAAAATGGACCGCAGTAATCATTGTGGATAATTTGCCGTGCACCACACGCCATTGTCCATAGCGTCGATTTAGTTAATTGATTTCTTACCTTGTGTCGGCGCAATTCATATCTTGAAGCTGTCTTTCAAAAACACAGATCGAGCTCAGATTAACAAAACGGTTATCTGGCCATAGAGTTCATGTTTTTAATATTTAAATGTCTATAAATAAACGTTAGTTCAGGACTAGAACTCGTATACTTGGAGGAATCACAATCTATCATTGACTCAAAATATACCATTGGGAGTAACACATATATCATCACGATATTGATAAAACGTGCAAACGTCCGTTTTAACAATGACCACCAGCTCCGATTACAGCTAACAGTATAGCACAAAGGACTTGCATTTGCATTATTTAGACCTGCACGGAATATAGGAAGAGGCTGAGCTACTATACAATCATATACGGAAAGAGTTTTAAACGAACAGGCACGTCCAAAACATAACCTACGTCATGAATGTATATAGAACTTCGGTGTTCTTTCTCATAATCATAAGAACTGAGTGCAACAGTCCAAATTCGAATTTTCGTTGCAGATGATTTTTGACAAAAAGCTAGATAGATAGGATGTAGCTTATTTAAACCACTTATAAGATTTTAAAGGCAATAACAGGACGCTTGCAAGATGGTACTGCTTCGTTCGTACCTAAATTACCGCAGTATAAACAAGAAAGCGCAACAATTTAACACTCTTGTTTATATTTACTAAAACAATCTACAAAAAGCAGCAGCTATGTGACCAATCTGTGATATGTATGTAGTTTTAAAATAAACACTTTCAGAAAACAATTAACTCTCCTTGTTATTGAAGCTTCATGCCGGTTTCGTTTTGTTTGGCAATTCGCCGCCGCGAGTAATACCAGTTAATTCACGTAAATAATTTTTTATATTCGCAACCAAGTTAAAATAAAATAGCTTGGGCACCAAAACCAACAATTTGATTATTCCATATTAGTAAAACATTGATCAACACCTGATTTAATGCTGCTTTAGATCTCCTTTAGCTAATTAAACCTAGCAAGCAGAACATGAAAAAGTACCGTCTTTTGAATATTAGGTTGTTGCTTGCTGGTAAACCTTTAAGGGTTTAATGCGCGAATATAATATGTGTAAAATTCACTACAGAAAACGATGACTTAAAATATTATTTTTTAATAAGTATATCTAAGCAGAAATTTGAATGCCCGTTACCACAAGCCATCCCTAACATTAATTGCAGGCCTCGACTAGTAGTGGATTCCGTCACTGTTTTACTCAGCAAATCATTAGCGTTTTTCATGCACAACCCTTTTCAGCTTGCGGGAAATTAATTATTTATTGTTTTATCCACGTAAACGCAGTAAAAGGTTTGTCAAAATAAATGCCAACTAAGGATTAACTCGGCTACAAAAATATACAGCACTCCTGTGGCCCGATTTTCTTTGATGCGCAAAATGCGTTCGGAAATTTACAACATGGATAACATTCTAATTCCAGTAGATGTGTTAAAAGGAAAAGCCGAATTTTTTTAAGGAAAGTTGCTATATAAAACGCTCAGCTTTCTTTTAAATTGTGTCCATAAAATCCATTGTTTGAACTGGAAAGAAATACAAAGTATTTCCAACTAAATGTACTACTGACATTTTAATTGATGCCGCAGTTAAATCTGCAATTGCTTTTGTATTAACCCCATACCGTGTCAACTTTGCTTCAAAAATATTGTAGTTGAAGTGCTTGCAAAACCTATTCTACCTAAAGTTAGATTTTTGGCTAAGATAACCTTATAAGTGGAGAAGTTACCATGTGGTAACATTGTTCCTGACACACTTGTCTCAATAACAGGTACTGACACGGGTAAAATAATTGTGAAAGCAATAAAGTTGCTGGTAGCGATGTTTAGTTACAAGTAAGGTTATAAAGTAAAGATAATTTTAGAGCTCTTCAAAAATAGCTACTTGTACGACTTTAATCCGCAAGTAACAAATACCAGGAAGAAAGTTTTACTTAAGACAATACTAAAGTTGGAATAATCAAGCTGTATGACCACTGCTGCGTATACGGATTCTTGATAATACTTTACTCATTTAGCGCAATTGTTTACAGGCCAGATTAATATATCCTCCACACGGAAAAGCACAAGCCGGTCGTGGCGCCCGATTTGGGCCTGTCGCCGCTGTATATTTGCTCGGTTCCCTGCTGGTGAGTTACTCCGTGAGCCTTAGAAGCTTACGCCAACTATTCGGCAGCTAATGCCACTAAACCATAGGGAAGGAAGGTCGACCGTGCCTACCTATCTTTTGGGCAGTTAACATCGTAAACTCGGAAGCCATCTATTGTCTTCTGCTTTGCTAGTAACCTGCATGACATTAGCGTTTAATTCGCGCTGTATCACAGTTTGGTTTCATGTGCAGACGGTCTGCCTCCGTTCCGCGATGACCAGCCTTAATCTACAGAGGATACCTATATAACAGTTGGTAAATAAGGGAAAGAACAAAGGAGTTCCATTTTGGAAGCAAGTTATGTTTGACTAACACTAAATAACTTTTATATGTTCTTTATTGCAAGAAATATAATGTAATTTAAAGAGGGAAATTTTACCTGTCTCTCTACACCACTGATTTTTCCTTTTTTATTGCAGTTCCTAGTGAGCTAATAAGTGTCTTATAATCAAACTGTGTTACAAGATGAATTTAGTTATGTGTCAATATTAACCTGCCATGTGAACGCTGCCATTAATTCAATGGACTGATTCATGGAAGGTCTTTAAGAAATCCTGCGTAAAATGGTACTAGAAGCCATTAAACAACAATTTGGGCAAGCTTGTGTCTTTGATCTTAGTTTCCAATCAGGTTGAATCATATTGCGATAAAACGTAAGCGACGCTTTGGGCTAACACGTTTTTAAATTGCACTTAAGACACTTCCAATATCGCTTAAATTCTTTCCGGGAACTTATAGGTTTATATTGTACTGGAAGAAACCTTACAATAGAAAAGCGCTGAGGAAATGAAAACAATCATTTAGGTAATATACAAGACAATTGATAAAAGTTAATTAGAGAAAATAACACAGATCATTTAACATTTCGGCTATGATATATTTCCTATCGAATCAATCTATAAAAATTCAAGTAATTAATAGTTGTTTTGTAAATGTATGACTGTAGGCGTATTGTTTAATTAGTCTGCATTGCAGTCATACTACAAAAATGAATCTACAAAGAAAGCAGACACACTGACTTTTCAACTCAATTATTACTGTAACTAATATTCCTACTTTAAAATGCGCAGTATTCTATGCACCTTCTGTTGAGTTAAAATTACGTGTGCAAAAATAACCTGTAAACTTTTATCTCGAACAGTCGACTAGCACAGCAATTCGGTAGTATATCAGTAGTTCTTAACTTAGTCCATAAGTTGTTGTGTTTCGTAACACGAATTAACATGTACTAGCTTCGTAAACACAAATGTCTTCGGATTGATCATACACAGCGCATTATGCCACGCCTTGGTAACCTCGGGCCTACGCACTCCGATTAAGCAGCTATTGCTTAAAAGTCAAAGATATATTTAACAAGAATGACTGGATGCATTGAGATTATTATATCCCAGGCGCATAATATGAAAAATGTACATTTTTGGAATTGTAGTAAATCAAGTTTATCACAAACAAATTAGTACAATTTATTTATTGAATTTCAACTGACAGATCATTTGGTACTCAATCAAGCTTTCGCATTTTTAGAACACTTGTGATCGCATAAATGGAAAAGCGAGTCCGTATACAAATAAAGATTTTGTGGGCTCAAAATAAAAGCTTTGCAAATATTGAAACGTGTAATACTAAATTCGTTTTGAAGCATAACATATCATAAAGAATTATATACAGATTTATCTTTCGTTCGTTGGTCTTTATTCAACGTTTCTATCCGAAGGGCAGTAAAATATGACAGGCAGCGCACCGAATAATAATCATAGGTTTATTAGGTGCTTTACTGGCGACAGAAAGTCAAGCCACTGCAAGCATATATATGGGCACTTTCATTGTTGGTGCATCTATTTACTAAGGCAATGCATACGTGAATTGGCTGCTCAAATTGCATGAAATATGCATACAGACCAAATTGCAAAATACGGAAATGATGGGTAAGGAATGTATAAGAACTTTGTGGGTAAGCCAAGAATCTTTTCAAATTCATCACAATCATCCCATGTCTACATTTTTGCGTACCTGCTACTGCAGTATGATCTGAGACAAGACCTCAAATAGTTTCCTCAAGAGGAACACATTCACAGAAATGAAGCTCCAAGGAGCCCCTATCAGCTAATATATTTGTTGTCAGAACAAATAGCTTTTCATAACGCGAAACATTAGCGCTTAGTTACGTTTTACTATATAGCGCATTGCAGCGGAAATTGTCTTGAATTGTACGCAAATTAATTTGATCAGCATTACAAGATAGTATTTTTAGTTAAACATTGCCGTCATCAATGTTAAGTTAGGTTAGATGCTATTGTCGTTCAATTTCATACTGTTTTTAGATAACTGAGCTGAAAGATCCGTCACGAGTTCAATGCTTTTCTGATGTTAGTTTTAACGGTGTTTAAATCAAAGGTAATCGAAAACCTACAGTCATCAATCACCTTTGGTTTTGATAGCACTACATAGAATGGTGACAGTGATTTATCAGTTCCAAAAGGTAAATTTGTAACTTCAACTGCACACGACATTTGCAATTAAAGGTGCATTTATTAATTAACTCTCCCTCTCTTTACATTAAAGTTGCGGCAAAAATG
>OX104067.1:87045933-87076843 GCA_944474145.2 Dicrocoelium dendriticum
GGCCTTATAGCATTTTATGGAATTTCTTGACTGCATATACTATGGCCAATGCTTCCTTCTCAATCTGGCTGTAATTCTTCTCGGCGTTCGTAAGGGTTCTGGCGGCATGGGCGACTGCCTTTTGAGCTCCATCGGCGTAGGTGTGTGATCTTACCGCACCAATCCCATGGCTTGATGTATCTGTTGCCAAGACAATCTCTTTGGAGGGATCGACATAAGTCAAAAGCAAGTTTGAGGACAGCTGTGACTTGACGCCTTCGAAAGCATTCTGGCATTCGGATGTACAGTCCCATGTTTGGCCTTTGGCTAATAGCTTGTTAAACGGGGCACGCAGGCGGCGCATCTCACGCAAGAATGCGCTGTAGTGGCTGATGAGCCCCCAAAAGGAACGCAAGGACTGTAGGTCTGTGGGTGGAGTCCTTTTTCTAATGGCCTCGATGTTTTCCTGGGCTGGTCGACGTCCATCCTTTAGGAGGATAAACCCGAGGTATTTGATGAGCGGCGTGAAAAATGTGCATTTATACTCACGGATTCGGAAACCGCACGACTGTATGCAAACAATAACTTCATCCAAGCGTTCGAAGAGTTCTTCCGGCGTTCGCCCCATCACTATGATATCGTCCAGATATGCAGCGGTTTCAGAAACACCCGCTAGCATGATGTCCATCAACTGTTGAAGATGGCTGGCGCCGTTTTCAAACCAAATGGCAAGCGGTTGTATTGGAATAGTCCACGATGAGTGTTGATCGTCAACAACTCCCTCGAGACATCGTCAACATTCACTTGCAGATAAGCATCGGATAGATCAAGCTTCGCAAAGTACTTACCACCATTCAGCTTTGCAAAGATATCTTACGGTACAGGTAGTGGGTACTGGTGGTCGTCCAGCTCGGCGCTGAGGCCAGTTGAAAAGTCAGCGCAAAAGCGTACCTTGCCAATCGCTTTCTTCACTGCGACAATAGGTGCGGCCCATGATAAGTAGTTGACTGCGGTGATGACTCCGGCACGTTCCAGTCGATCAAGCCCTTGCTCAACGGTTGACATGGCTGCATATGGTACCGGTCATTTAGCCTTGAACACTGGTTTAGCACCCGTCGCAAGTTCAGTGTTGCCTTGAATTTCGTACAGGGGCCCAAGCAATCCTGTAAGACAGAAGCAAATTTTCGCTTTAGGGTACGTGTCATGTCTTCGCCGGATTTTGCAGATGAGTCGGGACTTGCCGGAACTGGGTTGCAGATCTGATTCAAGAAAACATCGAGGAGATGAAACTTTTCAATCCAGTCGAGGCCAAGAAGATTCAAATTGAGCCTGTCTGAAATGTAACATGTTCCCGACTTTTCCGCACCTTGGAAAGCAATCTTGCAATTGAGTTCGCCCACTAAGTTTAACACACCGCCGGATGCATTATTTGCAACTTTCTGAGACTCGACCATCTTCGGTCAATCTATGTGATTCCACGTGCTCCTGGAAATAATTGTGATGTCTGAAGCCGTGTCCAATTTCAGTCTCGTTGGGATCCCATTGAGTAACACAGTCATGAATCGTCGTCTCAGTTTACATTCGCTATGGAATGCGGATGGATAGAGACTCAGCGCCGTCCCTACTAGAATAACCCTTTCTCCGAGGTCTGGAACTTCTTGGGGATCTGGGATCGGAATGTGAAAGAGCTTGTGCCTGGGACAGGACATAGAAACCCCCAAGGACCTACATAGAACACGGCTGTGCAACAAGTGGATAAAAATGCACTCACTACCACGACCGTCGTCCAGTAATGGTAGCTGGACATGACGCCTTTATACTCCTGCGAAGTATACATAATCCTGTAAATTCTAGAAGCAAGAAACGGAAGTTTTGCTCACCTGGACACGAAGATGACAAAGGTCTAACCCTCCAGAGGCCTCAGCCATTATGGCCGCCGCGAGCAAAAATAACCTGTTCAGCTCACAGAGGAAATTAGAAGGCAATTGACGGCGGTTAACCGAGGGTTAAATCAGTCGACGAGCTTCTCTGCCAGTTTTACATTTGTGTACAAACGGATTTCTGACAGTGTTTCAGGACGTGGTGGGTTTTCGCCTGGCAAGCGTTCTCCCTATAAAAAGCCACAAATGTCCGCTTAACAACACCGCGACGTGGCGGATGTGACTCGCCACTGAATAAAGTCACTGCCCACAACTACATACTGGCAAGCCGACCTAAATCCTAATGTAATATTTTCCTGACAAGTTTTCTCTACCAACGGAATGTCCAGCCTGGTTACACTACGCCCACTAGAACCCAACCTGTCTTCTTGTTTTGACGAATTTATACCTCAAGATTAATTCTACAATTTCCAAAGTTTGGACAACTTTCGGCCTACTGCCGATTACATACATAGCAACGTGTTTGTTGCGAAATATATATTGCTTGTAAACGTTGATCATGCCTGGTCAGGTGTGTCTCGGAAATTCGAGAATATACTATTTATTTATTTATTTATTTATAAGGCTTCTGCACTTTCTTCGACCGGACTTGACTGCAGCCTTCCTCCTTATGCCCACGCTTATGGCACGTTTGACAAATATGATGTTTGAAGGGACAAAAGCGAGCGAAATGCCATTCGCCGCATGACCAACATGCGGCGGTTTCTTCGTAGGCCTCTTGAAGTGTTTGCTTACGTTGGCGGTCCTGGTCTTTTTCACAAGTTGCACGGTATCTGGTGCTGCGAGACCATTGCGTTCGACCATGGCAGTGACGTGCGTTAGAGTGAGAAGCCGTTTGCATTCGGTTACGAGGGCCTTCGGTGTTAGATCAGGATCCTGCTCAAGCTTCGCTAAAAGCCGCGTGCGAATCTCAGCATCACTGGGCGACTGTAGAGCACAGACGAAAATGAGACACTTAACAAATCGTGAGTTAAAGAACGTAGTTTGAAACGTTCGCACTCACGGTTAATCCTGTCTGCTAAGGCCCCAAAGTCGTCAGGTTCCTGTTTGACAACTTTTAGGCATTGATAGCGAATACTAAACAAGGATACCGACTCACCAAAAATTTCCTTCAGCCGCGACACTGCTTCGTCAAAAGTCAGATCCTTCGGCTGTTTGGGCAAAATGTGGTCTATGAACCTTGAATGTTTACTTATTCCGAGCTTGCGGAGTAGCAATCGCAGTTTCCAGGAGTTGTCCTGACGAATTAAGTCCGTCTGGAACATGTCTTCCCAGCGCTTGAACCACGCTTCAAAGGTGCATCCAGAATCCGCGTCATAATTGAATTCAGTGATCGCGTTCGCCCGAAGATCAACAGAAGTAGCCTGCGTGTCCCGCGCCGCTGCTCCTGTTGTCTGCAAACTCAAGCATTGTGTCAGGTTTTTAATCATTTTCATTTGCACCTCCATTTGAGCTTGCTGTTGAAAAAGCAGCTCTGGCAATTGTTCAGCAGAAAAATTCATCACATTTCCACTTTTCTCCCCCGCCATTTGTTATGGTCTTCTCACTAGACGCAACTCCAAAAGTAACAATTCACTGCTCTACAAAACTTCTAGACCAACCGAAGGAAAAAAAGCAAAATGCCAATGACCATGACACAATAATGTATTAATCGCCGCCAACGACTGCAAGTAACATGGATTGGAGTATCTCGCAACCCTTAGAGCTTGATGACGCATGGGAACGCCTACGATCTATGAAGATGCGGCTCGTTGAACAGTTTGTTCCAAAATGCAAGAGCAGACCACCATCCAAAGGACCCCCTTGAATTGATAAAGAAGTAAGATCCCTAATGAAAAAACGTCGAAAACTATGGGATCATTTCAAAAGCACAGGACAGACATCAAGCTACTTAGAGTACAAAACTGTCAGAAACCTATGCACCCTGAGAAAACGAGACAAAAGACTACAATATGAACATAGACTGGCAATTCACTCCCAAAACTGTCCCAAGAAACTTTTTGCCTACTTGAAGCGAAATGCCAAAACTGGTAGTGGAATCCCCGCTCTATCCTCTTTTAAGGAAGGTACCGGTGATGATGAAAAAGCAAATCTATTGGCTGCGCAATATTCCTCGGTCTACTCAGTGGAGTCACCATTGCTCAACAACTGTTTGCCTGCACACCACTCCTCTATGGACGAAGTTGAAATTAACCCCGAAGTAGTCACTAAGCTACTTCTCGAACTGGACCCGAACTCCTCCCCAGGCCCGGACGGATTGCATCCCAGCTTCCTCAGAGCGATAGCTGAGTACGTCGCCGTCCCTCTCTGCCAAGTGTTTCGGCAATCCCTCGAAGTCGGCTGCCTACCCACAGGCTGGAAAGCAGGCACCGTCCTGCCCAAATACAAGGGGGAAACAAACAAGACCCGGCCAACTACCGGCCAATATGTCTGACGTCAGTCGTATGCAAAACTATGGAACGGATAGTCAAGTGCGCTCTCCAGCTACACTGTGAGCATCTAAACCTCATCTCACCTGCTCAACATGGCTTCCGGAGAGCACGTTCATGCATCACTAACTTACCCATCGCCAGAGAAACATGGGCAGAAGCCATAGATACACGAAAACAGGTTGACGTAATATTCATTGACTTTAGCAAAGCCTTTGATAAGGTTCCACACGTACGACTGCTACATAAACTCCAGGGAATTGGCATTACAGGAAATCTCTTCTGGATTGCCGATTTCTTAAGGGGTAGGACAATGCGCGTACAAGTGAACCAAACCCTCTCTGCTCCAGTGCCCATGACTAGTGGCATTCCCCAAGGATCAGTGCTTGGACCAGAGCTCTTCAAACTATACATTAACGATCTACCGACTGCGCTACAAACCGACTGCTTGATCTACGCTGATGACCTCAAGCTTTGGTCAACAGTATCCAGCATTGAGGATGCGGACCGATTACAAGGGGCTCTAGACCAGCTACACGAATGGTCCATCAAGTGGGAACTGCCAGTAAACCGAGATAAATGCGCTGTTCTCCCAATGGGTGGCACCGAACCTTACGGTGCATACCACATTGATGGGTTTCTCCTTAGGAATACCACCCACGAGAGAGATCTCGGGGTTATCGTGACTTCTGACCTTAGAACGACGCAGGACACGTTAAAGAAGGTGGTCACTGGAAGAAGACTGGTAGGTGCTTTAAGAAGATCATTCGCTCGAATGACTCCCGAGATTTTTCGACCGTTGTTCACTTTGTACGTCCGTCCAGTCTTAGAATATGGCCTACCATCTAGCCATCCGCTTTCAAAGTTTGAAAGCACTTTGCTGGAAAAGGTTCAGAGATGTGCATGAAAAGCTGTTCTGGGGCTACTTGATCTCCCGTACCCCATTCGACTCCAGAAGCTAAATCTGTTCTCCCTCGAGCTCCGCCGTCGCCGGGGTGAACTCATCTACACTAGACGCATCCTCCTAGGGGAACTTGGAAGTGAGTTACAACAATTCTTCCGGCCCAACACTGACTGTTCCACCCGAGGGCACACATGGAAGTTGCTTAAGCAAAGAAGACACAAAATTCGCAAGGACGTCACCCTATCCACTAGAGTGGTGAATGACTGGAACAGCTTACCGGAAGCAATTGCAGACGCTCCATCCGAGGAAAGTTTCAAGCGGCTGCTAGACAAACATTCGCTGAGAATGCTGGAATCTTGCGGCTGTCACTGCAATTACGACGAACCCTCGAGGAACGTCGTAACGCAACGACACGCATCAAACCCAGTATGACACGGAATCGATGGGGCTGACAAGGGATTTCCCTCCTGCTCTCTACAACTCAATGAACTCAATGAACGAACACTGTACAACAAATGCGGGCCTTGGCTATATTTATAGGTCTCTACTGACCTTCGACTTCTATAATTGGAAGGTCAGCTGCCAAGGTTAGTGGTTCCCCATAGCTTTTGAAGGGGTGTCAGGTGGCTTTTTAATCACGTGCAGAAGAAGAACATTCCGGAACGTTCGAAATCGATGCGATAATCGTTAACTATCGATCAATCGCTAAAATAGGGAATTTCCAAGGCAATTCTTACTTTCTCCCGGACATCCCTGCTACATCTTCGCAGATGACTTGAAGCCAGTCAGTAGGGGAAACCGAGCGATATTGGCTAAGGACATCATCACTGTAGTTAGTTGGTCAAGCCAATGGGACCTACCTCAATGCCTATAATTGTCAACTATTGACTAGTAGTGGTAGCGGAATTGCAGTTCAGTCTCCTGTGGGATCTATCATTGCGGTGTACTGACGGAGCCCGTGATCTAGGTGTCATCGTAGCGAACAATTTTAAGCCTTCGGCACAGTGTCGTCATGCTGCCAATAAAGCGTGATACGAGTTATTTCGTCTTAGGATGGCGCTGAGTAACACCATAAGTATTCTTGCCGTTATGTAATGTAGTGGTTAGGCCCCATTTGGAGTATTGTGTTCAGGCCTGGTCACCGTACCTCCGGAGTGACATCATTTGTATAGAAAAGATTCAGAAACTTGCGACCAGGATGGTCGAAGGTCAACGGGGGAAGTCTTACGATTATCGTCTAAGTAGCTTAGGATTATTTTCCCTGGAACGGCGTAGGTTGAGAGGGGATCTGATAGAGACGTTTAAGATCATTAAGGGACTTAGTGGTATTAGTTCCACTTATCTGTTTGAGTTGGCTATGTCAGACCATCTGCGCAGACATCGCCTGAAGCTCAAACATCATAGAGGTCGTTTGGACATCAGGACAAAGTTTTTTACGAACCAAGTAGTTAACTTCTGGAATAAACTTCCTCCTCATTTAGTGAAGTCTGGGATCGTAGAAGCCTTCAAAAGGGGCTTAGACGAGTGTTGGTCCATCCTTTTTCCAGAGATATTGTAGTTGTACTGGAATATGAGTGTATTTTGGTGCTGACATATGGAAGTGCAAAGACTGCTCTTGTTCTTGCTTCATTCCATTGCAGAAGCAAAAAGACACGATCCAAGTCCGAAGTGCCTGGGGCCGCTTCACTTACCGGCACAAGAACTGGACGCTCGTTAGGCGGAAGCCTCTATCGTCCGTTTGACCTGACCTGACCTGACCTGAACATTTGTACCACGGAACTTCCTAAAGCAACCCAATTTTTTCATAGTGCAATCAAACGGCACCTGCTGCCTTTTTGAGGTTTTACTTTCAAAGGAACAGTGTTCACAAGTGTCGTGCAAAAAATGTGACTTTGTCAAACTTCGCTTGATCCAAAGAATTTTGGATCATCGTTTTCCCCGGATTACGCCGTATCCGTTTTCGGGTACATACCAACGTCGTCCATTTTTTTCGGGTTCAGCCTTTGGCTACTTTCCCGGTATTTTTGTGTTTTGTAATCCGTTTTGAACCTTGTTTTAACCCATAACTGTTTCTGTTGACTGCCCTGCAGGTAACAGCTTGTCGGTTTTACGCTTTGACACTTGTTTCACACCCTTTGAAAGCGTCTTGTTGGATTCACTGAATGCAGGCGCTAACGTGCCTTCGGCTGCATTGATCGGCCGCAAGTGAACCAGCCCTTTCCGACGAAGTGCTGGAAACCGCTCAACGCGATACAAAGTCAACGGCCCCTGCTCCAGTGAACCAAAAGAAGCGGACTAGATCTGCTCGTAAAACTTTGATGGGGCTTGAAGACCCAGGAACTAGTAAGACGCCGGCAATAGAGCGGAAAACCTACGCTACCGTTGCTTCGGCGTCGTTTGTGAAGACAAGGACAGTCCCACCGCCAGTGGTGAAAACAGCTAGTATAGGTGTCGACTCCAAGGCACGTTTGGTAAACACTCCCCGTCGTGCCGACTCTTTCACGGATAGTAGCGTTATATTCCGTAACGTTACTGAATATGCGGCCGCTTTCCCAAGGGAACGCATCTTGGATGACATCAAGTGGCTGAAACTGTGTGTCAGCAAGCTGCTTCCACCTGGCTTCCCTGATGTCACTGTCAGAAAGCTGACCATATTGGGGAACGTCCCTATCGCTACGCCAAATCCACGACCCCGACTACTTCGCGTAGTCCTTTCTACCCCGGAGGAACGCAAATCATTACTGCGATTTGCGTTCAAACTTAAGGGTAGTGGTGTCAGCGTTCAGCCGGACCTACCACTGGCAGATAGACTGAAGTTAAAGGAGGCTATCAAAGACCTCAAAACTAGACGGGCGGCTGGTGAGGTTTTCAGGTGGGTTTTCAGGTGGTCAGCCGAAAGTTACTTTCCGCCCTATCAGGACCCATCCTGATGGCGCACGACCTAGGGATGGTCGTGCCCACTTCCTTGAGGTAGTACTTAGTAACGTGCGTAGCCTAAGGAACAAGGTGCATGAGTTGGGTCTACTTGTAGACAAATCTCGTCCCTACATACTTGCTTTCACTGAAACCTGGTTTCTCCGTATGTCACGGACGGTGAGGTATATTTACCTGGCTACCCGCTGCTTAGAACTGATCGCTCCGTTGGTCGCCAAGGCGGAGGCGTTGTACTGTATGTGAGCTGTAACTTAGATGTGTTGAGGACCTGCACATTCCAGTCGTCGGATCAGACTGTTGAAGCCCTGTCGGCTGTTTTGTGCACTTCCTCTACCCAGTTTACAGTTATAGTGATATACAGAAGTCCTGGAAGTTCTTCCAGGGGGATACTTGACTTTATTCGCACTCAGTTTGCGAATAAGTGTTTAGTTCTAGGGGATTTCAACCTCCCGGAAGTCTGTTGGGCCGATCTTTCTTGCAATTCGGCATTAGGAACATTCGGCGCCGACTTCTTTGAACTGACTCTCCAAGTGCCTTTGCACCAGTTCATTGACTTTCCCACTAGGTATATGGACAACCAAATGCCATCTATTTGGGATTTGGTTTTCGCCAAGTCCCTGGACTTCGTGACTGACCTTTCACACGGTGCACCTATAGGGTCCAGCGATCACGCATGCATATCCTTTCGATGTGCTCTTTCCAGCACCAAGAGACCGCTATTGAATTACTTCCGAATATTTAGCGGGCGGACTTTAGTGCAATGCGAACTAAGGCTTCAGTTCTGAACTGTGAGAGCTCGATGTCTGACTCTGTCTAGTTAGCCTGGGATAAATTTAAGGCATGCCTTACAGAGGTTTCCACTCCCTATATTCCACTCATCAGGAAAAGAGGGTTAAGGGCACAGCCTCCATGGATAGATACCACAGGCAAGTACCTACTCAAGAAGCGGTCTAGATGCTAGTGAACCTACCAAGCAGCTCCATCAGCCAGCACCTATGATAGTTATCGAGAGATTAGAAATAAATGTAAGCAACATCTCAGAACTGCTCGTCTCCAATACGAGCAGGGTTTAGCGGACTCGACCGCAGCTAATCCCAAGAAGTTTTTTGCTTACGTTAAAAGACGCAGCGGGGCAAAACTGTCTATACCAGCTTTGTTGCAAGCAGACGGGACCTGTGCGCAAACTGACTATGACAAGGCTTGTATACTGAGTGATCAGTATACTGGGGTCTTTGCTCGGGAGACCTCTTTACCACAGGTAGAATTGGTTTCAAGAGTTCCAGAGGATTCTTGCTTAGCTGAATTTAGCATAACGGAGACTCAGGTCTTCGAGCTACTGCAGGGCATTAATCCCTCTAAAGCTTCCGGTCCTGATTCAATTCATCCGAAGCTATTGCATGAATTGGCCACTGAGCTAAGTGGTCCTCTCACATGCGTGTTTTCAATATCGCTGGATAGCTGCAGCCTACCTTCGGAATGGAAGGAGGCAATCATCTGTCCGATTTTTAAGGGCGGTGACAGCGCTCTACCCGCGAACTACCGGCCTGTCAGTTCGACAAGCGTAGTAGTCAAGTTGTTTGAAAGCTGATAAGGGATTCAGTGGAGAACCACCTGAATAAATTCAACCTTCTCAGTGATGCGCAACATGGATTCCGCAAGGGATTTTCATGTCAGACTAATCTACTTGTAGCTCGTGAAAGCTGGGCCGAAGCGGTAGACAGTGGCCACGCTGTAGACGTGCTATTCGTAGATTTTTCGAAAGCTTTTGACACTGTTCCACATCTTCGGCTCTCACTAAAATTGAGATCTTACGGGATATCTGGTCGCGCCCTTCAATGGGTGTCTGCCTTCCTTGAGGGGAGGGAACAGTGCGTACGGGTGGGGCGTAGCCTTTCGCTCAGGCAAGCTGTCCTTAGTGGCGTTCCGCAGGGCTCGGTATTGGGGCCATTGTTGTTCGCGATCTACGTAAATGACTTGCCGGGAGAGCTAGGGGTGTCATCACTAATGTTTGCTGACGACCTTAAGCTCTGGAATATTGTGGATATCCCGGGGGTCCTGAGGCAATTCAGCTTGCCTTGGATAGGCTCTGGGAATGGTCTACCTTATGGTTGATGCCCATAAATAGGACCAAATGCTCTGTTCTCCGAATCGGAGCTGCAAATCCTCCCACCCGATATGTTGTCGGCGGTGGTGAACTCCCTGTTGTCACTCAGCAGGTTGATTTAGGAGTCGTACACGCATCAGCACTTCATTCTGGAGACAACTGGAAGAAGGCTGCTTGTCGAGGGTTTCGTATGATGTGGTTTATCCGCCGCTCTTTCGGAATCTTAACGGCCAATTTGTTTGTGAAGCTATTTTCGGCATTCGTCCGACCCCACCTGGAATATTGTATTCAGGCTTGTCCACCATGTCTTAACCGAGACAAAATGGACTTGGAGAGGGTGTTACGAGTTGGCACTCGGTTAGTGCAGGGTCTACGGGGACAGACGTATCCTGAACGCTTGCTCAGTTTGGGAATGTACTCCATGCACTACCGAAGGATAAGAGTGGACCTGATTCTCACTTATCGTATTTTGACGGGTAAGATTGGCCCGGACTTGTCAGGGCTATTTAGTCCCGCTACGTTACCTAATCTCCGCGGTCACCCACTGAAACTGCATAAGCCACGGTCTGATAGGATTAGGACGGAAACTCGTCTATCGCGCCGAGTTATAGATCGCTGGAATTCGCTTACAGATCACGTGGTTAGGGAACCTACGGTTAAGGGTTTTGCGCGCCAGCTCGATGCTCTTGGGTGGCAACAGCAAACCTTTCCTTTTTCCTAGCCGACTCACCTTCACTTTTCAGTTCTTTTTTAATGACTCAAATATCTTGGTATTCCACTTGCTTAGCTCTTTCCACTTTCTTTTTTGCCTTCTGAGTTTACTTTTTTCTTACTTCACGTAACCGACCCAGCAGGGACTGCTAGGGCAGGATACGTGGGCATTAATTGGTTGGACAGGGTGTGATGCGGTCTTTGTTTTAGGTCCATCAGTATTTCAAAGTTCGCCAACTCCTTGTTCAACGACCCGCCGAAGAAGGAACACTCATGGAATAATCCTATCGTTCCAGTCCCGCTTGAACTTGAACTTGAATCTAATGCTGTATGGGGCAGCGTGAGCTGCTCAAAGCCCGTGACGGACGAGTCTGGTGACATGCAGTGCGATGTATGCAACTGCTGGTACCATGAGACCTGTACCGATTTGAGCCCTTATCAGTACGCAGTGCTTTCCACTAGCGATAGCATGCTGTTCAATTGTCTTCTATGCCTTCGCCGTCGATCTACGCGTCTTGAGGTCAATGAGGAGACATCGAGCAACGTCGGGCTGGGTAACCAGCAGTTGTGGTCTTTCCTCACATCTTGATGGGAAAGTGGAGTTACTGATGAGGAATATGGGAGTCTCTATTGATGTCGGCTCATTGGAGGAAGACACGCAACTAACCTCAATTGCTGTCGATGAAAATCCGACTGATGTGATGGCTACCGTGTCGTGTGTCCCAGCGGTCCAGAATGCCTCTAAAGGGGCCTCTGATGTCGTACTGGAAGCCGTCCAGAGCGAGACCGAGCTTATGGCCCCTGGGCCCAATAAAAGCAAGAGGAAGAGGGCTAAAAAAGTCCTTAAGGCTGCCTTAAAGCCTGAAGGTATTGAAAGCATTAAGCTATTGGAGGTGGAACACAAAGCTCCAATTCCAATCACCCCAGTTCCATTGGCGAAGCATCGCGTCGTGTCGACTTCGGCCACACCCGCAAAGTCTGAAAAGGCTAGACCGGTGAGGGAGTTGGAGTTGCCCCGGTTGCATACAAACGCGGCCTAGTGGAAACGCTGTTCTACAAGTCCAGACTTATTTGTAGTCCGGATACACTGGAATCCGAAGAGGAGTTTCTACCTAGGACCTTGGTGGCAAATGGTTATCCTGAAAAGTTCATCCAAGTGCACAGCAGACTCCCCAAAAAGAAACTGCCGGTGCTAACGGCAGAGAAAAAAGCTGTTTATCTGTTCCTGCCCTTCAAAGGAGACCAGGTTGCAAACGACATCGAACACAAGCTCAGGTCCGCTCTAACGCGCACGTACACGACTGCCCTGTTGCGCCCCATGCACACGACTCGGAAACTTGTTCTTCATGACCGTCAGAGCTACTCTTCGGCTAGTTCGCCTTCTCTTGTGGTTTATCAGTTCATCTGCAGTTGCAGTGACCTTTACATGGGCAGGACTAACCGTCGGTTGGCTCAGAGGGTGGCTGAACACTTGCCAAAGTGGGTGGAGCAAATGACGACGCAACAAAATGGAGAGCCTCCCAGAATGAACCGGATTCTGTCATCATCTATCACCAAGCACCTAGTGACAACTGGTCACAATGTGGACCCCAAGACTGCGTTCAAAGTGCTATTACCTAACCGGAATCCGATAATGTTGGCAATCACTGGAGCGTTGCTAATTAGGGTCTATCAACCAGTGGTATATGCACAGAAACACTTGAGACAATCAATCCGAATGCCTTGGACTTGATTTTGACGTTTTGATTGGTTTGCTAATTTTTTTCTATGTATATAATTGCGTATGTGTTTCTGCTTGTATTGTGTATGTGACTGAGGAGAACAATCGTAATGTTGACGTATCGCAATCTGTGCCTTCTTTCTGCTTTGATTAAGTGGCTGAAGGGGATCAAATGTTTTACGTTTCAGAAAATAAAGCCTCAACCTCAATTACTCCAGCTCACTTGGCGAAGAAACGCTCCATATCATCTGCCAAACCGGTCGAAACTGGGTTGCGTCGAAGTCACGTAGAGTAAATACACGTCGTCGAGGTGATTCTTTTACTGATAGTAGCGTTATCTTTCGTAACGTTGCTGAATCCGCGGCAGCTCTTCCAAAGGAACGCATGCTGGATGACCTCCAGTGGTTCAAGCTCTGCGTCAACAAGATGCTTCCACCTGGTTTCCCCGGTGTCACTATCAGAAAACTAACCATATTGGGGAACGTCCCTGTAGACACGCCAAATCCACGACCCCGACTACTTCGTGTAGTCCTCTCAACCCAGGAGGAACGCAAAGTGTTAATTCGTTTTGCATTCAAACTCAAGGGTAGTAATGTCAGCGTTCAGCCGGACCTCCCACTGGCAGATCGACTGAAGTTGAAGAAAGCCATCAAAAGCCCCAAGAGCAGGCGGGCGGCTGGTGAGCAAGGCCTTCGTCTTGTGGGTTTTCAGGTGGTCAGCCGGAAGTCAAATTCTTCCCTACCAGAACCCCTCCTGGTAGCGTACGACCCAGGGCTGGTCGTGCCGAGTTCCTTCAGGTAGTGCTTAGTAATGTGCGTAGCCTAATGAACAAGGTACACGAGGTGGGTCTACTTGTAGACAAATCTCATCGCGACATACTTGCTATCACCGAAACGTGGCTGTCCCCGGATATCACAGACGGTGAAGTATGTTTTCCTGGCTACGCACTGCTTAGATGCGATCGCTCCGTTGGCCGCCAAGGTGGGGGCGTCGCTCTTTATGTGAGTTGTAAACTTGATGTGTTGAGGACCTGTGTGTTCCAGTCGCCGGATCAAACTGTTGAAGCCCTCTCGACTATTGTGTGCACTTCCTCTGCTCAGTTTACAGTTGTAGTGGTATATCGAAGTCCTGGAAGTATCTCCAGGATGGTTAGCGAATTTATTCGTACTCAGGCTGCCAATAGGTGTCTAATACTGGGTGACTTCAACCTCCCTGAAGTCTGCTGGGCTGATCTATCTTGCAGTTCGGCGGTGGGCACTTTCGGTTCGGATCTCCTTGAGCTAACATTGCAACTGCCTTTGCATCAGTTCGTGGACCTCCCGACTAGATATATGCGCAACCAAATTCCGTCTACCTTGGATCTCATTTTTGCGAAGTCACACGATTTCGTAAGTGATATTACCTACGACTGTCCTCTAGGAGCCAGTGACCATGTCTGCATATCCTTTCGATGTGCTCTAACTAAGTGTCATCAAGCTACCGCTGAGGCATGTCCAAATATTTGGCGGGCAGACTTTAACGCAATGCGAGACAAAGCTTCAGTTCTGCGTTGTGCGATCACCGTGGCTGACACCGTTGAGACAGCCTGGGAGAAATTTAAGGCATACCTCGCCGAGATCTCTGCTCCCCACATCCCACTCATTAAGAGACAGGTGACACGGGCGCAGCCTCCATGGATAGATCATACAGGTAAATACCTGCTCAGGAAGCGCTCTAAGTGCTGGCGAACTTACCAAGCGGCTTCATCAACCAGCACCTACGAAAGCTATCGAGCGGTTAGAAATAAATGTAAGCATCATCTTAGAACTCTTCGTCTTCAGTACGAGGAGGATTTGGCTAATGCAGCTGTAACAAATCCAAAGTTCTTTGCTTACGTAAAGAGACGTAGCGGTACAAACTCGTCTATACCGGCTTTACTACGAGCGGACGGGACCCATGGGCATACCGACTATGATAATGCCTTAGCGAACAGTATACTGGTGTCTTTTCTCATGAGGCCTCTCTACCTCAGCTTGAGCTGGTCACAAAAGTTCCGGAGGATTCTTGCCTAACTGAAATCAGCATAACGGAGACACAAGTCTTCGGGCTATTGCAAGGGCTAAATCCTTCCAAAGCTTCTGGCCCTGATTCAATTCATCCGAAGCTGATGCATGAATTGGCCGCTGAGCTAAGTGGCCCTCTGACATGCATGTTTACAATATCACTCGACAGCTGTGCCTTACCTTCGGAATGGAAGAAGGCAATCATCTGTCCGATTTTTAAGGGCGGGGACAGAGTTCTGCCCGCGAACTACCGGCCTGTCAGCTTAACAAGTGTAGTAGTTAAGTTGTTTGAAAAATTGGTCAGGGATTCGGTGGAGAATCACCTGATTAAGTTTAACCTTCTCAGTGCGGCCCAGCACGGATTCCGTAAGGGATTTTCATGTCTGACAAATTTACTTGTAGCTCGTGAAAGCTGGGCTGAGGCAGTAGACAACGGTCACGCCATCGACGTGCTTTTCGTTGACTTCTCGAAAGCCTTTGATACTGTCCCACATCAACGACTCTCATTGAAGTTGAGATCGTATGGGATATCTGGAGCCGCCCTTAAATGGGTTTCTGCTTTCCTAGAGGGGAGAGAACAGTGTGTACGCGTGGGGCGTAGCCTTTCGCTTAGACAAGCTGTTCTTAGTGGCGTTTCGCAGGGCTCGGTTCTAGGGCCGTTGCTTTTCGCAATTTATGTCAATGACCTACCCCAGGAGCTTGGAGTACCGTCGCTATTGTTTGCTGATGACCTCAAGCTCTGGAATATTGTGGATATCCCTGGTGGCTCTGAGGCACTTCAGAGTGCCTTGGATAGGCTCTGGGATTGGTCAACCTTATGGTTGATGCCCATAAATCAGGCGAAATGTTCTGTCCTCCGCATTGGAGGTGCTAGTCCTCTCACGCGCTATGTAGTTGGTGGAAGTGAACTCCCTGTTGTCATTCAGCAGGTTGATCTAGGTATCACCCATACCTCATTGCTTCACTCTGGGGAAAATTGGAGGAAGGCTGCTTGTAGAGGGTTCCGTATGATGTGGTTTATTCGCCGCTCCTTCGGTGTCCTAACGGCCAATATTTTTGTGAAGCTGTTCTCAGCTTTTGTGCGACCTCACTTAGAGTACTGTATCCAGGCTTGTCCACCTTGTCTTGTAAGGGACACAATGGAACTGGAGAGGGTTTTGCGAGTGGGTACAAGGTTAGTGCAAGGATTACGGGGGCAAACGTATCCCGAACGTTTGCTTAGCTTGGGTATGTACTCAACGCACTACCGCAGAATTAGAGGAGACTTGATCCTCACTTACCGTATCTTAACGGGTAAGATCGGTCCAGACTTGTCCTGGCTATTTAGTCTCGCCAAGCTGCCTAGTCTCCGAGGTCACCCGTTGAAGCTGCACAAACAACGTTCTGACCGGGTAAGGACGGAAACTCGCTTGTCGCGTCGAGTTATTGAATGTTGGAACTCGCTTCCGGCGCACGTGGTTAGGGAGTCTACGGTAAAGGGTTTCGAGCGTCAGTTAGATGCTCTTGGGTGGCAGTACCAAACCTTCCCATTCTCCTAACCGACTTGTATCTTCAACTTTCCCTTTGTTCTTTTTCAATTTTCACCTTAGTATTATCATTATTTAGCTGACATTCCTCCTCTTGTTTTCTTAGCTTACCCTTCACTCTTTTACTTCACATTAACCGACCCGGCAGGGACTGCTGGGCAGGAGAATGTGGGCAGTAATTGGTTGGACAGGGTGTGATGCGGTCTTTGTTTTAGGCTTTTCAACATCTCAAGCAGACCTGTCAATTCCCGATCCGACGAAACGCAAAAGAAGGAACATTCACGGGATTATCCTATCGTTCTGGTCCCAACTGAACTTGAACTTGCGCTTGACTGACACAACGGACTGCTTGCGCAAGGCACATGGGGTTTGATTGGTTGACTAGGACGTTACCCGTGGTTGTTGAGTTGGCTCTTATAAATGGTCAATCATACCATTAAACTGTATCGTGGTTCATTGACGCGTTCAAGATGAAACGACCATGGAGTTCCTTCAATTTGAATCCTTGCATTGTCAGCTAGCCTGTGTGACTGCCACAGGTTCAGGAAATCACCTGTTTATTTTCATGGGGGCAATGTACTTTCAAATTATCAAATTACTAAAATGATCACTAACTTTATCCACTGCTTGCAACTAGCGGTTCTCCGTATAAGTTAACTTGACTTTCAGAATTCATTAGAAATCGACTTTAGCACAATTTTGCACGTTTTGTTCACTCTCTTGAAATCGGACTACGCGAACGCTGTTTCTCTCTTGATTCCCTAAGGCATCCTATGCGTCTGCCTACGAACGTTTTTTATCTGTTACTTTTGCTTATTTAAATGTAACAAGTGTCTGGGTTTTATGTCATCGCTGCGCCGTGAATCCCCATATGAAATTTAGGCGGTCTAAAACATGCAGAGACGCAGCGTAGAAGGCTAGTATATCGTCTAAAAACCTCGTTGCACTGCTAATCACATTAATTGCTATTTTTATCGGAATACGTATATGTTTAACTTGACTGCTTTTTCTGTGACGATGTTTGTTTATGCACGGAAAATGATACTTAGTGCATGTACCTCACAAAACAGTGCAACTGATTGTTGCACCGAGGAATCACTTAATGTCTTTTTATAGTGTAGTGCATACTCACGGGTTCACAATCGATTGCTTTTGATGATTAAATTACTAACTGGACCATTAGTCTTAAATCACGATTGTGCGAGTTGTTTGAACTGTCGCTCCTCCTGGTTCTATGTTCGCGGGTTTCTCTGAACAAGTTTACTTTTTGCAGCTTTTTTCACATTTTATCATGTTCCTCCGTCATAAGTCTCTGCCTTCACTGGGACTTGCATCTTGCGTCACTCGCAACCGACCTGTTTGTGTGGCTCCGGTACGTCAGTTTTGGATAACCTTTTGGTTCTTCAGTGCTGCTGGATTAGGACAAACACCAGGGCGCTTGAAGAGAAATGGATTTCCATAATTCGACAGTACGATAAAATGAAAGCGGAAGTAATTCAAGCTTCCAACGATTATCCTTAACCTTGAGGAATGGGACAAACATGTGGGAAGACGGTCGTATATTTTGGCCATGTTTCCTTATCCATCAGGAAGTCTTCATCTTGGTCACTTACGTGTCTACTGCACTGCGGATGTTCTTTGTCGATACCAATCGATGACTGGTCGGATCACATTGCAGCCGATGGGATGGGACGCTTTCGGGCTTCCTGCTGAGAATGCTGCTATTGACCACGGCGTGTTGCCAGCTAGTTGGACAAAACAGTAAGTCTTTTATCATAATGTCACCTGCTATCTGCGATATTTACCACATATTAACATCTGAAGCATTGTATTACCTTGGAATTCTATTTACACCGCATTCATGTTTCTACGCAACTTGACTTTCTGCATCCGTAAAGATAAGCTCGCTCTTTCAAAGCAGTTAATTTGTGGCACCTCGATCTGAATCAAAAACGCGTGCGGTTTGTTAACTGATATATTTAGTGGAAATTCGGTGCAATTTTGCCGTCCCCTCAGACCTGAGTTTTACTTATAAACCATTAAGGTGAACGTTAGAAGTTAATAAACATGACTCTTGAGATTATCACCTATTTTGTCGAAACTTTCAACGTTTATATCTTCTTATTGTTTTGTTGCTGCTTGTTTTGCAGGAATATTGATTGCATGCGTCAACAGTTCGATTCTACAATGCTTCTCGCTTTGGATAAATCCCGTGAACTGAGTACATGCGATCCCAGTTATTATCGTTGGACACAATGGCTTTTTCTACAGCTGTACAAAGCAGGATTAGCGTACCACCGCTCTGCTTTCGTTAACTGGGATCCTGTAGACCAAACAGTCCTGGCCGATGAACTCATCGACACACAAGGAAAATCCTGGCGATCTGGTGCCGTTGTAGAGCGTCGTCCTTTACGGCAGTGGTATTTCCGCACCACACTATACTCAAAGGTATCTGTTTTGTAGCCTGAACGTTCCTTCATATACATATACATCGAAGCCTTTACGAAGTGAGCTTCTCTCGTCCCATCTTTTATCCTTGGTGATTCAGAGAATTTGAATATTTTTGCATTTCGGAATTTTTATTTTTCCAGTGTGCACAGTTAGCTGCTGCTTCCTTTTGAGTTAACCTTCTGTGTACTACCAATCTTAGGTTACAAAGTTACGCAGACTACTCTGACGAACGAACTGTTTTGTTCACCCGAAGTGCGTTGGGATGATTTGCCGTTATCTTTTGGTTGCTTCCGTTTTCTGTCTACTTTGACCGTTTCCATCGCTATTGTGACTTCATCAAACTTTTTGGCCCTAGATAGATTTCACCGGGGTACCTACAGCTACGCTGTTTTGGTGAATGCGACTATATGGAGAAAAGGAATGCACTAAGAAAACAACTGACAAATTGTTATGCTTTTGTAGCTACTGTTTATTGGTCTGTGCTTAGCTGAAGGCGGTGTGCTTGTGTTGCGTTCAACAATCAACAACAGCAGTACATCCGCCATATAAACCGACACTTCGCTGCCATACAACCATGATGACGTATGACATCTTATTATCCAAGAGGGAGAGAAGAGGGACTTATCTGAGAACCTTAATGCCCTAAGCAAACATTCAGGGTCAAGGCGCCTACACTTTGTGTGACAACACGCCGTCACAAACAGCTGGCTATCGTGCAAAGGTAAGGCGGCATGTTCGAGACAGCTTCTTTGCAGCTTTCACTGCACCACGTCATAATCAGCCATTACCCCGCAGATAACTCATCGTCAAACACACTTGAAACAGACAATCCGATTAGGAGACGGCAGCAGACGCGCCACTGGTGTCGATTGCGAGCAATGTCCTGTAAAATCTCGAGCCAAGCACTAGGCGAGTCACGTGGACTCTAGCCCGGAAGGCGAGACGGACCAATGGCACCAGGTTTGGTGGTCAGTGACCTCATTTCCCGCTGCCAAGTCAACTTCTGTCCACCTTGAACCTTTCGCCATCCTACTTCAGGTAGACTAAACAAGGCCCTCCTAGGTAAGCGGTGACCGGGCATACGTAGCATGTGCCTTAGGCAACGCAACTTATTCAATGCTATCTGTTGTTCTAGGGAGCTAGCATGATTATCACCACCTAGTACTCGCCTACGCACACCATCGTTGAAAACACGCTGGTGCCATCCGACACCAGCAATGCTTCGCAGACAACAATGAGCAAAGACTTAAAGACGCCTAAGATCTTCAGACCGAAGGGACTAAGTCTCACTCTCGTAGAGTAGGACGACCCTCACTGTGACCTTGTGTACACGACCTTTCAGAAGGAGGGAAACTCCCTTCTTTCTCCAAAGATACCGCATGTTCAAGAAGGCAGCTGTGGCCTTTGCTATGCGTGAACTAACCTCAGTTTCTATGCGTCCATCGTTGCTGATGCAGCTGGCAAGGTAAGCGAATCGATCAATCACCTCGAGCTCCCCGTTATCAAGGGTGAAGGGGTAATCAAATGGCCTAGTGGTCCTGTAGAAACACTGCACTTTTAAGGTGCGAAGAGCATACCAAATAATAGAACCACTCTAAATAGGCTATTCAGGGTTGATTGTGCAGCCGCAGCATCCTGGAAAACGATATCGTCCGCATAATCAAGATCAGCTAACCATTCACCAAGCAGGACCTCGATGCCTACACCGTGAGATTCCGTGAGAGAACACTCCATTATGGCATCCACGACGAAATTGAACAAAAACGGGAAAATTGGACAACCCTGAAGTATGCCACTTGTGGTCGGAAAGTTATCCGACAAGCCACCGTAGACCCTTTGAGTATAGGGCACGTCGTATGTTCACATATTTCGTGTGGACACCTTTCCGCGAACAAAATGGATCGATCGACTGAGTCGAACACATTCTTGCAATCTAGGAACACAGCTATTGTCGGTCTGCAGTATGCGTGACGCTGCTCTAGCACCCGCCGCAGAGTGAATCTGTGATCTATACAGCCATATTCTATCCGGAAACCTGCCTGCTCTTCCCTAATCCGAGATTTTCGTTCTATAGTGAGGCGACGAACGAGAATCGAGGCCAGTAATTTTGTCACAACTGGTGTTAGGCTAATACCCCTGTGGTTAGAACAGTCTGTGAGACTGCCCTTGTATATTGCCACTATAATCGATTCACTCCAATTAGACGAGGCACTCTTCCTTCCAGATACGTTCGAATAGAGAGGTCAGTGCTTTGCAGAGGATCTCACCTCCATCCTTAAATAGTGCAGGTGGGAGGGAATCCGGGCCAGCGGCAGGAAAACGATTGAGGGCTGTGAGCGCGTTTCGGACCTCTGCCTCCGACGGAGGCTCTAAACTAACCATCCACGCCTCGTGCTGCATCACCTGAGGTCCGGGAACAGAGGGCAGCTGAACCGATCTTCAAAGCGCCCCACTCAAAGAGCTAATCGGCGCTCCTTATTGTGTATCAGTGCATCTGCGCTGTCTTTAGTTGTTTCACTGATGTCTGGTTTCCTGGGACCAGTGGTGCGGATCAGCTGTAAGAGCTTCCAATGGTTCCCTGCTACTCATGCTTCCTCCATTTCTTGAGCCCGATTGGTCCACCAGGCTTTTTTGTCAGCACGTAGGCTCCGCTTTAATTCGCCTCTAATAGCCCGTCTGGTCACACTGTGCTCAGAGCCAGCCGGGAGGTTTCTTCTGGATTCCAACAGGTTCACCGATCTCTCAGACAACAAGTGACTGGTGCGGTGACGATTAATGGTGCCACAAGCATATGCTCCTGCGTCGTGCATGGCGGCCGAAATCCTATTCCACTGAAGCTCAGTGTCATTAGGGCAAGACAGCGAAAATTCGGTACGCAGTGCGTCTTGATAGGCTTGCCTAACCGAGGGCTGAGACAATTTCTCAGTTGCCAATCGGAGGAGACGCTAGGTACACTTTGCGATAAAGTGCATAGAGGAACGACGGCGTATCAAGTCGTGATCGGAGTCGACGTAGGTACTCCAGTACGCGCGGCAATCCATAATGGAACTACGGCACCTGTAACTTCTGGCTATGTGGTCAATATGGGTCCATCGCTGGTCAGCTACAAGAGGACTCCAAGTGGCAATTCTGCGCCCGCTGTAAAGCAGTGCTACTACGAAACTACTGGTGCTCCGTACACAGTTGCAGCATACGCTCGCCGTTGTCAGTCCGTTCTTAGTTAAGCTCATAAGTACCACCCAGCTGAGCTTCTGAAGAGCTCATACGACATACTTGTGCGTTCATATCCCCTGCAAGTACTATAATATCTGAACTAGTAGCTCTGCTTAGTAGGGTGGTGAAGAAAGGGTATCAACAGAAGCTGCTTGAAAATCTCGCTCTCTGGCACTTTTATGTTGATCAACACTGGTCAAGTTTTTAACAAACCTTGCGGTTGGCCGGTTTTTCCAGCTTTGGACTCGCTCGCTCCACCCACAATAGCTGGATCTCGGGAAGATCCTCGGAATTGGTGCACCGCCGACGGCCGGTGCCTGCTGACGCAGAATACAACGAACACCGCCGGTCTATTACGCAACAGCTGAAAGGAAGCCTTCCCTCTGATCGTGAATCTTTGTGGTCAAAACAAGCTGATGAGACGGTGGCCGCTGCATCAGCTGGCAACTTCCACCGTCTATTTTACATCATCAGGGCCACCGGTTGCAATTTCCACGCTATCAGCCAGACGATTTGCGAATCTGACGGCACGAAGATCACCAACCTTCACAGGCGAATGGGTCGCTGGGCAGAGCATTTCGCTCCTCAATTCAACCACCCAACACAGCCCCATGTGACGCCTCCAGCCCCAATGTATGATGCTTGACCTGTCTCCACAGCCTCCCCAAATGAAGCAGAGATTCGAAATGCAAGCCAACCTTTGAAACGCCACAAGGCTACGGGTCCCGACAACCTACCACCTACTCTATTCAAAGATGGCGGGAGTGTACTTGTCAGCGAAATCTTATCGTTGTTCACGAAAGTTCGGACTGAGGAGAAGATTCCGAATTCATGGGGACAATCGGTCATTGTTCCGATTCACAAGAACGGATCTCGCGACGATTGCTGCAACTACCGCGGATTCTCGTTAATCTCTGTCGCCCCCAAAATCTTCTTCTCGGTCCTACTTAGCAGGCTTTCAACGACTAGAGAAGAGTATTCCGGAGAAGAACAAGCCAGATTTCGTCCAGGCCGCGGCTGCATCGACCAAATCTTCACGCTTCGCCAAGTTCTCGAACTTCATCACATCCACCAGTGGCCAACAATCGTAGTGTTTTTGGACATCCGAGCGACATTTGATTCAGTAGATAGATCTGCGTTGTGGTACAGTTTACTGAAGAAAGGTGTGCCCGACAAGTTTGTAACTATCCTGAAAGAACTTCATAGTCACACGTCGGGCAAAGTCAAGGCTTACGGTACACTCTGTTTTGCTGTGACCAGCGGTGTTCGCTAAGCTTGCCCTATTTCACCTTTTCTCTTCAATTTCGCCATCGTCATTGTTCAAAAAGCACTGGAAGTGTCCAGTCCTGCGGTGTTGAGCTTCTCCCTGGAGACAGAGTCACGGACATGGAATACGCCGATGATATCGCCTTGCTGAGGACGACTCACTATCCGTCCAAAGCGCTTTAGACCGCTTGGCGATGGAGGCGTCTAAGTAGGGCTTATGCTTCACTCCGGGAAGTGTAAAAGGCTGCTCCAGGACAGGCTGATGCCTGAACCCGCGCACACCATTGCTAGACATGTTCTGGAGCATGTCCCTTGCTTTACTTATCTAGGGAATTGCATCACGGCTTGTGGCGGTGTTGGAGATGAAGTCTCACAACGGATAGCAAAGGCCTGCCTTGCATTCATCAGACACCTATGGCGTCGTCGTGATGTCAGTCACAAGCTCAAGGGCAGGGTGTACAATGCTTCCGTCCGTGCAGTACTCTTGTACGGCTATGAGACTTGGTCTATTCCCTCGGAAGATATGAACCGGCTGCCAGTCTTCGACAATCGCTGTCTACGAAGGATTGCTCGGGTGTGATGGCAACACCACGTAAGCAGCGCAGAGGTGCGAGACCGCGTGCTTGGAACAAGTAGTGCCAGTCTTCAGAACCTTATTCCCAGACATCGTATGCGTTGGCTCGGGCACGTTCTGCGCATGCCAGCGCATCGCCTTCCGTGTCGAGTGCTATTTGCACTCTCAGGGCGCGATTGTAAAAAGTGCCGCGGTGGACAGCCAATGACGTGGAGAAGGAGCATGAAGAAGGCAGCCTCAAATTTGGCGGCAGTCGGACCCGTCCGTCTTTCACGTCACGAGATGCTGAATGGCAGTGGTTGGAAACATTAGATGTCATTCCCGCAACAGACATTATTGGCGTCAATGTTGTTCTGCCATTTTACCATCCCTTTGATGCACACTATAACTCACAAAATAAAAACAAAAAATACAACATGGCGTGTGTGAAACCAACCATAATCGTTTCCTATTTTTTAATCGCAGTTCGTGTTCCCATCTTTTTCGCTTTTTTCTTCTGCCATGGTTCGGATGGCACAATGTCTGTTAACAGACTGTTAATATATATACATATATATATATATATTTATATATATATATATATATATATATATATATATATATATATATATATACAAATATATATATATATGTATGGTTGGCGGCATCCGGTTTCGGATTTGCCTGTCACTGTGGCAAGCCACAGGACGCCTGCGCCTACAGAGGGACCATTTGTGGCTTGCGCTGCACCACCCACAGCTCCATCCACACACCCCTATCTAGTGTAAACCCGAAAGAATAAGACCGGGAGGCATGTGGTTGGTAGCCGCGTTTCATCAACGGAGCCGGCCCACACTACTTCACAGGCAAACACAAGGACGCTGTATTTGGGGAATCAAGCGCACACAAGGCGGTGGCTGGACCGTAGTCCGCTCCACACTAAGTGCATGGAACCACTCTTTGATCCTAACACGGCCACAAGAATCGTGCACCCCGTCCCCTCCAGCAACGACCAACTGTCTCCTGGAGCCAGTATGGACGAGGTAGTGGGTAATAGACAGGTAGGCACCTTGTCAACATGCACATCAAGCGCAGCCACACCGGGGATATCAAACAACAACCAATCACTTAAGAGAAAGATAACAAAGAAAATAAATTGAATAATGATTAAGGAGACGTGACAAAAATTTTAAATTAATGAGAATATGAAATAAGTTGTTTACGAAGGATCCGAGATTAGTTCACGAGGTCAGAAAGCATATTTTACGGAAATGACACAAACATTAAAACGTTATCGAAATTAACTACAATTAGCTTACGAGACGTGTGCAAGTTTACAGAAGAGAGTACCGGTAGACATTCATCTGAGAAAGAAAAGCATTAGGATAAAATTGAAAACCCACCACCTGAAATAAAGAGACTTAGCATGCAAGCACGCGGTTAGTAAATCGAATGCAGCGTACCTACAAACGCTGCGCTGGTTCTGCCTACGTTCTCTGCAGGATCCGTCGTCGCTTCGGTAGTGCTCCCGAGTGGCCTCGCTCATGGCTCACTAGGCTTGCTGACTCAGACACTCGCGACCGCATGTGCTACAGCACCATGCGCTTGATGTCGATGGAGTACAACCCATTAGTGCTTGCCGCTTCCGCACTTGTCGCTTCTTCTCTGCATGTATGAGGTCATTCTCCCGCACTTCGGCAACTGCCTTCGTGATCAGATCGCGCCATGCACGCCGATCAACCGCCTTCGATTCCCATGACCTGCATTCAAGATTAGAACGTGAGAGGCTCACTTTGATCATGTCCTGGTAACGTAACTTTGGTTTTCCCACATGCCGCTTCCCAATACTCAGCTGAGCGTATAAGAGTTGTTTCGGTATCCGCGTTGAATCCATACGGCACACATGACCGAGCCACCTGAGGTGTCTCAGCAAAAGTATGCAGTCCACTGCATACATCCCACTTTGTCGCGACACTTCCGTGTCAGCAACTCTGTCGCCCCAAGTGATGCGCAAAATTCGTCGTAAACGCTACTGATGGATCCGCTCGAGATATCGCACATCCCGCTGGTACATCGTCTACGTTTCACTGCCGTATAGAAGAACGGACAGTACCATGGATTTGTACATCATCAGCTTCGTGCCAATGGTAAGCTGATGGTTGTTCCGCAGTCGGTACTTAAGCTTCCCGAATGCCGCCGCTGCCTTCGAGACGCGAATACGCAACTCAATGTGTAGCTGCTGATCAGTCGACATCACACTCCCAAGGTAGCAAAAGCGGGAGGTGGTTTCCAATGCTTCAGCACCAATGCTGACTCGCGGCAGTATTGAACGTTGCACCTCCGGTGAAGGCTGAAAGAGACAGACAGTTTTGCTTGTGTTGATGGTGAGCCCGAATTTGGCCACTATCGAAGCCAGAGCACTAGCCATATGCTACAACTCATCCGCGCTGTGTGCAAACAACGCACAGTCGTCAGCGAACAGCAACCTACCGATAGTTGTCTCACAGACTAGAGTTCTCGCACCGAAACGACGGATGTTCAGCAACCCACCATCAATACGGTGCTCCACACGAACATCGTAGGCACAAGCGGCATCATAAGCACAAGACATCATGGCATGAAGATACATATTAAACAGCGAAGGAGCTAAGACACAGCCTTGCTTCACACCAGAGACAACTGCAAAGTCATCCGAGGTCTCTCCACTCAGCTGCACCCTCGCTCGCATACCACTGTGCAGACATTCAATTAAACTTACAAACCTACGCGGCCAACCAAACTTACCAAGCACCAGCCACAATGCCTCGCGGTTCACCGTATCAAATGCCTTGGTGAAATCAACAAAAAGCGAGTACAAAGGCTGGTGTTGTTCTCTGCACTTCTCCTGCAACTGACGAGCCGCAAACACCATATCTATAGTGCTGCGACCCGAACGGAATCCACACTGCTCTTCCGCCACGTTCGGTTCCACAACCTGACTGACGAGGCGGTTGAGCAGGATTCGGACAATCACCTTGCCCACACAACTCAGCAAGTTGCTGCCACGATAATTCGTGCAACATTGCTTGCTACCTTTACCCTTGTGCAATGGCAGCACAAGGGCATCCTTCGGCTCAGGAGGCACCTCCTCCTCAATCCATACACGTTGCACCATGTGGCGCAGCGCAGTCAACAACGCGGGTCCGCCGTGTCTCAATACTTCAGACGGGATCCCGTCGGCTCCGACACACTTACCGTTTCGCAACTGAGCAAGTGCTCTCTGCGTCTCAGCCAGTGTCGGCGTGTCGGCAGACTCGTCTTCACATCGTGCTGCCAGTCGATCTTTGAACGGTTGTTCAAGAGACAGTCAAAGTGTTTTCGCCAGATCTGCATTATGTCTGCAGTCTGTGTGCAGGTAGCGTCTGAACTACCATCGATCAGCGTCCTCATTGGCTCCAATCTTGGTCCATACACCGCCTTCAAGGAGTCAAATAATTCCTTGTGTTGGCGGCGTTCGGCGTAACATTCCATCTGCTTCGCCTTCTCCGTCCACCATGCATTTTTAATGCGACGGAGCTCTCGGGTCAGTCTCCGTCGAAGTTTGTGAAACTGATTACTCTTCCCCAACTCACTGGGGTCTGCCACATGTGCAGCAAATGCTGCATTCTGCCCCGACACCAATGTGCCAATCGTCGCATTGTTCTCATCAAACCAATCAGGCCGTTTACAGTTTGCGCGCCCGATGGTCTCCTCGGCAGCAGCTGTCACCTGGTCGCGAATGTGGTGCCACAGGTCATCCACTGTGGCTATGCCTTCCACATCACTCAGGTGTGCAGCCATCTCCAGCTCAGTACGTTTCGCCACAGTACTGAGGGAGAGAATGTTAAGTTTACACCGATTCACGGCGGGAGTGCAATACATAGATTTACGAAAATATATGTACAGTTTGGTCCGCACCAATTTGTGATCACTGCCACACTCAGCTCCACGCAGTACACGTGTCATGCGCACTTCACGCATATCACGCTGACGTACGATGACATAGTCGAGCAGGTGGGCGTGACCACTCCATGGGTGCGTCCAAGTTGCTATATCACTTGCACTCAGTGCAAACCGAGTGTTCCTGATCGTCAGACCGTGAGTGGCACACAGTGAGAGCAGCCAGTCACCGTTCGCATTCGCTGAACCAATGCCATGCGAACAGATAACATCTGTCCACACTGATGCATCACATCCAACGCGCGCGTTGAAACGGTCAAGCAGAAATAGTCGGTCGCTCCTCGGCACAGACCGTATCACGGAGGATAGCCGAGTGTAGAATTGAGCGCGCGTGTCATCAGGATAACACGTGGTCGGACCGTATGTGCTTATGAAAGTGGCAAACTTACCTCTTCCGAGTCGTAGGCGTACAGTCATCAATCGCGCGATGATGTCCGTTGGTTCACCCACCAGCTGGCCATGGAGCCGATCGGATATTGCAAATCCGACCACATGAGCACGTGGTGCTGAGGCGGCGTTGTCCACCCAGTAGAATGTGTAGCCAGCACCTGCCTCATGCAACTTACCTTGCACAGCGAGCCGGGTTTCACTGAGCGCCGCAATATCGATGTTGCAGCGCGCCATTTCCATCGCGACCAGTGCAGTGCTTCGCTCCGGGCGCTTGCTGGAGTTCCGGTCCAGTAGTGTACGCACATTCCAGCACCCGATGCTGAGTGATTTGCGCGCAGGCATTTGATTGCATTGGTGGGCAATCGCACGTGTGATAGTCGTTGTGCTTCGGAGGTTTGCTTGTGGGACTCCGCCCGGGGCCTTTGGCTCAATAGCTATCTTTATATATATATATATATATATATATATATATATATATATATATATATATATATATAAAAATGTGGTCCTAAGAGGAAAACCATTGCCAGGGATGACGCTTACCTAATACGGGAAAGTGTTGAAGATCCTCGAAAGACTATTGACGCATTAAAAGGTGATTTGGGGGAGAAAGGACTAGAAATCAGTTCTTCAACGGTTCGCAGGCGACTCCTGGAAGTTGGTCGGAAAGCCAGACGGCCTGTGAAAAAACAACTTCTAACAAAAGTAATGAAAGTTAAGCGTTACAAATGGGGACTAAAATACAAAAACTGAACAAAAGAAGATTGAAGAAAAGTCCTATTCACCGATGTAAGCCATTTCTATGTTCATGGTCAGAGAAGGCAGTATGTTCGGAGGTCAGAGGGAGAAAAGGTTCGTGATTCCCACATTGACCACTTTGTGAAACACCCACAAAAGCAGATGTTTTGGGGGTGCTTTAGTTATTACGGCGTCGGCGCCTTCCATCCAGTCCAGGGCATGATGCACTCTCCACAATATATAGTTCTCCAAAGAATAGCTGTTCCAGAACTAAAAAAGACATTTCCTGACGGATCTGGCGTATTTCAACATCTTGGGTCCCTGTACCAAGCTTGAATTAAAGCTTGAATAAGTTTCTCCTTTGTCGTACAGTCCATGCCGCGAAGGGTTTGTTTGCAAATAAACCACATCTTTTCAATGGGGTTTAAATCTGGTGAATTCCCAGGCCAGTCCAAGATGGTTATTTGATTAGTATTGAAAAAAGTCTTGACCATTTTTGATGTGTGGCACGGGGCCAGATACCGTTGAAGAACGGATTTCTATTCCTTTCTCCCCCAAATCACGTTTTAATGCGTCAATAGTCTTTCGAGGATCTTTCCCGTATTAGGTAAGCGTCATCCCTGGCAGTGGTTTTCCTCTTAGGACCACATTTCCCTTTGCGTTTGGGCGAAATGCATCCCGTTTCCTTTTTCTTTTTGACCACACGGCTGACGGTTGCCGGACTGACGCCTACTATCCTTGCTATGTCCCTGTAGGTCTTGTCTGTGTCTTCTTGCAAGGTCACGATCTTCATGCGCCTTCTGGGAGCCACGTCCATCTCAAACAATGACTGAATCACAAAAAACAAGAAGTTGAAACAAAAACCTTACTAACCATAAAGAGTATGACGCAATCTTGCGTGATGTAACGACTAGACATGCGCAGTTATTACATCGTCTGATTCACGAACAATGATGAAATATCTATTCCCAAAGTAAAATAACAAAAATAAATGCAAAACGGCAGCATTCATGTATAAAAACATGATATTCATAGCAAAAGGGACACAATCGTAGTTTGTTTCAATTAATGTGCACAAGGATATATATATATATATATATATATATATATATATATATATATATATATATATATATATATATATATATATATATATATATATATATATATATATATATATATATATATATATATATATATATATATATATATATATATATATATATATATATATATATATATATATATATATATATATTGGTTGGCGGCATCCGGTTTCGGATTTGCCTGTCACTGTGGCAAGCCACAGGACGCCTGCGCCTACAGAGGGACCATGGATGGCTTGCGCTGCACCACCCACAGCTCCAACCACACACCTCATTTCCAGTGTAAACCCGAAGGAATAAGACCGGGAGGCATGTGGATGGGAGCCACGTTTCATCAACGGAGCCGGCCCACACTCCTTCACAGGCAAACACAAGTACACTGTATTTGGGGAATCAAGCGCACACAAGGCGGTGGCTGGACCGTAGTCCGCTCCACACTAAGTGCATGGAACCACTCTTTGATCCTAACACGGCCACAAGAATCGTGCACCCCGTCCCCTCCAGCAACGACCAACTGTCTCGTGGAGCCAGTATGGACGAGGTAGTGGGTAATAGACAGGTAGGCACCTTGTCAACATGCACATCAAGCGCAGCCACACCGGGGATATCAGGCAACAGCCAATCACTTGAGAGAGAGAAAGAAAAAGAGAAAAACTCGATTAATGCATAAGGAAACGGTGACATAAACCTTAATTAAATAGCATACGTAATAAGTTGTTTACAAACACATCCTAGCTAAGTGCACAAGGTCAGGAAGTATAGTTCACGGAATGCCACGAACACAAAGATGTTATGGAAATCGGATAAAATTGGCTGAAGCGATGTGTGCAAGTTAATGGAATAGAGTACAGGGAGATATTTATATGAGAAAGAAAAGCAGTAAGGTAAAAACTGTATATATATACATACATACATATATATATATA
>OX104067.1:87077050-87134018 GCA_944474145.2 Dicrocoelium dendriticum
TCTCGGGCTAGCAGTCCATGGCTCTATCCAGCTTCGCACTATTACCCTAGCACTCTGGCTGCTGCGGTTAGGTCTCAGGTTCTGATATCCTCAGCAACCATAATGTACGCACGTATTCTGGCTATCGGCGGTCCTTCCGTCAATTAGCCCTTCTTAGCTTTTTAATTCGGCAATCTCTCACCTGGTCAGTACGGAGACGCCCCTTAGATCCTCATTTACAGGTGTTCATTCCTCAATTATTCGCTGCTATTTTTGCGAAACACCCATGTATGAGTCCAAAAGACTCACTGGCTTCCCTGGGTTAGCATATTCTACGCTCCCCAGCGAAACTTCCCACGCAACAGTTGCATCATAGCAAACGGGTCCTGTGTTTTCTTTGCTTAACGGCGCAACGCTCCGCATCCAAGGTATACGGTTGCAACCAACCTATAGGGCTTTGCTTCCGATGAATATTCAAAGGACACTTTTAGCATAATCATTGTTACACATTGTACATCATATGTTTCCTCTAAATGTTAGACATAGAACATAAATAATGCTTGTTCCCACGTCTGTTCTTTGCGGCCCTGTTAGTCTCTCACCTTCCCTTTCTCCGAGGTCTGGAACTTCTTGGGGATCTGGGATCAGAACGTGAAAGAGCTTGTGCCTGGGACAGGACATAGAACCCCCAAGAACCTACATAGAACCCGGCTGTACAACAAGTGGATAAAAATGCACGCACTACCATGACCGTCGTCCAGTAATGGTAGCTGGACATAACGCCTTCATACTCCTGCGAAGTATACATAATTCTGTAAATTCTAGAAGCTAGAGTCGGAAGTTTTGCTCACCTGGACACGAAGATGACGAAGGTCTAACCCTCCATAGGCCTCAGCCATTATGGCCGCCCCGACTAAAAATAACCTGTTCAGCTAACAGAGGAAATAAGAAGACAAATGACGGCGGTTAACCGAGGGTTAAATCAGTCGACGAGCTGCTCTGCCAATTTTACATTAGTGTACAAACGGCTTTCTGACAGTGTTCCAGGACGTGGTGGGCTTTCGCCTGGCAAGCGTTCTCCCTATAAACAGCCACAAATGTCCGCTTAACAGCACTGCGACGTGGCGGATGTGATTCGCCACTGAATAAGGTCATTGCTCACAACTACATACTGGCCAGCCGACCAGAATCCTAATGTAATATTTTCCTGACAAGTTTTCTCTACAAACGGAATGCCCAGCCTGTTTACACTACGCCCACCAGAACCCAAATTGTCGTCATGTTTTGACGAATTTATGCCTCAAGGTTAATTTTACAATTTCCAAAGCTTGGACAACTTTCGGCCTACTGCCGATTACATACATAGCAACGTGTTTGTTGCGAAACATAAATTGCTTGTAAACGTTGATCATGCCTGGTCAGGTGTGTCTCGGAAATTCGAGAATATACTATTTGTTTATTCATTTATTTATTTATGTGATGCGGACAACGATCTAGGCCTTGTGCGATTGCTTTCCAAATAGAGCGTGCTTGGTTTTGCCTGTGAAGTTGTGTCGGTCAAATACGCTGATGACAGGTGGCACCCAATCACATGCCGCCCTGTCTCATTTCTTGGGATTCCGTTAGAGACGGGGTTGGTGGACGTAACTGTGGGTGATGAAGCACATGCCACCCATGGCCCTACTGTAGGTACAGGCGTCCTGTGGAAGCCGCATTGACAGGCAGATTCGAAACCGGACGCCGCTAGCCACCATATTTGCGTAAGTGAACACAGGGCGTACATTCAGTAATGCGAGACGGAATTCGCGGTGTTGTTTTCTGTGTTCGTCTTCATATGAAGCGATCAAAGGAATGCTCCGAATTTGATGACCACCCAGGAGTGGGAAATTTATCCAAAGGGAAAACTGCAGTAGGTGCATTAATTGGTGGGTTACAACCACCACGTTGCAGTGTTGTTAAGCAGAATTTTGCGGCCATTTATATAGCGATAGAACGCCCACGAATACCCACCACGTCCTGAAGCATTGCCGCCAAACTATTAACTTGAACGCGATTAACCCGAACCACCTAGGTTGCACCACTGGAAGGTTATTTGGCTGGGCAACTTTTTCCAGGAAGGTAAGCACATGCGCCTTTTTTGCTATGCTTTTGAACTACTTTCTACTGAGGCTACATCGGAAAATTCTGTTGGTTTTTACTGCCTAGTTTCGCCAAGCCTATGCTTTCTTTTGGGTTCCTACAGACGGAGGCAATATATTTTGACAGAATCAGCTTCAGTTGGGACTGAAACGATAAAAATTTCCCTTGTATATTCTTTCTTTAGCCGAGTGGTTAGCCAAAAGATGATACGGTGCTTATGAGTCTTACTGGACCTAAAACAAATCCCAAACCGCACCCAAGTCCAATAATCTCTTCTGTTTCCTGCGATAGCGGTCACCGCTCTGCAAGTCACGTGAATATACAAGTAAGATAAACGGCTTATATATTGCTTGTTAAGTCATTTAACTGACAAATATCAAAAGTGTGAGGAGCTGAACAGCATATGTAGGCTTACTTGAAAGAAATGGATGTACAAGAAGTGAAAGATGTTGTTTTGCTGCCCAAATTTGTCTGCCTTGCGCCTGAAACCCTTAACCGTAGATGCACATGCTACAGTTCTGGAAGTAAGTTCCGGTGCTCAATAACACTACCTGATCGCAGACTTTTGGCCTTGCTTTGGTTGGACCGCATCTGCTGGAGCTTCATGTGATGACACCGAAGACAGGGAACACCAGCTGGGCTAAATAGCCAGCTCAAACCGGTTCCAAGCTTCACTGGTAAATTGCATTACGAAATGATTAGGTCTTTACAAAGCTGTTGGTAGTGTACGGAATGGTACCCAACCTAATTAGACGCTTTGAGTAGGTTTGCCTTTGTAACACCCCGAGAAACGTGGTACCTACTCTCAAAAGTGCGTTGAGCTCTATTTTTTCCGAACACGGCAGGACGTGCCAACCTGAACACTAGATTGCCAGCTGGCTTAACAAAAGATTTAACCAGCTTCCGGAAGATGTAGGCAGTTAAAAATATGAAAGGGTGATTGTGTGCCCAATACATTCTAAAATACCCACTTCCGGCCTTCTAATTGCCAACGAAATGAAAAGAGGAGGAATAGACGATGCTTAGGTCTACCGGCTTAGAGACAAAGGAAAGTTCGACCCCACCGGGCGCGTAAATCGAGGGTGGAAATTTGCTTCTATACGAAGAGAGGAACACTTGGCTTACCTTATTGGCAGTAGCCAACAAGTATTAGACTCTGTCCAGGACAGGCTGTGATGCCGCGGAACATCCATGGGCATCTGTATCATTCCACAGCTTTAAGACATTATCGAACAACAGTTCTATTACATTAAGCACCCAGGGAAATCGTTTAGGTACCTCAAGAACGGCATCGGTCCAAGAACCGTACCCTGTGGTACACCGCTAACCACAAGTTGCTCAGTGCATAAGTGTTAACCGACGCGTACATACTGCTGCCATCTAATCAAGCATGCAGGTATACAGTAAAGGACGAGGCCTGATACACCGTAGGAGCTTGGGTTTTTGATAGCCTCAAGTAAGGTACTTTAAAAAATGTTTCGAGAATTCGGCGAAAAGCGCGTCCACTACCTGACCATTGTGCACTGCCTCAGCCCAAGCTTCTCGATATACCAAATGTTTGGCAGACACAGAAACTTTCTTGTATCTGTGTTTTACACTGCTGAGTAGATCAACTCTATCCAGGCGACCTTAAAAGGAATCCCTCACCGGCTTTTCAAACAGCTTGGCCACGTCGCCCGTCAGCCTGACTGACCAGCAATCAGGTGCTAAACTTTTGTCACCGTTTTTAAAGTATGGACAGAGGACAGCTTCATTCCATTTAGAAGGTAAAGTAGGGCTGTCAACCGCCTTCTGAAACACCGTCGTCAGCGCACATATATGCTTGTACGATCCAGCAGCCCCAAGCGTTGCTTAAACTACTTACTAAAGACGTGGTTGCAATGGAAATGGATAAGAGTTCGGCAGTGGTAGTAATAAATAAGCCCGATTATATGCAAAATATGGTATAATACTCAAGAACACGAGTTAAGCCGTGCTGCTTAAGGAGGTAGACTATGTGACTAAGGCCTAGACTCGCGTTATCTCTTACCTTGTTACGCCATTCCTCCACCGCATGATAGATAATGTTACCTCTGTCAGTTTAAAGTCAATTGGCTTAGTTACACTACAGCTGTATGTGCTACCGACAACACACAAGCGGTGTGCCGGTCCGGCCAATTCATCTAATGGCACACATGCCCCAGCATAGGCTAGCTCGCTGGCTGCTGAGCATTCTTACTCCACTGAGACAGTTGTTCAACTTGTACCGTCTAAGAAAAAGATTTCAAATATTTGACAACCATCATGCGCTCAAATTGTCAGATAATATCATGTAATCCCCGGATGTGGAAACACTCTTCGCTAACGGCTCCCTACACGCGACTGTACCTTGGGTGTGCAAACTAGCTGCACACGATGGCTGTTCAAAGTCCATTTCGGCCGAGTCACTGAAGCATTAACTGCTACTCTGCATGGAAAATGTTAAGTTCTGCATTCAACACCTGCCATACCTCCAAGACGGTGGGATGGCAAGGAGCAGCCCACTGAGCCCTTTACTGGCTGCTTTGCTTATGCTCACGGTCGAGCAAAGAATGTTTCCAGGGATAGACAAGCTGCCATGTTACAGCTGAAATTTTGATGATATTATAGCTTCCGGTCCATCGAAGGGGAAAATAGATCAGTTGGTTGAGCACTATGGCAGAGCGCATCCTAATTTGCGCGTCAGCTGCGAGCCAGAACAAAGAAGTTGCCTACCAAACTTGGAACCTCTCATCAGTCGCAGAGATAACACACAATTTAAGCGACCCGCCTACCGAAAGGCAACATGGTCCGGTCACTGCCAGAATTTCATGAGATTTACATCAATTTGGTACAAGTGTATACTTGTGAAGATTTTGTTTAGTGACGTCAGATGACTTTGCTCGACAGACTGTTAAATTGATGAGTTGGAGCGAATTACGGTCACACTGACGTCAAACGGTTACCTTCGAAGTTTTATAGGGAATCAACGCGAGTCACGAGGACCAAAGGACATGGTACAGGAGGCAGCAAAGAAGAATGTTTAGACCTCATTCCCTTTCACTGCTGATATCGTCACGTTAAGAAACCCTTTGGGCCGGATCTCTGCTACGCCTGAACCTACTTGGCTGCTAAAACCGTCACCGTTAGCAGCATGAACAACTTGCCACTACCTCATTCATACGAAGCTCTGCTAATCGGCACCGGTGCTCATTGTGTATACCAACTTACATCCGACTGCGGAGACAGTTACTTGGGCAGGACAGAAAAAGAATTGTCCACTTGGATAAAATAACAAGTACCAACGTGGCTCCTGCTTGGGATAAAAGAATAGTCTTTTCCTACCCAAGGCTTTCGTTGTGTAAGCCGCCGGCATTCTCCATAGATAAACACAGATTGATTACTGGTCACCAGATCCGGCACGACCTAGCGTTGAACAGCTGGCTGCGGCAGCCGAATCCGCGTTTTCTTTCCTTAGTTAAGGCTATAGCAATTACCCGAATGCAGGCTATACAGTGCGTGCATAAGCATTTATTGTTCAGGCTCAAGCTTCCGTGGAAGTAAAGACCAAAGCAATTTGCCCATCTTGATCCCCAATTTCCTTTTTTCAATTTTGAGCACACCATCCATTTGCTATCGTTTCTTATCGGTTGTTATTATTGCCACCGACAAGACAACACTAAATGCTTGCATCTTGCTGTAATTTTCAAAATGCTGAAGAGTTAATTGCTTTCAAATAAGTTCCGCCACCATTACATGCAAAAGCTTTGAGCGTTTTGTATCCATCCTAGCTGCTTTAGTAGGCTTAAGGTTTTGTAGCAGCCCAAGCATTTGAGTTTCCGCCACAGAAAATTAAGTTAAAATACTTTATGGATTCTGGGGACAAGTACAACGCTATTAATAAATAAATGGCATTTTAACAATATAGCCATGTGTGCCAGTGAACATATGATCAGATGGATACGACCGGTGCGAATGCATTAGAATGGTACTAACCATTAGTTATAAAAATAAATAAAAGAAAGTTTCCTTAAGGTTTTCATATGGACAACCGTTAGACAAATGTGGCTTCAAAGTACCTTATGTAGTTTTATTCCCGGATCATTCAAGGTACTGCTCTGTAAGCATGACCATAAGATTGCAAGCGAATTTGACTGAGGATGCGCATTACAGTAATAGGTAAAACCGCGATGTATTTTTACATTATCTGCAAAAATATGGAACGCGTTTTATTGCACAATATTTTGACGGCAAGCAGGTATGGATAGGGGTTGATATCGCTTATTTATTGGTAGAATCTGCGTGAGCAAACCGTTGGCTGGAATGATGTAGTTGGGATAAAAACCAAGACAGAGTGGAGTGGTGTACCTATCAACTATCGCGACGCATTCAGTTATTTGAATAATCGATACCGGCCATTGGTTAGTATAGTAAAATCACATCATCTCTATCTGTAGTCAGTCACCGCCCACGAGCCATTTTGTGCTGGGTTCCAGAGCTTGGCAGAGAGAATTTTAATAGAAATGACCCTTTACGTCGTCTAGCACTGCAAAGTTTAGGAATTTCGCTGTTTTGATTGTTGAATAAATGCGTGTGCGGTGCGTCTTAGTACCCTGCATTGTGCGCCTGCGAAGCTATGCTCATTACACTTATAGATATAATCCATTAACAAGTAGGCGTCGAAAGCAACTCCTTGTCCGGCAATCCATATTATTCAGGTTGGTCCAAGATCCATGGTGTGTTCCAGATGGGTGTATTTGAAACGCAATAAAGTCGGTGGAAACTAAAAAGGTGATGAGTGACTACCAAGGAAACTTGTGCATATATCCGTAATCCTCTGTGATATGTAATCGGCGGCCTAAAGTATTTGGGGTACTAAATGCAAAGAACAATTGCAAAGCAATTGTTTGGGTTGTTAGGTCACATGAAATGGGCAGGAATGCGAGAATATCAGGACCGCTACTAAAGCACCAAATTACAGCGAAGCAAAGGCGCGGCGTTGTTAAATCTCACAAGGTTAGAAGAGGGGCCCGCAAAAGCAAATTAATTGAGAGATAGCCGTTAGAAAGTCCGGCGACAGTTTAAAGCGAAGCGCAAAATCAGCGGAATTAGGAAAACAAAAATAGAGCGTCTGTGGCTAAATGTATAATGTGCTGCGTTGCGCAGTGCAGGTAAGTTGTGTAGGTGTGAAAGAGAAAGCAAACAAAAGCGGCCTGCGAAGTGAGCGGAGCATAGCGAAGCTAAACGCCCCATTGGATAAGTGTGTTAGTGGCTTCGCTGTAGAAGTAGCCAGGTACACGTTTTCACTTGAGTGGATGAAGCGTTACAACGCGTGAGGTTATTGATTCTAGCACCCATGCGAGCTGAATGGAGTTAAGGCAGTTTAAGCCATGGAAAGGAATTATCGGGCTAAAGGCGAAATTGGTGTCAACGCTAAAATGTAGTGAAGGCATAGGTGTACAAATTTGATCGACAGGATGCGAGTGGCAATCTGGTAGCTATTTGTGGTAACAAGCTTATTCACAGCAGCTTTATGTGCGAAGCCCCTTCAAAATAGCCCCTTAGGTCAAAAGCGTCGTTATTGCTCGCATAGGCATGAGTTCCATCGGCCCCCACCGATGTTGGTATTGTCTAAGTTGAACCACGGCGCTTCTTAATATAAGCAAAGAACGTTTGTATTTTCCGATAAAATGTTGTTGCGTTCGGTGAAAGTAAGCCTAACGTAGCTAGACTGTCGATTGCTCCTCTTGCGTCTACAAAAGGACAACCAGTGATTTCACTTATTGACATCTTAGCTAACGTGTTTAAACGTTCATGGTTAGAGACCTTAGGCTACTGGTACAATTTAATAATTTAGTTGTTTCATTATGCTAGCGGTCGACATTTTTCATTGAATCGTTAATTCGCACGTCGTAATTGTAGATCTAACGGGTTTAAACCCACTCTACGCACGTTTTCACCTAAATGTCATAGTGCATGAAAAAACCGTTTGCACCCATGGTAGGGCCTAACACATACATATCATGCGGTACAATGCACTCCTAAGGGATTGTGCTTTTGCTCCCCAGCGTACGTACATTGTCGTCGTTATAGAGGTTTGCAAAATTTGGTTGGAAAACGTCCTAGTAATAAAAGTGATTACAGGAACAGGGAGTATATGTTACCGTTTTGTAAAGACGTTAAGTGTTACCGTCTAAGGCGCGCAGCTGCAACCATAGATACTGAAGTCCAATTATGCGATAAGGATTTTCTTATCTGATCGAAGAGAGGATGCCCCCGGGAAGACTTTCGTTGAATGACCCTCTACAGGTGGCTTGTCCAGCAGGATCGGGTCTATCCATCCCACCAGCGGACAGAGTGTCGGAGTCCACGGTCGTAATCGTACTGCAAGAGACTGGGGGCGAGTACTTCACGTCGGTCAGTGAAGTGCTCACGGAATGAGAGAGAAGTTGGCACTCCGAAGTTTTGTTCAAATGTGACGCTGGATTGGGAGGACAGTGGGTAGTTGTAGAGATGGAGAAATCAGCTGTGGAGCGCGATTTAAGCACAGCTTGCACCTGATGGTCGAATGATTTCACTCCACTGGTCGAACACGAATGATAGCGCACCCAATCGGTGTGTGGTGGTGCACAGGACAAGGAATCGGACGAGGCCAACTTCTGCGCTGGGCACCCAAAGGTGGTATTTACAACATCAGAATTAGAAGTTGTTGCCAGGTTCATAGGCAGCAGCGCCTCGGAAGCGCCAGCGGCAGTGGAGGACATTTCTATAGAGACAGACGTTGGCGACGGCGTTCGGCTGAGTTGCATACATGTTTGGATGGATAATTGCGCAGAGGAATGATGGGGCTGTTGATGAATTAATGCGGGGTGCACGTGAAAAGAGTCACGGCTAGATGCATGAGCCGTGTTCAGGACTGGAATGCTGGGGTTGACCAGTACAGCGGAATGCTGCAGCTGGTGGTCATATACAATTTGATTGCGAGGTTCCAGTTTAGAACTTGACATACGCTGTAGATTCGCAACACGGTTTTGTCCACTTTGAGAAACACTAGTGTGATGTTGGGAATGCGGTTGAACATAGCTCAGTAGTCCATTGGTGGATGCGGATGGTAAAACAACACCAGTAGAACGAAGACTATCTGTCGGGTGAACTGAACACAAGTTAGATGGATGAGAGCTTCCAACGAAAGATTTATGATGCCGATTAACAAGACCTTGCCGCTGCTGGCTGTGTTGTCGGAGTACAGTTAAAGCTGCAGGAGTTTGGCACAGCTGGTGCTGTTGGACAAAGGCATTTAAAGTATTACGGATGTCTGCTGCCTCGATTCTGCACGGACGGACTCCGGAAGCGAATGAGGGCACCGATACATATGGCTCGCATGGGGCTAACTGAACTTGTTCCTGACCCAAATATGAGCTAAGCATGAGAGCTGCCCTCTCTGCTTGATCTAAGTGTAAGTGAGTCGAATCCAGCTTACAATACTTGACAGGCAACTGTTGATGTTGCTGGACCTGATGAGGGATGCAGTCATAGGAAGTATGGGTGGAATTGCGTAAATGAGTGTGCGCCACTGCCGCCGTGGAAGACGCTGGAGCAGTGACTGCGTTCAGCAGCGAAAGAGCAGTGCCACCAGCGGCCACAAGGTCATAAAGAGAAAGTGACTGCGGCACAGTAACGCAGGAATTTAACAACCCAACAGTATCTGCGTTTGGGTGAGAATCAACCTCCGGTTTGTTTTGTGTTAGTAAAACTGTCGCTGTCGGATGCTGGTTTGATAATGAACAAGTGTGACTGGAATCGGAAAGTAAACTGATGGAAGGCTGTTGAGATTCATCGGTAGACAGAGAGGACATAGCATATTGCTCCGGGAGGCAATTCGTAGTACGTTTTGGATCAATACATGCGACTACTTGGGGATTTGGCTTCGCCAAAGCTGCAACTGCGGCAGCGGCGTAGTAGGCCACAGCTGAACTCGGCTGCTGAATGTCAGGATTTCTAGGATCCGGTGCCACAAATGATGTGTCCGGATCTGTTGGAGATGGGAGCACAGAAGTGGCAACACTAGGGCAGGGATCATTCAAAGAGGGCAACGAACTGAATTGGTCTGATGCATTCCGAGAATTGAGGAGTTGCCGTCTACGAGTAGCCTTGTGGCACACTTGCATAAGGGCGATTGACTCATGAAAACTTTTCGAAAATGGGCACGTTTGCAGATGAACCATGGTGATAAATGGATGGAATAACGCGTTATCAGGGAGAACGCGTTCAGTTGGACGCATTTTCAGCATAAGCGATAGCAAAGAAGCAAACTGTTGCCTGTCTTCCTGCTCGAGTTCGCTATCAAAATCATCTGAAGGAAGAAGGCCAGAGACATCGCAAATCTGGCTCAGCGACGTAAAGAAGTATTTCCGAGCCTCCTTCGCCTGCTGACCAGTTTCCAGGGCGTATTCCTCCTGAGTTTTAAGGCGCCAATCGCAATGATATGGATCGCGGACAAAAAAGGTATTGCGCTTCCCTGCATTCTGCAGCAAGTCAGGTGGTGGAAGGCCTTGAGTTTCGACGATGTACCGCATTTGATCGTATTCTGAGGAGCCAGGATACAGAGGCCAACCAAGGAACAGTTTGGCTATGACGCAACCAAGGGACCATATATCAATAGCCTCATTGAAGGGAAGCCCAAGTAATATCTCAGGAGCTCTATAATACCTTGACTGTAGATAAGTATTTTGAACGGCTTTGGAACTGTGACATGCTGAACCAAAGTCAATAACTTTAACACGGTAACGCAATGGGCCATTAGTGGACGAAACAAGCATGATATTCTCTGGTTTTAGATCAGCATGAATCAGACCAAGTGCTTTCAGTTTAGACAGAGCAGTCAGTACCTGCTGTGTGGCAAGAGATGCCAGTGATTGTAATTATGAGCCTGTTAAACAATGAAAGTAGGATTATCTCTCTCAGTTTTTTTACTCCTCCTTGTTAAACGAGTATCGAACAACGTCCGAATATTTCTTCTAACTGGTACTTCTGTACAGGCCTTCCCATCAGGAGAGTGTGGATTCGGAGCCTTCCGATACATGCATAGGTAAGTTTGAATTGCATCCTGAGAATCCCTTCTTGGCCCCACTTTACAGAGTGCACGTTTGCACGTATCTGCAGAACTTTCCGTCCGTCTGTTTGATTGCGGATTATACGGTGCTGAGGACAACTGCTAAATTCCCTTTTCCTTGCACCACTCGCGGAAAGAAGTCCAGGTAAATTATGTTCCATTCTGTTACTAACAACTCTGGTAGGCCGAAATATCAGAACGGCTTCTCCAGCTCGTTGACAGCGTGCTGAGCAGTCGGATATTTCACCGGAAGCACGTCCGGCCACTTAATGTATTTGTCGACCGACACGAGGTAGGCTTAGCCATTGTTTGGTTCTGCATAATCTAAGTGTATTCTTTGCCACGATTTCTCTGCTTTAGGCTAAGGTTGCCACTGATACTTAAATAAATAAGTAAATAAAGCTTTTATTCTCGGCAAGGCAAGGCACACCTTTACAGGCATGATCATTTTGACAAAGCAATTTGCGATCATGAATTTGCAAGAAATTTGCAAGAATTTGCAAGTTGACAAGATTTACACTGTTGGCAGAATTTCTCAATTTCCGAATCCATTTCGGGTCAGTAAACAAAGCTGCGTTCCAAGGCTTTCACGCGGCCGGTACCAGGGTGCTCCTGCGGAAATACTGCAATATTTGCCGCTACAATTTTGCTGGCGCCACCACTCGATCGCCAAACATCATACAAAAGTCCGCGACTGACGGGGATCCACGTCGGTTGGATACCGGCCGCAACTCCATAGGAAGGCCTCCATTTAACCGACCGGTTCGTGTGCACTGCATCGCTTTCTACATGATTCTGTCCCTTGAGGTCTCAATACGAATGGTGTCGGATTTTACCGGCAGCCTTCTCACGTTATTAGCCAGGATACGTTGGACTTCTGATTCGAAACTGATAGCTGCAATCACACAGTCATCATTCTCCTTCGGGTATGAATTGGTAATACGAGACAGGGCATCCGCTTGACCGATTAGTTGCGGCGGTTTATAACGTATACTGAAGTCGTAGGCCAGTAGTATGGTCGGCCACCTTTGCAATCAGTTGGCCGTAAGAACTGGAATTCCTTTCTTTTACCCAAATATTGGCAGAAGTGGCTTGTGGTCAGTCAGGAGCGTGAAACCTCTGCCACACAGCAGCTTATAGAACCGTTTCATTGCAAAAAATATCGTGAGCGCCTCCTTCTCTATCTGGCTATAGCTCTTTTCATCTGGAGTTAGTGACCGTGCTGCGTGCGCGGTAGTCTTCTCTCCTTCATGCGGAAAGCTCGGGAACTGCACCGACACCATAATTGGAAGCATCCGTAGCAACGATAAAATGGCAATTCGGATTGAAGTGAGTCAAGAGTAGATCCGAAGTGATAACTGCTTCGACTGTATCAAACGACTGCTGGCACACCTGCGTCCATTTCCCACCCTTGTCTTTTGTCAGTAGCTGGTTCAGCGGTCCTCGATTTTATGAAGGCTTGGTAGAAAGCATTGTAATGTCCAACGAGCTCAAGAAACGGGCGGCGCTCTGCAATGTCATCTGGTATCATCCTATTTTTGATGACAACTATACTGGCGGGATCCCTGCGCCGGCAACCTTCGTCGATGAGACACTGAAGAAATTTGACCCTTTCTACTACGAATTCATATTTTTCAGCCCGTAATCTCAATCCAGCTTCTTCGAGACGCGAGAGCACTCTCTTCAGCTTCCGTAGCAAGTCTTGCGGATCTGAGCCCATAAACAACATATCGTCCAGGTACACTGCTGTATTTGGGATATCGCGCAGAAAGGTATCCATTATTCATTGAACAATGGCCGGTGCGGTTTTTACTCGGAACGGCAGACGGTCGTATTGAAAAAGTCAGAGGTGGGTATTTACTGTCAGCAATGTGCTGCACTGATGGGCAACTGGGGTTTGCAGGTACGTAGCAGCAAGGTCAAGTTTTGCGAAACCTTCCCTCTCATTGAGTTTCCTGAACAAGTCTGCTGGTACAGGCAGAGGATACGGATGATCTTCCAGCACAGAATTCAAACCTATCGAGAAAGCAGCACCAATACGGACTTTATCGTTTCCTTTCTTGAGCGCCACGATAGGTGTTGCTCATTCGGAATAAGGAACTCGTTCGATTATCCCTTCAGAATGTATTCGGTTTAACTCGACTTCAGCTAAGGACTGGGTTACTTAGGGCACCGGCGTCTTAGTCTAAATGCTGGATTGGCGTCTGATTTAAGGTTTAAATCGGCAGTAGCTACGTTCCTGCATCAGAGCCCAGGTTGGAACAATGCATCGTGACGTCTATTTAGCTCCATACGTTAGCTTTAAAAATTCGGGCTTGAAGGTGACGGCTGCGACTACAGAATGACTTGCCGTGGTTGACATATACTGTTCACTGATTGAGCAAGCAGTTTAAGTTCCTCCATCTAGGCCAGCGTCAACAAATCTAACCGCGGCTAGTCTGTCACGAAACGTTTCGTCTGGACTTGTTTATCGCGGAAGTTTACCTGACAATTCAGTTCACCAAGCAATTTCAACTTACCTCCTGAAGCATTCCGTGCCGTGTGGTCCGTTTGTATGCGTGGCGGTCGCCCCAGCATGCACCAAGTGTCGCGAGACATCAGGGTGATAACTGAATCCGTGTTGATTTGTAACTTGCCTTGGAAGCCGTTAATTTTCACGATTGTGTATTTGCGCTTGCGGGTCTCGTCAACCTTGAAAGTTGCGGTGCCAGGTCTGGTCAAATTTGGACGCCGGAACCGTCTGGCGTTGTTACGCATCCTTTTGGTCAAAATTGGACTAGTCGGCAGGTAGCATGACTCCTTTTGTCCTCTTCCGCCGCAACGGTAGCAAGTGGGAGTTTTGAATGGACACTCACGTGCACAATACCGATCTACAAATCAAAATGCAGTTGGAGGTATAGAATGCGGTGAACTCAAGTGGGAAGCTTCTTTGCGGAGATAACGGCTGACTGCACAAAGAAAATCTTAATGGTTCCGGTTGGACAACTGCTGAATCAGTGCGGTACGATGCTTCAGCTTTGTCATATGTTGGCACTCCCCGGTCACTGGTTGCAATGTGACATCCGGATTCTGCTCAGTTTTGTTCAGTATTCGTCTTCGAATGTTGGCGTCATTGAATGCTTATAGGCCACGAAACTGTATGAGACGTTTATACTGATCACTTGTCATCCTGTGTAGTTGGGTCTGTTTGCACGCTCGATTCACACGACTGGAATAGTCGACCCAGTCTTCGTTTTCTTGTTTTGTTCATGTCAGACACGTGTAGCGAATGTTGAACAAAGATGTTTGCTCTACGAAAATCAGCGACAGGACTGCAACAACTTTGTTGAAAGACAAATCGGTACTCTTTTACGGCAAGATAAAATTGGTAAACTTCTCAGGTTTCAGCAGCATCCAGCTTCCGCAGCATCAGTGGAATCTTCTGTTTCGCTGGAAGGCTGGCAAAATCAACCCGGAACATGTCTTCATATTTGTGGAACCAAGAAAAATTGTTATACCGGCATCAGCGTCATAATAGAACTCACTGAGCTGCTGAGTCAGGGTTGCTGGTGAGGGAGCATCTTCACTTGTTCCTAACCCTGAGCTTGCCTGCGCTGTCATTTTCTGAGTTAGCATCTCGATTAGCTTGGCCTGGGATCCTTCAAACTGCGCCCGTTTTTGCTGCAAAAGCGTCCGCAATTGCTCGAAGCTGATTGCCATTTCTGTGTTCGGTTGTACTCGCGTCACCAATGTTATAACGCTGCGCTCGCAATAGACCGGTTGATTCACGCCTGCTGCTAATTATGCGCACTTACGCGAGCTCTGTTTGACGCCTCGGCAAACTCAACCGGAAGGAAACCGGAAGAAGACTCAGCAGACCAGAGTTGTATTAAATAAATAAATAAATAAATAAATATTTTATTCTCGACTATGCGAGGCACGCTCATGGAGGCATGATATTTATATGTCGGTAGCACCAGGCGGATTTTGCTGTAAACCCACACCCCGCACGTGCTTGTCCGCTCAAATTGTCCAGTTCGCCGTCTTGCACGTACCCTCCAATCTTTGTTCGCCCACCCGGTGCCTTGGCAACACGCCTGCGGTGTGATACGCGATTTCCTCAGCTTTCGGCTGTATCCTGACGACACGCTCGCAGGGTCTTTCCCATGCACGATGTGTGACAAAAACGCAAGCGTTGGCAATCAACTTTCTCGCCCACCTGTCAGTAACATATATATATATATAATGAACAAAATTATATAGTATTAGTAACTAGCAACCACTGCATGCAACCACTCATTTACGTAAGTTTCTCGATGCATTCAAGCCTGATGGTTTGCTTGGCTGCCACTTGTTCGTTGATTGTTTTTTCTGAGGTTACCTCAGATACGGCGGCCGGTGCATGGCCGTTCATCACCCGGAAATGACTGATCCATCCTCAACAGCCAGCCGCTTTGAAACAATTGATCTCTTCCCCGGGACCTCAAAAGATGCTGAGTACCATCCGAATGGATAAGCTTTTTGGCAGTTTGGAGCCATTCGGGTTGAACGGGGTCTAAACGAATAGGTTTATGTTGCCCCGCAATCACCCTGCCCAACTGACTTACTTGCATTGTCTTCACAGGGATTCTTGATTTAACCATAGAAACGGATTCTCTTATCACAAGAACGCCACTAGACGTTGATAGCTTTAATGACTTTCACTAGTGTTCGAACCATTGGGTTCTGCGCCGTAAATTGCTGCAAGAACATTTTGAAAATTCTCTTACCTGGAGCTTTCTTGATGGCGTATGCTGATGCCACCATTGGACATGAAGACAATTTCTCTTGACAAAAGCTTACCTGTGGATTAACTCTGGTCTCCTTTGTGGTCAATCCATCAGTTTACGAGGCGTGAACTACCGGGTTTGGCCCTGGTACTCTGATATCCCATGCACGTCTATCCATGGTCCACTGGATCTCGTATTTTTATGAAGGAGCTCATTTTCGCCTGAGATGGAACGAATTTTGTCACAAGGATCAACTGCGCTATCCACCTGACACGTCCAGTGAGGATAACTGGACACAAATTCTGCATGCCACGATCAGTATATCACAAAGGAAAAGCGAACTGCCATCACTTCGAAAGCCTTAGTAGCTTGCGCAATCATCCACTTGAGTTTCCGTGACGGTTCTTCTCCAGACTGGTTTCAACGACTAATGGCGGAACTAGACTAGGTAATTCGCTTAACCAGTGCAGCGGTTGGGGGCTTACGTGCCTGCGAATAGTTGAGTGTACTTTCGGCTTGTAAGACACGTTGCCAGTTATACATTAGCATGTAAAACGATTGACGGCAGTGTTCCAGGACTTGGGGGTGTGGCCTGCAAGCGCTCTCCATATAAAGTCGTTTGGTGAGGGAGCTACCCTGTCCTCTGCACGGCAGTAACGTCTAAATCAGTGGATAGTGAGCTGCGCTATGTCACATCTCGTAACTTATTCAAGATGGTCGTTGCCGTCCCCAGTAGCTCAGTGGTCTCAACCACGGACTGGCAACAGTCGAGCTGCGGGTTCGAACCCAACCAGGGCCCGATGGAATGCGCACTGCTGACGATTCCCGAAAGGATGAAACCCGCGTACAGTGCTTTGCCGGGCGTGTGACGGCTGTCTGAGTGAGCCTAGAAATGATGAAGTTCTTCCTATAAAGCCACAAATGTCGGTATACCAACACGGCGACGTAGCTCGTTCGACGCACCAGCGAATAAAGTCACTGCTCAAGAGCTCGCGCTGGAAAGTTAAGCAGAGCACCCTTTCACACACTTTCTATGTATGTTGGACATTTACACTGAAAAGACACCTCCCTGTTTCTTTCATCCGTCTCCGGTCTATTTAGTATTCTATTACACGCTGGGGAACACAGACTTTCGCCACCTCATTAAAGAAGCCGTTCCTGAACAGTGAAGCGGCCATTTCGATCACTTCTGTACGTTGTACAAACAGCACATTTCATGCAAAGCAACGTGCCCGTGACGGAACAGTCCCCGTAAAGCCCTGATCCTACCAAAAGTGGTTTGCCTCAAGGTACTTTAGATTAAATTATTTATTTATTTATTTAATGCAGATGATTTCGGGCCAACACCAAATCTGCTGGAGCTCGTCCTCATACCAGCGTCTTCTGACGCTCATGGCCTAAAGTTCCTACACTTACTCGGCCGGAGAGGCCACACTACAAGCTCATGCGTTTGGGCATGCCGCCTTGCTATCCACGATCAGGGGACACATCGCAACTTCTGGCGTGTTGTCCTATCTAGATTACAGGAAATAGCCATCACCGTAGCGAGGACCATTCCACAATCCCTGAACCAAGGTATGGAGCTCACTATGCTCAAAGTGGATGTCGATCATCGAAAGTGGTTCCTGGCGCCAATGGCAGGCCTTCTTCAAAACCCTTCTGCGTTGACCGGGAAATGAGCTCCAGGATAAACTGACGGCGCAAAATGCGGGCATTATTCAACTGAACACAGGTAACGTCAGAGTACTCGAAGTAAAAAGTGCTCAGAAATCCGTGCACCATAAGCAAGCGCCGAAATCGGTCACAACACGAACATAGCCCAGTCACGCAATCACGACCATGCACGAAGAAGCTTTTCTGGTACCTGAAGCGAAACACCAAAGCCTTACCTTGAAAAGCGGAAGACACAGTGCTCTACAAAGATGAGGAAAGGGGACAGCTTCTAACCTCCCAGTACTCTTCGATATACACCGTGTAACCGACATTATCCACTGGCGATCGGACAGCGCATTCTTCTCATCTCGAGCCAGTCAAACTCAATCCCGAGCTAGTCACGTGACCTCCTGGACCTGAACCATTACTCCGCACCGGACCGTACGTACTCCACTCGCTATTTCTCAAGATGACGGCAGAGCACCTTGTTGATCAGATGCATCAATTTCACCGGCATACTTTTACAGAGGAGCGCTCACCACCTGACTAGAAAGTAGAGATGGTTATGACCGGCTAAACGCTGACACCACTACCCTTAAGTTTGAATGCCAACCGCAGTAGTGATTTGCGCTCCTCCGGGGTAGAAAGGACCATGCGAAGTAGTCGGGGTCGCGGATTTCGCTTAGTGATATGGATGTTCCCCTATCTGGTCAGCTTTCTGACAGTAACACCAGGGAAGCCAGGTGGAAGCAGCTTGCTGACACACAGTTTCAGCCACTTGATGTCATCCAAGATGCGTTCCCTTGGGAAAGCGGCCGCAGATGCAGTAACGTTATGGATATAACCCTACTATCCGTGAAAAGTCGGCACGACGGGGAGCGTTTACCCCACGCGCCTTGGAGTCGACAACTATACCAGCTGTTTTCACCACTGGCGGTGGGACTGTCCCTGTCTTCACAAACGACGCCGAAGCAACGGTAGCGTAGGTTTACCGCTCCATTACCGGCGCCTTACTAGTTCCTAGGTCTTCAAGTTCCTTTGAAGTTTTACGAGCAGATCTAGTCCGCTTCTTCTTTTGGTTCACGAAAGCAGGGGCCGTCGACCTTGTATCTCATTTAGCAGTAACCAGCAATTCGTCAGAACGAGCTGGTTCAGTGGCGGCCTAGACGGTCAGCATCTTCGGAAGGTTCTCTTGTGCACAATCGTCAGACGACTTTACGACTGTCAAAGACGGCATACTTTTCGACGCCAGGGCAATTAATTCCGAAGGTTTGGCAGAGGGCTTTTGGTATGTTCCCATTTAATTTTTATTCACTTTGATTGGCTCATGAGGATTGTTAGCAATGATAACTGGATTGGTAGGTAGGATGTGCAACTTCATGACCGAGGGACAGACCCAGCGGATGGACCGTCAGCAATTTTACCGTCTATTGCATTGTCTTTAATCGAAATATTTATGGAGTTTAAAATCAAATCCATTTTCGTATTAAGCGACACAATAGTGGCGAGTACGGCTATCCCTTTCTCAACATCCGCCAATCCTGAAGCCAGCGCTGAAAGTATAGCACCGGTGATAGCCGAGCGCGTCGATCTTTGAGCGCAGCAAGCAGCACAGCTAAAAAAGTTGAACGCAGGATGATAGCATTCTGTACTGATCAGCTTGTATGCCAGTACAGCTTTCATGACACCAGCGGCAACAGACGTCACACTGCATACTGACAGGTAAATCTGTTACTAGCTCTGAACAGTTAATCTGTCCGCAAGCTGCCGTAGACTCATCAAAGAAGGACCTCATAGGTCCTTCCGCCTCCGTGTTTAACGGGACAGCCATGTTCATGTGAAAAACAGAGTAGAATTGTAACACGTATACAATAGTAAACCACCTCGATAAAAAGGCAAAAAGAGGGTGCAAACCGGGATTAAAACTGGGAACAACCGGAAAAGTTACCAGTAAGCGCCAAAGACGCTTTAGCCAGTACCACTTTAATCAATCCAAGATATCTTGGATCAGAGGAAATTTGGCCATACTCAAATTTCCTTTCAATTGTTTATTCGAACACTGTTTTCCAGGTTAAGTTAGCTACGAAGCTCGATCGGCATGGCGTGCCAAAATATCGAGGTACCGCGAAGTACTCATAGGTTTTTAGGTTCCTAGGATTGTAGAGAGAAGAAGGAGCAATCTTTTGTCAGCTCCATCACTTCCCGATCCATGTGTGGAGGCCGCGGTTCGATGTTAGGCGGCAATCCACAACGGACCGTGACAGCAACACTGGAAGCTTCAAGGGCCTATAGCACTCAAAAGATAAGAAGCTAACATTCGCTTGAAACATTTCTCAGTCTGGACATCGACCACACGCTTCGGCAAGTTGTTCTAATCGTTGATAACGCGCGTTGATGGAGCTAAAGCGGGATGAACCCGGAGTCTTCTGGGTTTAAACAGTTTCCAGTTGTGGCCTCGAGTTGAACTGTCTGCATTGGATTGAAAGCACGCCTAAAGCTTCGTCCCCATCTCTCCTCACAGGATGCGCCTGGTAAAAAGCAGGTCACCGCGACGTTGGCGATAATTCAGGAAGAACAGGAGAACAGGTTCTGTCCCTTGCTCTACAGGATAACATTACCTGCACGGAACACCGCTGAGGACATACCAGTGACGCTTCCATGGGCACATAATCAATAAAGAACAAAGAAAAAACCCAAGTTCGTAATCCTGACACACTAAAGAACCTAGAAAACTAATCAAGTCAATAAAAGTCACCTGAGTCGTCCTACTTTAACAGCTCCAACTACTTGCACTCGACTCCTAAGGCGACTACACGGCCATGAGAAACAAGTTGGCTTTACGTGACTGCGAATATCCGCGAGGGTAATCGGTCAGATGCAAGCTTGTCAGTTATATCACCAGCGGGCAGTGTTCCGGGACCAGGTGGGTCTTCGTCTGGCAAGCGTTTTCCTTACAAAAAGCCACAAATGTCTGTTCAACAACAATGCGACGTGACGGATGTGACTCGCCACTCAATAAAGTCACCGCCCCTAACACTTTGGCAAGTTGACCGACATCACATTTACAAGTTCCGTGCATATATTTGCTCTCGCGCGAACACGCCTACATATCTGATTAGTGACATGCCACTATTCTTAAGTATTGTTTACCCGTTTCCTCATACTTCACTCGCCTGACCCACACTGCGTCCGGGACCTCATCGGACTAGTTCCTCATCAACATACCATTTATTTAATTTATTTATATTAGTGATCTGATTATTATCTCTACCTCTCGCATTCTGTGTCCATAGACTTCCTACCACCTTTGGAACATATGGGCCTACACTGCTGTCTCCAACTGTACTACTCCCGCAGTTGGTGCTGCTTATTCTGCTATCAAGTACAATATTGCAAGATGCTGAGCATGCCCAAAAGGCGTGTCTCGCTTTGTCGAGAATAAAATATTTATTTATTTATTCTCTGAAGTCTCAGGGGATAAGGTAAGTCCCGTACCAACAAGATGTGTTTCGCTGCCCGCCGTTGGACCTTCTCAATGAGGTCATATTTGAACTTGGTGAGAGAGAAGGCGGCAGGTAATCCTTATTCGAGAATGGGGTGGACATGGAAAGTAAACAACAGTCGGGAGATATCCGGAGTCAAACGAGAAGAAGCTCTTTGTATGGCGTGGGACATCCTTTTGGCAGCCACAAACCTTCGTAGCATGTCCTGTGTAGTCCGTAGATCAGATGACACCAACACGCCGAGGTCTTTTTCAAGGATTGGGGTGCTGAGCAACGCCCCACCAATGGGGTATGTCCCGAAAGCCTCAGGAGCACGGATGGGGAGGACCGAGCACTTATCGCGATTTATCGGCAATCGCCATTTGACTGACCACTCATGTAACGTATCAAGTGCAATCTGTAATCGATCCGCCTCGTCAAGAGCGGATGCCTCCATCCACATTTTCAAGTCGTCAGAGTAAGGCAAGCAATGCAACTGAAGGTCCGTCGGGAGGCCATTGTTGAAGATGTTGAAAAGTTCTTGGCCGAGGACCCATCCCTGTGGAACACCGCTAGTCGTAAGCACAGGAGCGGAGTAAGTCTCTTTCACGTCGACTCGCATTGACCGGTCATCCAAAAAATCAGCGATCCAAGCGAGAACGTTCCCAGAAACATCGATTAATTGTAGTTTATAAAACAGGCTTTCATGAACAACCTTATCAAAGGCCTTGCTAAAGTCGACAAAAATAACATCCAGACGGTTCCCAGCGTCTAACGATTTCGCCTATCCTTCAAAGTCCACAAGCAGATTCAAAGAACCGAAGCGCGCCGAAAACCATGCTGCGCACAAGAGAGGACGTTTGGTTCTGGAGGTGGAGAAGGAGTGCCCGCTTGAGAATCCTCTCCATTACCGTGCACAATGTTGACCTTAAGCACATTGGGCCATAATTGGCAGGGTTTTAACGATCCCTTCCTTTGTGTATGGGTTTAACAATCCCCACTTTCCAAGCGACCGGGAGCCGTCCAACTTCAAGGGAATGTCGAAATACACGGCAAACAGGAGCGGCAATGTAATCGGCCACAGTCTTGAGGAACAGCGGATGCAATCCATCAGGACCTGGCGAGGAATTCGGACTTAGTTTACGAATGCCTTTGGCAACGACATCAGTGTTCATTTCTACATGCTCCAACGAAGAAGGGAGTATGGGCACCGCGTCACTAGAAAACGGCATCTCCATCGAGTAAACAGACGAATATTTCATAGGCAGGAGACGGGCTTTCGCAGCACCATCGTCAAGTAAACCCACATGCGCCAAGGTACGTAGAGTAGGAATACCACTTCCTGCTCTGGTACTTCTCTTCAGGTAAGAGAAGAGTGCCTTGGAAGTTGTTTTGTATTGCACAGTCAAACCGAGTTCGTACTCACAGAACAATAAGCTCCTCCAACTCGACAGCGCAATTCCAGCTTATTGCTTACTTTTCCAATGAAGAAAAAATGAAATTGCGTGGCTTTTACACACCAGATTGTGACTCATCGTCCTTCTCATTTCTAAGAGTGGCTCACTTTTGTGCCAACGATTACCAGTAGTAACCATCGTATTGGTGCATGCAAACATCAATTTTCAGGTTAAGCGGACTAAAGTATACACACCTCCACGCAATTCCAATCACGTCCATGCAGCCAATCGGATAGCCTCGCCATCTTAAATTCACACTGTTTGCTGGGCTACTTGTGGCCAGCCGATTGGCGGATCCGACGCTCCGCAATTTTTCATTACACAAATTAGCCACTCCCTATGTTATCAAGCTCCTTGATTCGCTTCATCAAACATATTGAGCGGCACGTGTTCATCTTGGGAACGTCCATCGACGACAGAAAGACTATCACGACAAGAAAGTTTTCGATGCCCATTTGGAGGCTGGCGAACAAGTTTGCTTTGATGAGTCTGCTGCAGTTTGCGGTCAGGTTAACTGTTCAGCGCCAGTAACAGGTGTAGCTGGCGATATGCAGTGTGACATCTGCTGCCGCTGGTAGCACGAACGCGGTACCGGCCTACAAGCTGACCAGTACTAGGTGCTGTCATCCAGCGTTCACTTTCTTTTCAGCTGTGCTGAATGCTGCGCACAAAGATCGACGCGCCCGGCTATCTCCAGTGCTAAACTTTCAGAGCTGACTTCAAGGTTGGCAGATGATGAGAAGGCGACAGCCAAACTTGCCTCTATTGCGGCGCACGATACGAAAATGGATTTGATTTTAACTCTTCCAGAAAATACGGATGTAAACGAAGGCTTTTTCTTATTTATACGTGTGCAGACGAAGCACGAAGTTAAACGAAGGTTTTACGAAGGTAAACTGAGATTTTGCCTCGTCAAAGCTTAGTTTTTCCCGCTGAGTGACACAGTGTATACGAAGGTGTCTGTCCACCAATGGGCGGTACATTTCATGGTAGGCAGGTGATTGCGTACGGCGTACGCAACCAATTAGCTGACAGACGGACGGCCCTTACGGAGGTAAACGAAGATTTTTCTTCGTCAATACGAAGTGTAGCCTTCGTATTGACGATGTAATTACAAAGGTTGTCCTTAGTATATACGAAGGGTTTTCTAAGTATATACGAAGGCAGTTCTCTGTAATGGCGAATCAGCACTAAAGTTTTCCTTAGTATATAGAAGTTGGTTCTTCGTATTGACGAAGCAATGCGAAGTTTTTCTTAGAAAATACGAAGGCTGTTCTTCGTAATTACGAAGCAATACTAAGGTTTTTCTTGGTACATACGAACACAGTGCTGCATATTGATGAAGCTATGCTACGGTTTTTCTTAGTAAAAACGAAGGCTGTTCTTCGTAATGACGAAGCAAAGCTAAGGCTTCTCTCAGTAAATGCGAAGTATTTTCTTAGCAAATACGAAGGCTGTTCTTCGTATTGTGGATGCTTAACTAATGCTTTTCGTAGTACGTCCGAAGGATTTTCTCAGTGAATATGACGGATTTCCATAATGATGAAATACTACGGAGGCTGCGCGCAGTCAATGCGATGACGTTTTCTCGTGCATAGGAGGCGATGCAATCATTTCGCGTGGTACATAATAAGGCGTCTCCTCGTATGAACGTTACGATACTAAGGTACCGGCTACTGTACCAAACGGTTACGTTACCATTGGCGACACCATGTAATGCTTTCGCCACCCCTACAGGAAGCGGTTCCCCTCATGGCCCAGGTGAAATTGTTTTTTCGGTAAGGCTTTTCCTAGTCGCAATGAAGCTGCTTTTAGTATCTAACGGCTCCTATTCCCAAGAGACGGGGAATGGTTGCAGGTTTGACGTGGACTGCGCAGTGATCCCCATACCAATTAGTGACGCACAGTAAGTGCTTTAATGCTCTGTCTCCCCCGTAGACGCAATGCTGTGTCTCCCCCGCCTCCAGAGCACTGCTGCTCATGATTCATCACTAGTATATCCGCTTTTATCTTTAACACTTATATCCTGTTGACGCTCTGTTAACGTTCTGACATTTATAATACGGCTTTCTCTCCATGAGCCGATATCCTCATCTCCTCTCCATGGTCTCCTGCTTTCCGGATACTGAGCCCATAATTTTGAACCATCGACTGGTCCAAAGGTCTGTTCGCAACATCTCGAGATTTTTGTAGGCTCTTTCACTTCCCCTTAAGTGTCTCCTTCACGATTACATTCTTTCATTTCGCACTCTGTCTGCCTTCCTTTATCCATTGGACGGATAACACTTCGGGCCTGGCTCCACTCTAGCCTGGTCTGACCAGTCTCCTACTTTCTGACTGTTTCCAGAAATCAGAGACGCACGTGCTCTAGGCTGTGCAGTCAAAACACACCCTGTCCCTCAGCCAGAAAGCTTCGTTTGATATGCTAACGGGCTTTTTATATAGCCTCTGTAGTCCCGCAAATTTACTTTCTTGCGACATTCACTACTGTTATTTCTACTTTAAGCTGACTGCCTAGCTACGTCTTGCTGACTTATCCAGTCTCATCTAAACGCTCTTTGGCTTTCTGACCCCTCCCCAAACACTCCTGCTTCATCTTCAATCTTTCATTTCTTACTGATCCGTTTTCTGCTCGATTCTCGTCGTATTTCGCCAATTAGGATATACGTGTATGTGCGATATTTAAATAACAAGTACATGCACATTGGTACCATAGTTCAGGCATCGCCGAAATTTATTGACTGCATTCCAGATGCATTCCTTTCTTCTGTCTGTGTGGCTGTCTCTGTTCGTTTCTTTTTCCTCCCGAGTCTTTCACAGGTACGGCGACACACACCCAAGGAATTGTCCTCCGTTTCGACAACAATACAAGGCACACAGTTCCTCTACCTGGACATGAGCGGAAAATTCGCAACTTTTTTACAACATACTTACCGGACAAATCAATCAATTCTTCCGCGGCATGAACCACTGAGTCCAATTTCCCTAACAATACCTACACCACATATCCCTTGACTGGAGGACTTTCGACTACGGAAGGCACATACTCCTGCCAATACAAAGCTTGAACAATCGGTCATTCTAAGCTCTTCCATCCGCTTTGACCGCTCAAATGGCCGTGGTTACCACAATCTCTAATCAATTTCACTACATACCCCGGGGGTTCTGCGATTCTTTCTTCGGAACCTATCTCGTCCTCCAAGACTTCAACATATTTCAACGTATATTCTTCGAGGCTTCACGTGGTTCTGCAGATGATCAACATATCATATCCAGAAAGAAGGCTTAGTTCCTGACCTACCGATCTGGAACAGGAGAGGACCCAGGCACGCAATGGCCACTCGCATAACGAATCAGTCAGCAGAAAACTGGGACGCAACTTGACTGCGAATAACGGAGCAAAAGAAAGTTCAACAAGAAACATAGCCAGTTACAACTTGCCATTCAATGGATTGGCGACAGTGTTTCAGGACGTGGTGGGTTATCGCTTGGCAAGCGTTCTCCCTATAAAAAACCACCAGTGTCCGTTTAACAACACTGCAACGTGGCGAATGTGACTCGCCACCGAATAAAGTCACAGCCCATAACTTCACACTGGCAGCTCAATTAGAATCATCATACTGGATAGCTTGCTCTTCAGTTATCTTCCAATGGATCACTCTGGATTCTTTATCTATTATTACTCGAGGTATGACTGCGATATATGGCAGAGCGATTATGTCCAAACAAATCGCTCTTTCGCATGTTCACCATCGCACAGTTCCAAGCATGGACATATGAACAATTTTCTACTGTCATTACAGTTTCCATAAAATGTCTGTACAGCTGTACATGCCTGATCATGCCTCAACTGGCGTGCCTCGCATAGTCGAGAATAAATATTTATTTATTTATTTATAATCCAACTGCATTGAAGAGTACCGTGCGCACTTACCAACCGCGGAGTTGTTGGCTGAATTTGCTTGACCCCGTCTGAATAGGGTACGAAGTTACCAGCGAGCATATACCGGGTTGGTGGGCCAATCAATCCTACACCATTGCCAATGCTGACATCCCACCTAAGAGATGTCGGAACAACCGTACGTTTGCAGTTAATGCGAAGTACGAAAAAGCGGAACGGAGTTTTCCGTGGCTTTAGACAAAAAGGACCATGACCTCCATTGCCTTCTTTCCCATTACACGGTAGGCGAACGCCGTGGTCACAATAAACGCCAAGACGGTGCGATAGTATATGATACGCCGAATTACCGGGCAACAATTGAGACACACGGGAAGGTATTACAAATATATATTACTATGCAAGCAAATATTTCCATGGTTATTGGATGTTCCTTGACGCATTGACTGTCTAAATCCATAACTTCTAAAGCCTGCAATGGAAATTGTTAGGTACGGCATTAACAGTACACAGTAGCTGATATTCTTGGCTGCTAGATGTTGCTGATGTAAGCCGGTACAGGTTGCTCCGGGTAATTTGTAGCCAGTTGCAAACACAGCTTGCAAGGTCAAGCTGTCGCCACACTTTAATTTCTCCAGCGGTGTGAGACAAGAATGCCCACTGTTACCTTTCCCCTACAACTTCGTTATTGAGGAGGTCATGGAGGTCTCATTTACAGGACATGACTTGGAAGGTGTGGAGCTACTCCCAGCAGAACGACTTCTCGACTTGGAGTATGCAGACGACATTGCCCTCATCTGTAACAGCTCGCGGACGTGCCAAGCCGCGCTGGAAAGATTAGCACTGGCTGTTAGCAGCTTCGGGCTTTGCTTTGCACCATCAAAGTGCAAAGCGTTCCTTCAAGATTGGCAGGGATCCCCTCCTGCGCTGATCCTTAGTGGGGATCAGCCAGAAGTCGTCCAAAAAATTCAACTATCTGGGAAGTTGTATCAGCGCACTTGGGATCGAAGACGAAATCACGAACCGGATAGCAAAACCTCGGAGTGCTTTTGCTAACCTTCGCCACTTATGGCTGCGGCGCGACCTTACCCTCTCCCTGAAGGGTAGAGTGTACAGTGCAGCGGTACCTTCGACTTTACTATGCAATTGCGAAACCTGGCCCCTAAGATCAGTGGATATGAAGTGGCCAGTTACGTTCGACAATCGGTGCCTTCACAGTTTGGCTCTCATCTGGTGGGAACACCGCGCGAGTAACGAGCGTGTTCGACGCCCTCTTTACGCCACAGGAAAAGGAACTGAACCGCTCAGCACCGTCATTTTACGCACCAGACTCCGATGGCTGGGCCACGTGTTGCGCATGCCAGCCCATCGGCTTCCAAGGCGTGCGATGTCTGCTCACCGGGGATGTGGATGGAAGAAGAGGAGGGGTGGCCAAGCGATGGCTTGGTCAAGATGAATGAAGGCCCTCACTTCCGTGCTGGCGTTGGTTGGAGCGGACGGCTCCCTGGTCGGGGTCCAAAAGACGGTGAACACGTTTGGCTAAATACACTTGCTGACACGGCAAGGAGCCGGCACCATTGGCCTTCCTCCTGTGCGTTTCTTCGTCCCTCTCCATCCGTTATACCCTCCCCTCCACCTACGACCTAATTTCTTAGCTTAAAACGAAATAATTTTTTCTTCTTGCCTAGTAGCCAGCCGGTAGCTTACTGGAACGATGCCTATCTGCTGTTAGTAGCTCAGCTAGCGCGCAACTTTTGCAATTCTTTTTTTTATTTATGTACTGCAGCACAGCAGCTGAAGTGTTACCACCTCTAGCTGATGTGAATCATAATGATGATGTCTCAGCCCGCGGTCAGGCAAGCCTATCAAGACACACTGTGTACCGAATTTTTGCTGTCTTGTCCAAATGACACTGAGCTTCAGTAGAATAGGATTTCGGCCGCCATGCACGACGCAGGAGCATATGCTTGTGGCACCATCAATCGTCACCGAACCAGTCAATTGTTGTCTGAGAGGTCGGTGAACCTGTTGGAATCCAGAAGATACCCCCCGGCTGGCTCTGAGCACAGTGTGACCAGACGGGTTATTAGAGGCAAAATAAAGCGAAGCCTACGTGCTGACAAGGAAGCCTGGTTGACCAGTCAGGCTCAAGAAATGGAGGAAGCATGAGTAGCAGGGAACCATTGGAAGCTCTTACAGCTGATCCGCACCAATGGTCCAAGGAAACCAGACATCAGTGAAACAACTAAAGACAGCGCAGATGCACTGATACACAATAAGGAGCGCCGATTAGCTATTTGAGTGGGACGCTTTGAAGATCGGTTCAGCTGCCCTTTGTTCCCGGACCTCAGGTGATGTAGCACGAGGCGTGGACGGTTAGTTTAGAGCCTCCGTCGGAGGTAGAGGTCCGAAACGCGCTCACAGCCCTCAATCGCTTTCCTGCCGCTGGCCCGGATTCCCTCCCACCTACACTATTTAAGGATGGAGGTGAGATCCTCTGCAAAGCACTGACCTCTCTATTCGAACGGATCTGGAAGGAAGAGTGCCTCGTCTAATTGGAGTGAATCGATCATAGTGGCAATATACAAGGGCAGTCTCACAGACTGTTCTAACCACAGGGGTATTAGCCTAACACCAGTTGTGACAAAATTACTGGCCTCGATTCTCGTTCGTCGCCTCACTATAGAACGAAAATCTCGGATTAGGGAAGAGCAGGCAGGTTTCCGGATAGAATATGGCTGGATAGATCATAGATTCACTCTGCGGCGGGTGCTAGAGCAGCGCCGCGCATACTGCAGACCGACAATAGCTGTGTTCCTAGATTGCAAGAATGTGTTCGACTCAGTCTATTGATCTAGTTTGTTCGCGGAGAGGTTGAGTTGAAAGGTGTCCACACGAAATATGTGAACATATTACGTGCCCTATACTCAAAGACCACAGGGCACGTTAGGGTCTTCGGTGGCTTGTCGGATAACTTTCCGACCACAAGTGGCATACTTCAGGGTTGTCCAATTTTCCCGTTTGTGTTCAATTTCGTCGTGGATGCCATAATGGAATGTTCTCTCACGGAAACTCACGGTGTATGCATCAAGGTCCTGCTTGCTGAATGGTTAGCTGATCTTGATTATGCGGATGATATCGTTTTCCAGGATGTTGCGGCTGCACAATCAACCCTGAATAGCCTATTTAGAGTGGTTCCATTATTTGGTATGCTCTTTGCACCTTCAAAGCGCAGTGTTTCTACAGGACCACTAGACCACTTGATTACCCCTTGACCCTTGATAACGGGGAGCTCGAGGTGATTGATCGATTCGCTTACCTTGCCAGCTGCGTCAGCAACGATGGGCGCATAGAGACTGAGGTTAGTTCATGCATAGCAAAGGCCACAGCTGCCTTCTTGAACATGCGGTATCTTTGGCGAAAGAAGGGAGTTTCCCTCCTTCTGTAAGGTCGTGTACGCAAGGTCACAGTGAAGGCCGTTCTACTCCACTAGAGCGAGACTTAGCCCCTTCGGTCTGAAGATCTTAGGCGTCTTTAAATCTTTGCTCATTGTTGTCTGCGAAGCATTGCTGGTGTCGGATGGCACCAGCGTGTTTTCAACGATGGTGTGCGTAGGCGAGTACTAGGTGGTGATAATCATGCTAGCTCCCTGAAACAACAGATAGCACTGAATAAGTTGCGTGGCCTAAGGCACATACTACATATACCCGGTCACCGGTTACCTAGAAGGACGTTGTTTAGTCTGCCTGAAGTAGGATGGCGAGGGTTCAAGGTGGACAGAAGTTGACTTGGCAGCGGGAAAGGAGGTCACTGACCACCAAACTGGGTGCCGTTGGTGCGTCTCGCCTTCCGGGCTAGAGTCCATGTGACTCGCCTAGTGCTTGGCTCGAGATTTTACAGGACATTGCTCGCAATCGACACCAGTGGCGCGTCTGCTGCCGTCTCCTACTCGGATTGTTTGTTTCAGGTGTGTTTGACGATGAGTTATCTGCGGGGTAATGGGTGATTATGACGTGGTGCAGTGAAAGCTGCAAAGAAGCTGTCTCGCCCATGCCGCCTTACCTTTGCACGATAGCATGCTGTTTGTGTCGGCGTGTTGGTACCCAAGGTGTAGGCGCCTTGACCCTGAATTTTGGCAAACGACATTAAGCTTTTCAGATAAGTCCCTCTTCTCTCGCTACTTTCTTTTTAACTCCAAAGCGCAAAACATCAGTTCAAAAGGCTGATGTTGTTGTTGTTGTTTTTGTTGGACTCCGAAGTGCCAGTTTTCGTCCTGTAACTTGTCGGCGATGGAAACGATTAGGTCACATTGCCATAAGTTACAGATGACATTCTTCCATCTTTGACTGCCACTCTTGCTGGATTATTTGCGTCGATTATGGTCATACCTCTTTACGATGTCGTTTTTCCACGAACTTTGCCGGGAGACAACCGAGCGTGTTCCTCCATTGGAAACCGTAATTTATCTGAGCCCATGGCCAGGCAAGCTTATCAGGGTGCAAATAATTACCGAACCTTCGCTCTCTTGTCCCAGTGATACTGAGCTTCTGTGGAATAGATTTTAGGCAGCGCTGTACGCCGCAGGAGCATCAGCTGAATATCCGGGGGTCGGTGTACCTGTTTGAATGCTGAACAAACCTTCCGGCTGGCTCAGAGCACAATGTGCCCTTGTGGACCATTTGGTGCGAACTAAGGCAGTCTGCGTGCTGACAACTAAGTCTGGTGGACTAGTCGGGTTTAAGCAAGGGAAGGGGCGTGAGCAGTAAATAAATAAATAAATAAAACTTTTATCCTCGACAAGGCGAGGCACACCTTTACCGGCATGATCATTTTGACAAAACAATGCATGATTAAGAATTCGCAAAAATCCGATATGTTTGCCATAACAGTGCTTGTTTGTGCTGGGGGAATTTAAGTATGTAATTGTGTATGCGTTTATGTAGCTATGTTTCTTGCGCTTGGAACTGTGCTGCTCCATTCTTGAATGTTTGCCAAGCCATCTGCCATCTGAACAACCTGAGCTACCAGGCTTCATTTCTACAGCCAGCCAATTCGGGCGTACAACGCTACAACAAGCTCGTCGTTGGGAAACCTTTGCCTGCCGACAAGCTTGCACAAGCTAACAGCTCTACTTCCTTCATGTATGCCTGCGAAGGAACGTGCTGCCAGCGGGTACAAACCACAGACCTACGCTAAACCACCCAGCCGCCTGGGACCTGGCAAGACAATACGGGAGACGCATGGTCAAACTTGTGATAACGGATGCCCACAACCGCTTACACAAATATGAGAAAGTCGTAATTGACAATAGAACCAATTGCCTCAGTACCATTGACCCACAGTAACGAACAGCGCTGGAATCCGCAATTGAACGTCTAGTCAAAAGCACAAATAACCGACTCAAGGTTGCATTGAACACAAAGTTAGAGAAACTGACTAACAGATATGACCGCACTAGTAGTAAAGGATGGAGCAGAAACCTTTCACGCCTCCAACTCACTGAAACTGAAGAGGGTGTCCTGATTAAGGGGCTGAACTACAACGACAAAGATGCTTGCCTCAAAGACTACTTGGCTAGCATAGAACACGCATTGAACTCAAGTGGACTGTCAGACGAGTCCCAGCTGCAGATACGGCAGACAGCTGTCCCAGTGCTTACTCGGAATAAAGTCACCCAGACCCTACCCAAGGAGTAACATGATGCACTTAGACGTCTACAGATAGATGAGAACATTGTAATCCTACAAGCGGACAAAGGGCGCATGACAGCGATATTGGACAAACCAGAGTATATTGAAAAGGACAAAGAACGGTTATCCGATAGAACTACGTATCGGCAGATCGATCAAGACCCAAGTTCAAAACTGGTCAACCAGATCAACGCAACGCTAAAGAAACTACAAACAAAGAACGAGCGCACCGCCACGGAGAGATGGAGAATGAAAGCTGATGATACGAATATTGCGCTGTTATATGGACTACCAAAAGTACACAAGGATGGACTCCCACTACGACCGATCGTCTCGCTCATCGGAACCCCATCATGTAAACTAGCGAAAGAGTTGTGGAGGATATTGAAACATTTGATTGCTGGATCCGAACATAGCATCAACAATGCAGAACAATTCCTCCACAAACATCGGAGTAACAGAATAGAAAACGACGAAAGAATGCTTTCATTCGATATCACCGCGCTCTTCACTTCAATCGGTCACGACTTGGCCAAAGAAACCATGATGGCATTAGTTGAGAACCAACAAAGTCCAACGACAACACTAAGACCCGAAGGCTTTTGGGAAATCCTGATACTTTGTATGACCACTTATTTCCGCTTTGATGGACAAGTATACCAGCAATTGAGAGGAACTCCCATGGTATATCCAATTTTGGGACTCATTGCAGAAGCCGTAGGGCAGAAATTAGAGCGCATTGCACTGCCATCCATCAGACCAAAATTCTGGATACGATACGTGGACGACACGTTTGGCTTCGTAAGACGGAACCAAGTACAAGGCACGCAGGAGTTGCTCAACAAAACATTCGAGGATATCAAATCCACGACTGAATTAGAGAAGAATAACAAGTTGCCGGTTTTGGATGTACTGGTCACTAGAATCCCAACGGATATCTGCAAACGTGCGTTTATCGGAAGAAAACGCATACAGAACAGATATTAAACTACCACAGCAACCACCCAATGAATCATAAGAAGAGCTGCATTCAAACCCTATTCAAAAGAACGGAAACGCACTGCAGCACAGCCGAATTGCGGAAACAGGAAGAAAAGCACCTATATCAAGTGTTTAAATACACGGATCATCCGAGAAACTTCATCAGAAGAAGCCTACAGAAACGAACGTCTCATCACCATCAACAACAACAGCAGCAGCAGCAGGCTCCTGAGCAAGCAAACAAACGAATAGTGCTCCCCTACATAAAGAACGTCTTCGAACTAACAGGAAGATTGATACAGTCACATGGGATCTCTGTGGCTCACAAACCAAGTGCTACCCTAAGGAAACTGGCCTGAAGACCCAAAGGTAAAGTCAATCAAGCCGACCAACGCAATGTCATCTATCAGATAAAATGCAGCGACTGCGATAAAAGCTACATCGGACAAAATGTAAGGAAGCTTTGAACACGAATTACCGAACACAAGGCGGCCGTCAGAAGACATGATCCGCACACTTTGGCTTCTGCGCACGAAGCTCAAAAAGGCCACCATTTCGATCTGGAGCATGTTAAGTTCTTAGCACATGGAAGTACAAAACAAGCCAGGGAGTTTTTGAAAGCCTGGCACTCCGCAACGAATTCCATCAATCGACACATCGAACTGGACTCAGTATACACAACACTACTGGCAAAAGACCGCCAACTCAATCGATTGAATCCGGTGGAAAGTGTGGCTGACCAACCAGAACTGACGGCAGGATCGCCCAACAGCGCAAGCAGGCAAAGACCACGAAGCACAAGGAGTCAAGGTCAAAGGTCACTTGCCCATCAATCAGGCTGAAGGTGGATCGCAATCCCAACCAATAGGATTGCTCGCCTCCACGGGCAACCACGGCGGTATAAAAACGCACGCACACCACGCTCAGCACACCCTTACCAAGGCTCCTCTACGCTATTCTACGCTACTGCACGCCACTCCACAACGCACTGATGATGTCACCTTGATTGGTGACGAAACGTTTGCAACCAAATTGCCAAGCTCAGCGAACAGTGCAACTGCCAAGGTTTGCTATCGTCAGCAATGTGCGCGTAGAAGATTGGTGTCCGTGGCTTGGAATGGATTATCCAGATATCCAATGGGCAGTGACTTTATTTTGTGGCAAACCACGACCGCCACGTCACAGTGTTGTTAAGCAGACATTTGTGGCTTTTTATAGAGCGAACGCTTGCCAGGCAAAAACCCACCACGTCCTGGAACACTGCCGCCGAACTATTAGATGGAACAGGTTAAACCCGAACCACCCAGCTGGCACCACGAGGAGGCTGTTCGGCTAGCCATCGAAAGCTCTCTTATCTGATCCGCACCATGGTACAAGGGAAATACTCGTCAGTGAATCAATTAAAGACAACGCGGGTGCACTGGTTTACAAGAACGAGCGCCGTATGGCTCGTTGGGTAGGGCGCTTTTAAGTTCATTTCAGTTGGCCTACTGCTTCCGGACCTCTCGTTACTCAGGTGATGCAGGCTGTGCCATAGGCGGTTTGTTTAGTGGCTCCACCGGAAGTTAAGGTCCGAAGCGCGATCACTGCCATCAATCGTTATCGTGCCTCTCGCCCGGATTCCCCTCCACCTGCACCACTTAAGGATGAAGGTAAGGTCCTCTGCAAGTATTGACCTTCTTCTAATGTATTTGGAAGGAAGAGTGTCCCGACTAATTGAAGCGATATACAAGAAGGGCAATACACAATAGGGCAGTCGCACAGACTGTTCGAACCACAGGGGTATTAGCCTAACACCAGTTGTGACAAAATTACTGGCCTCGATTCTCGTTCGCCGCCTCATTGCGGAGCGGGAATCTCAGATTAGGGAAGAGCAAACTGGTTTCCACCCAGGACATGGCGGTATAGACCATATATTCGCGTTGCCGCAGACTGACAATTGCTGTGTTCCTCGATTTCAAGAGCGCGTTCGATTCAGTCGATCGATCGGTTCTGTATGAAATACTTGCGCGGAAAGGTGTTCCCACGAAATATGTGAACACCCCTCGTGCCCAATATTCGAACACTACGTGCCGCGTCAGGGTCTACGGTGTCCTATCGGATAGCTTTCCGACTACAAGTGGCGTTCGTCAGAGTTGTCCGATTTCCCCATTTTTGTTCAATTTCGTAGTGGATTATATCATGGAGTGTTCCCTTGCGGAATCTCACGATGTAGGCGTTGAAGTGCTGGCTGGTGGAAGGTTAGTTGATCTAGATTATGCGGACGATATCGTCTTGCTTTTCGACGATGTTCGGACGGCACAATCAACCCTGACTAGCCTGTCCCGACTGGTCCCGTTATTTGGTAAGCACTTCGCACCTTCAAAGCGCAACGTGTTGTTGCAGGACCATCAGCAATTTGATGACCCCCTGACGCTTGCTAACGAGGAACTCGAGATGGTTGATCATTTCACTTAAATTGGCAGCTGCATCAGCAATGTTGGGCACATAGTAACTGACGTCAGCTCACGTATTGCAAAAGCCAGAGCTACCTTCTTGAACCTGCGGCATATTTGGCGACAGAAGGGATTTTCCCTCCGTCTGAAAGGCCGGGTATACAAGGCCACAGTGAGGGCCGTTCTGCTTTATTATAGTGAGACAGCCGCTTCGGTCTGAAGACCTGCGGCGCCTTCAAGTTTTTGATCATCGTCGTTTGCGAAGCATTGCTAGGGTCGGACGGCACCAGCGTGTTTTCAATGACGGTGTGTGTAGGCGAGTACTAGGTAGTGATAATCATGCTAGCTACCTAGAACAACAGATAGCACTGAATAAGTTGCGTTGGCTCGGGCACGTGCTACGCACGTTTGATCACCGCTTACCTATCGACCTATAGGCCATACACCCTTTGCGTCCAGAGTTATGGAAAGGATAGTCAAGGAGGGAATGCTTCAATTTCTACTGCAGCGCAATCTCATAAATAAGTCCCAATACGGGTTTTTGCCGGCTAAATCGTGCCAAACATGCCAGCTTGAATTCTTGAACTACGTGACACACTCCATTGACTCGGGGCAAGCGCTGGTCATTATCTTCTTGGACATGAAAAAAGCGCTTGACCGGGTTCCACACAATGGACTGCTGACGAAACTAGCTGCATTTGGTGTCACCGGCCATCTTCTTTCTTTGTTTTCTTCCTACCTCTCAAGCCGAACGCAGTCAGTAAAACTAGGTGACACATCTTCCAAAAGAGCACCCGTAACTAGCGGAGTATTTCAAGGTAGTGTACTTGGCTCTCTGCTGTTTCTGTTATACATTAATTACGTGTTCCGCGTCTTTCGATACGGCACTCCATACGTTTTTGCCGATGATATCAAAGTTGTATTTTCGTTCGAGCCTAGCCACATACAAAATAGCCTCTCAAACCTTCAGAACGATCTTCGTGCTCTCGAAAATTGGTGCGATACTTGGCGAATAGAATTCTCGCCAATGAAGTGCAATGTTCTCTCCTATCGTTGCACTATACCACACAACACCCTGACGCTTAACGACACATCCTTAGGTAACAGCTTCACCGTGCGCGACCTCGGTGTGCATTACTCTAGCTCGCCAACTTTCTCCGAACAGGCCAGCTATAGCTCTGCCAAAGCCAGATCGATTATTGGGTATATAATGAAGTCAGTAAGCCTGGCGGAGTCTCGGCTCATGCTTTACAAAGTATGTGCTCGACCGATTCTAGAGTACTGCTCGCTAGTCATCTCCAATGCACGGAAGCTTGATAGACTGAGGATCGAGAAAGTCCAGCGGTCTTTCACTAAGCGCCTTCTTGGTCCATCTACGCTTAACTATCAAGGACGCTGCAAACTGCTTGGCCTGGAGCCTCTCTGGCTACGAAGGCTTAAAGCCAACCTCGTATTCCTCTACAAACTTATTAAAACCCCTGACTCCTGCATAGGCTAATTTTTTCAACAGATGGGTGATACACGTTACCCCATACGCAAAAAGCCTCACTCATTCTCTCTCCCTAAGACACGTCGCAACATCCGTTCAAATTTCTTCCTCTATAGATATGCGCACGTATGGAACAAGCTACCAGGAACAGTCAGAGCATCAGAAAATGCAGTGCAGTTCTCATCGGCCATAAAACGGTTACTCAGCGTCCCAAAAGTAGCGGAACGTTTGGGCAGCTGCGTTGCTGAAGATGAACTCTGGCAACAAGGACCTGCTCACATATAGGACATGTAACCGCACAGCCACCGTATACTCCATTGGACGGATAACTCTCGTGGCCTGGCTGTAAGCTAGCCTTGTCCGACCAGTCTACTGCTTTCTGACTGCTTCCAGACATCAGCGACGTTAACGATTTAGGCTTTGCATTCCCAGCACTTTGGTCTCCTTATGTTCAGATCTTTGCTCGAAATGCTAACTGCCTCTTCATACAGTTACTTTTCACCCTAACTGCTCCTTTCTCATGATACTCATTACCTTTATCCACGCATTATTTTGGCGGCATAGTATCACCTTGATGATCTACCTGGTTTCATCTAAACAGTCCCGCTTTCTGATCTCTCACGGACTTATGGGTTTTAAATGATCTAGGCTCTAAAGACGTAATGCACTATAACTGTTACCTCAAAAGCATCGCTGATAACAATTCATCCTTATAACTCTTCGGGCCTAGATCTAATATAGCCCCGTATGAACTTCCTGACACCGAGACCCCAACGTCTTTGGCTCCGAGGTCCCAAAACTGTTCTTCTCAACCTGCAACCATTCGCTTGGCCGGCTAACTGCCTTTTCATATAGTCACTTGTCCCAAGCTGCTGCTTTTTTGATGACCCTCACTACTCTTATTCCCACCCTTATTTGATGGCCTAGCTTCAAGTCACTGGATTTTCCGGACTGGTCTGAACGGTCTCCTGCTTTCTGACCCACCTCGGAATTCTCAGATCTAAATCACGAAACTTTCTGTAACCCTCAATTGAAATGCGTTGTCGGCCATGATTAAATAAATAAATAAACGTTTATTCTCGACAATGCGAGACACACCAGTACAGGCATGATCATGGTTAGCTAACATAGTGTGATCAAAATGTACAGAGTACATGTTTGGCATAAGAGTGAATGTAAGTGTATTGGTGTATATATGTATGTAATTGTATATGAATGTAGCTTGTATTTTTGAAGGTGCCGCAGAATTCTTGACTGTTTGTTATCGGTAGGAATGTGAGAATAAGCGATCGATGTCCGTGAGTTGGATGCCATTTTCCGGAAGTCCACAGCCCAGTGACTTTATTTTGTGGCGAGTCACATCCGCCACGTCACAGTGTTGATAAGCAGACATTTGTGGCTTTTTATAGGGAGAACGCTTGCCGGGCGAAAACCCACCACGTCATGGAACACTGCCGCCGAACTATTTGCTGGAGCGGGTTAAACCCGAACCACCCAGCTGGCACCACGAACAGGTTGTTCGGCTAGCCAGCCTGCTTCATTTAAATCTCTATTACTCCGACGATCACCTGTAGTATTAAGACATAAATTCTAAGGCTTTCTCTCCTTGCTTCCGACTACTGTGACCCTATTGATCAGGGATAGGCAGACTTATCGGTCTACACCCATAACCCGGAGTACATCTTTAGCTTTTCCATCTCTTCTGAATAGAGTATTTTCCTTTTGGCACTATATTTGCATTAACTTTTCAATTAAACGTAAATCTCTTCGGATCTGCCTCTAATCTATCCTCGGCTGACCAGTCTCATGATTCTGACTGCTCCCAGATATCCGAGACGTTCTCACTCGAGGCTCTACTTTCCAAACACTCTGTTCCCCTCTTCTCAAGACCTTTCCTTGACAGGCTAACTGGTTCTTCATATAGTCACTTTCGTCCCGAAAGCCTCTTTTCTTATGACACACCTTAATGCTGACGAAACGTCCTGTAACCTCAAATGAAATGCATTGTTGGCCCTGATTAATCTTTCTTCCTGAACATGCATATTCTGCCAATGCTCACCTTTAATACATATACCTATATTTAACGGCCTGCTCTCCTTGCTTCCGACTACTGTGACCCCATAGATCAATGTTAGGCAGACTTATCGGTCTACTCCCATAACCCGGAGAACATCGTTGGCTTTTCGACCTGTTCTGAATAGAACGTAAATCTCTTCAGACCTGGCCCTAATCTATCTTCGGTTGACCAGTCTCATGCTTATCACTGCTCCCAGACATCCAAGACTTTATCAACCGAGGCTCTACACTCCAAACACTCTGTTCCTCTCATATCCACACCTTTCCTTGGCATGCTAACTGGCTATTCATATAGCCGCTGTCGTCCCTCTTCTTTTGACACACATCCCTGCTATCCACAAGTTAATTTGGCGGCCCTGATTAATCCTTATTACTATGTCCCCTTTCATCCTGTACGTGCCTATTCTGCCGATGCTTTCCTTTATCACTTAGACCTAAATTCTACGGTTTTCACTCTTTGCTTCTGACTATTGTGACCTGAATGATTAGGGTTGGGCAGACTTGTCGGTCTACTCCCATAACCCGGAGTACATCTTTGTCTTTTCCACCTCTTCTGAATAGAGTATTTTCCTTTTGGCAATCTGTTTGCATCAACTTTTCAACTAGACGTAAATCTCTTCGGACCTGGCTCTAATCTATCCTCGGCTGACCAGTCTCATGATTCTGACTGCTCCGAGATATCCGAGACGTTCTCACTCGAGGCTCTACATTCCAAACACTCTGTTCCCCTCTTCTCAAGACCTTTCCTTGACATGCTAATTGGCTCTTCATTTGGTCACTATCGTCCCAAAAGCTTCTTTTCTCACGATACTCCTTAACGCTGACGTAACGTCTTGTAACCCTCAACTGAAATGCATTGTTGGCCCTGATTAATCTTTATTGCCATGTCCCCCTTCTTTTTGAACATGCGTATTCTGCTGATGCTCACCTTTAATACATATACCTATATTCAACGACCTGCCCTCCTTGCTTCCGACTACTGTGACCCCATTGATCAATGATAGGCAGACTTATCGGTCTACTCCCATAACCCGGAGAACATCGTTGGCTTTTCGACCTCTTCTGAAGGGTATTTTCCTTTTCGCACTCTATTTGTATTAATTTTTCAATTGGACGTAAATCTCTTCAGACCTGGCTATAATCTATCGTCAGTTGACCAGTCTCATGATTCTCACTGCTCCCAGACCTCAGAGAAGTTATCACTCGGGGCTCTACATTCCAACCGCTCTGTTCCCATCATCTCCAGACCTTCACTTGGCATGCTAACTGGCTTTTTATATAGCCGCTGTCGTCCCTCTTCTTATGACAATCATCTCTGCTATCCAGAAGTTACTTTGGCGGCATAGCTTCATCTTGCTGGCCTATCCGGACTCGTCCGAACGGTCTCCTGCTTTCTGGCCTACCTCGGACTTCTGAGATCCCAATGACCTAGGCTCTGCCGACGTAACGTCCTGCAACCCTCAACTGAAATGCATTGTTGGCCCTGATTAATCCTTATTACTGTGTCTCCTTTCTTCCTGTACGTGCCTATTCTGCCGATGCTTTCCTTTATCACTTAGACCTAAATTCTACGGTTTTCACACTTTGAGCTGATATTCGAATCTCATCTCAATAGTCTCTTTGCTTCTGACTATTGTGACCTGAACAACCAGGGATGGGCAAACTTATCGGTCTGCTCACATAACCCGGGGTTTATCGTTGGCCTTTCCACCTCTTCTGAATAGAATTTTTCCTTTTCGCACTGTTTGCATTAATTTTTTAATTAGACGTAAATCTCTTCGGACCTGGCTCTAATCCATCCTCGGTTGTCCAGTCTCTTTTTTCTCACTGCTCTCTGACTCCCGAGACGTTATCACTTAAGTCTCTACATTCCATAGGCTCTGTTCCTTCATCTCCAGACCTTCCCTTGGCATGCTAACTGGCTTTTCATATAGCCGCTGTCGTCCCTCTTCTTATGACACTCATCTCTGCCATCCACAAGTTAATTTGCCGGCACAGCTGCGTCTTGCTGTCCTATCCGGTCTCCTCTGAAGGGTCTCCTGCTTTCTGACCTAAATTCTACGGTTTTCACTCTTTGAGCTGTTTTTCTAATCTCGTCTGGATGGTCGCTTTGTTTCTGACTATTGTGACCTGGATGATTAGGAATGGGCAGAGTTAGCAGTCTACTTTCCCGTCTCAGTTTTCTCTTTGCTTTTGACTGCCGTGGTCTGATTGATCAGTGTTAGGTAGAATGGTCTCCTGTTGTCTGGCCTCTCGCTGGCTTCTGCGATCTAACTGTTCTAGTCACTGCCGACGCAACACTTTGTTACCCTCAACTCAAGAACGTTGCTGGTCGTGGCTAATCGTTATCATCATGTCCCCTATCCTCCCTAACGTGTCCGTTCCTGCTGATTCTCTCCGACAAAATTCATAGCTTACTATTACGCCTTTCTCCTTATGAGCGGAATTTCTAGTCTGGTCTGAACGATCCACCTTCCGACTTCGGTGACCCTAAGGATCAGGGGCCGGCAGATCCAATGGTCTGTTCATATCACGTCGGGAATATCGCTGACTTTTCCACTCATCAATTAAAACTTTTCCTTCTCTCATTTTGTTTGCATTCCTGTTTCCACTGGTCAGGAAACTCTCCGGATCTGGCACTACTCTAGCGGCGTCTGACCAGCCACTTGCTTTCTGACTACTTCCTTACATTCCAAACGTTAACCATCTTTGCTTTGTTGTCCTGGTACGCTGTCCCCCTTATCCTGAGACCGTTCCTCTGCATGCAACCGCCTTTTCATATAGCCACTTGCTCCCCAAACTGCTTTTCTGATGACACTATGTACTTTATTCCCACCTTACTTTGGAGGCCTAGCTTCAGCTTGCTGACTTACCCGGGTTTGACTGTACGCTCTCCTGTCTTCCGACATCGCTCGGACTTCTGTGATCTAGACTCTGCAGAAGAAAGTCTGTTACCCTCACCGCAAGACCACCGCTGGTCATGATTGAACCTTATTATCATGTCCCCTTTTTTCCATAACATGTCCATTTATGTTGATGCTCTCTGTCAGCACTTAGACTTTACTAATACGACTTTCACCCTACGAGCTGACATTCTGGGCTCGTCTCAACGATCTCGTACCTTCCGACTTACGTGACCCTAATGATCAGAACCCGATAGCTCCAACGGTCTGCGCAAGCACCTGGAACATATCGTTGGCTTTCTTTTTCTTTCTCTTCTCAACCATAGAGCCTTTTTTTCACACTCTAGTCTGACTTACCTGGTTCTGGCTGTACGGCCTCCTGCCTTCTGAACACTCTCAGACTTCTGAGTTCTAAATGCTCTAGTCTCTGCAGACGCAATGCTCTGTCTCCGCCGCCTCCAGAGCACTGCTGCTCATGATTCATCACTAGTATATCCGCTTTTATCTTTAACACTTCTATCCTGCTGACGCTCTGTTAACGTTCTGACATTTATAATACGGCTTTCTCTCCATGAGCCGATATCCTCATCACATCTCCATGGTCTCCTGCTTTCCGAATACTGAGCCCATACTTTTAAGCCATCGACAGGTACAAAGGTCTGTTCGCAACATCTCGAGATCTTTGTAGGCTCTTTCACTTCCCCTTAAGTGTCTCCTTCACGATTACATTCTTTCATTTTCGCGCTCTGTCTGTCTTCCTTTATCCATTGGACGGATAACACTTCGTGCCTGGCTCCACTCTAGCCTGGTCTGACCAGCCTCCTACTTTCTGACTGTTTCCAGAAATCAGAGACGCGCGTGTTCTAGGCTGTGCAGTCACAACACACCTGTCCCTCAGCCAGAAAGCTTCGTTTGATATGCTAACGGGCTTTTTATATAGCCTCTGTAGTCCCGCAAATTTTCTTTCTCTTGACATTCACTACTGTTATTTCTACTTTAAGCTGACTGCCTAGCTACGTCTTGCTGACTTATCCAGTCTCATCTAAACGAGCTTTTGCTTTCTGACCCTACCCCAAACACTTCTTCATCTTCACTTTTTCATTTCTTACTGATCCGTTTTCTGCTCGATTCTCGTCGTATTTCGCCACTTATGATATACGTGTATATGCGATATTTCAATAACAATTACATGCATAGGGGTAAATAGTGCAGGCACGTCCGCAATTGATGGACTGCATTCCAGATGCATTCCTTTCTTCTGTCTGTGAGGCTGTCTCTGTTCGTTTCCTTTTTTTCCCGAGTCTGTCACAGGTACGGCGACACGCACCCAAGGAATTGTCCTCCGTTTCGACAACAATACAAGGCACACAGTCCCTTTACCTGGACATGAGCGGAAAATTAGCAACTTTTTTACAACATACTTACCGGACAAATCAATCAATAACTTGTACTGATACAATTCTTCCGCGGCATGAACCACTGAGTCCAATTTCCCTAACAATAATTCTTCCACATATCTCTTGGCTGGAGGACTTTCGACTAGGGAAGGCACATTCTCCTGCCAATACAAAGCTTGAACAACCGGTCATGCTAAGCTCTTCAATCCGCTTTGACCGCTCAAATGGCCGTGGTTACCACAATCTCTAATCAATTTCACTACATACCCCGGGGGTTCTGCGATTCTTTCTTCGGAACCTATCTCGTCCTCCAAGACTTCAACATATTTCAACGTATATTCTTCGAGGCTTCACGTGGTTCTGCAGATGATCAACATATCATATCCAGAAAGAAGGCTTAGTTCCTGACCTACCGATCTGGAACAGGAGAGGACCCAGGCACGCAATGGCCACTCGCATAACGAATCAGTCAGCAGAAAAATGAGATGCAACTTGACTGCGAATAACGGAGCAAAAGAAAATTCAACAAGAAACATAGCCAGTTACAACTTGCCATTCAATGGATTGGCGACAGTGTTTCAGGACGTGGTGGGTTACCGCCTGGCAAGCGTTCTGCCTATAAAAAACCACAAGTGTCCGTTTAACAACACTGCAACGTGGCGAATGTGACTCGCCACCGAATAAAGTCACAGCCCATAACTTCACACTGGCAGCTCAATTAGAATCATCATACTGGATAGCTTGCTCTTCAATTATCTCCCAATGGATCACTCAGGATTCTTTATCTATTATCACTCGAGGTATGACTGCGATATATGGCAGAGCGATTATGTCCAACAAATGGATCCCGATCTCACTACCACCAAATCGTTCTTTCGCATGTTCACCATCGCACAGTTCCAAGCATGGACATATGAACAGTTTTCTACTGTCACTACAGTTCCCATAAAATGCCTGTACAGCTGTACATTCCTGATCATGCCTCAGTTGGCGTGCCTCGCATAGTCGAGAATAAAATATTTATTTATTTAGGAGGGCCTTGTTTAGTCTGCCAGGTGTAGGGTGGCGCAAAGCGCAAGGTGGACAAAGTTGACTTGGCAGCGGGAAATGAAGTAACTGACGACCAAACTGGGTGCCGTTGGTCCGTCTCGCCTTCCGGGCTAGAGTCCACGTGTCTCGCCTTGTGCTTAGCTCAAGACTTTACAGGACATTGCTAGCAACGGACACCAGTGGCGCGTCTGCTGCCGTTTTCTAATTTGATTGCTTGTTTAAAGTATGTTTGGTGCCGAGTTATCTGCGGGGTAATGGCTGATTATGACGCGTGGCAGTGAAAGCCGTTAGGAAGCTGTCTCGCCAATGCCGCCTTATCTTTGCACGGACCTCTATGTTTGTATCTTCCTTGAAAGGAGTGTCCCGCCTAACTAGAGCAAATCGATTATAGTGGCAATATACAAGCAGTTTAATAGCACCATCTGTGCTAATCACAGGGGTATTAGCCCAACACCAGTAGTGAGAAAATTACTTTCCTCGATTCTCGTTCGTCACCTCACTGTGGAACGGGAATCTCGTATTAGGGAATAGCAGGCAGGTTTCCACGCGCTACGCATACCGCAGACCGACAATAGCTGTGTTTACCGATTTCAAGAGTTCGTTTGACTTACCCGATCGATACATTTTGTCCAAAACACTTCCGAAGAAAGGTGTTCCCACGAAATAATTGAACATTATACATTCGCTGTACTCGAGCACAGCATGCCGCAACAGGGTCTACAGTGTCTTATCGAATATCTTTCTGACAACAATTAACGATCGTCAGGGTTGCCCAATTTCCAACTTCTTGTACACTTTCCTCGGCGACCCCATCAGTTACCTTCCCTTGCGGAAGTTTCCGAATCAGGCGCTGAAGGGCTGCCTGATGAAAAGCTAATTGATCTTGCTTTTGTGGACGACATTTTCGTGCTTTTTTAACTACGTTGGGGCGGCCCATTCTATTCTGAATAACCTCACGCTATTGTTCCCATCATCTGACATGCGCTTCGCGCTTTCAAACTGCGAAGTGTTGTTAAATACCACCAGTCACTTGCTCACCCCTTCCTGACGAGGGACTTGAGGTACGGATCACCTGTGCAGCTGCATCAGCAACGATGAGCAAATAACAACTGAAGTAATTTCAAGCAACACAAAAGCTAGAACTGCCTTTTTGAATCTGCGGCAACTTTGCCGTCAGTAAGCGATTTCACCCAGTCTGGAAGACCGTATTTATAAGGCCACAGTGATTTCCATCTTAATGGCAGTGAGACTCGGGGCCTTCGATCTGAGAACCTGCGGCGCCTCAGTGAATATCCATAGCGATCGGTCCTTCACACACTGTTATTTTTTCCATAAGCAAACGAGCTGCTCGAAGTTTCGAATGTATCGTCCCTCACGTTTGCCGTGGACTTGTAGTTTTGGGCCTCATGACAAATTTCGATGCTCCTCAGGATATAAAGCGGCCATTGATAGCCTTTGAGACTGCTCTGTTCGGTAGCAGACGCCTATTCATTATGTCAAGTGTTCGGTACTGTGCATAATGTCGAGGGATCCATCCACACAACATCTTCTTAGCGAAAATAAACTACCTCAGCTTTCCCTGGAATGTTTTTAGGATATCTGCTTTCAAGGCCAACGAGTATTGGAAGTAAACCGTCGGCAGTGATAAAAATATTACGGATAATCCGCAAAACACTTGGAATCATCACTCCGGAAACAAATACCCATTAGTTTGTTCCCAACCTTTGTGAGGTCGCACTTAGAATATTGCGTCCAGGCTTGCTTACCTTGATTAGCTGGTGGCAAAGTATCAGCTGATCGGGTCGTTAGAATTAGCAGCAAACCTTTCAATGACTACGCCACCTGTCGCATCCAGAGGGACCCCTTAAGCTCGGAATGTTCTCGCCGCATTATGGTCGACGTCTTGGTGACTTGATTTTGTTCTGTTTAATACCTTCGCTTTTCAAGCCACTTCTACACGGTAATCCGATGAAGTTACGTAAGCCACGATCTGATGGGGTTTGGACCGATGTTCGAACGTCAAGTAGTGATTCCTGGCGTGTTATTGTCACAAGCAGTAAAGGCATTTGAGCGTAGACTTGATGCCCCTCTATTTTGGTTTAAAACCTTTAGTCTCACGTCCTAAACCTTTTACCTGTTTGCCTTATTGTTTTCTTCCTTTTCAAACTCCTTTCATACCTTCCAATTATATATCCAGCACGTGACTACAATTCTATACTGCGCGGTAAATTGAAATTTCTGCGCGTGCTGTCTTCGGGACCGTTTGATTACACTATGGCAATTAAATTTAAATTGCATTGGAGCCACCTGGTACATCCGCTTTTCGGAGTAAATAATTTGCCTTCTGTGTGCTATGGATGGTTAGCACAATTGATTATAACCCGTTTAATCGTGTTACCTCGGATGTTATATATAAACATTTTACTGTGGTACAATGAGTAAAATAAGAAAAGCCAAAATAGTGGCGGAAAAGCAACAGATGCGAATGTGCGGAAAAGGGAAGGGCTAATTTTTGTCATGGCGGGAAAGGGTTGCGCTACTGTTGTCCTCGTTAACATTCAGGTTTGTTTGAGTGGCTGCAGAGTATATTCTTAATTTTGGTGATACTAAAATGCGGGATAGAAAAAAATGCTATATGGATTTGCTTCGTGAAAACAGTTATGATAAATTAAAGTGATGACTACAGGCGTAGTTGAAGTTCACGGCATAATGGAAAGTAGGCAAATGCTAAATAAAAGTGTAGTGTAAACGGCTGCATTATGGAACAAATAAGTGTTAATACAATGGTTTCATGTATGTAAAGTTTATGCTTGCAATAAGTTACTTGCTTGGATAAGGGTTATACGTATCTCTTGTCTGATTATGGTATTTTTTGTATTTTAAAATCGCGATGATTGAAAGCGAAATTTACAACTAATATATCTTACCAACTACAATTTGTTGTATATACTTCAGCACAAAGCGACCTATACACATCTCTTTCAAATCCAGTGATGAAGCATCACCATTTAGCCTGGTGTACAGGAACACAACGTACCTCCAGGCCTATTTTTCATGTCAAAAATTAGCCACTCTCGTGCGGAAAATGCGTTTAACAAATGTAGCGATAATTTTGGTTAGGGAATGATTTGAAGTGTTGCATGCATTGAGACTTAAACTTAATGTCTATTATAAACGGAATTTACTTTTTACAAGGCAGTAGATAAAAGGTTGAGAAATTTACACTGAATGTTAATTGCATAAATAATCAACACGGAAGACCCTAAGTGCAAAATTTTAGGGAAACCCATGTACCTGGGGTATTTCTAATTAACGGGTATACGTATTTACTAAGTGTGCAACTTACGTATGATGCGTTGAAGGTAAGCTGGAGGTTAATGTAATTTGTTAAATCTGCAAAAATGCAAAAGGAATAACTGCTATGACAAAGGTATCACTATGTGCATGGTTGATAAGATACAGAATAAGAGGTTCAAAGTTGATAAGGAATTAAGGCTAACAGACATTTTTATTATCGTATCGGTGCGTATATAAATGCGTAAATAGAAGTGACCATGCGCTGAGTAGCATTTGTTATTGGTGTTAGTGAACGGGAATATTTACCATTGCGAAAGCTCTTTTGGTAGGTTTAGTTTGTTGCGAAGCGCTAGGCAAATAAAAATAAGTTGGAATGTCTTCATATGCCGAGGTATATAGGTTAACTGGATATAAAAAGACGTAAATTTATGATTGATGCTGAAATATATATGTGGATATATATGTATATATTTCTGTATGTATTTCTCCATGTGTAGTGTGCCATGAGCTATGCCATTTGAGGCCACTACAGAAGCGACGACGGGTCCTACAGAGAATTACGGCGAACTGGCGCAGCGTTTGTAGACACGCTGATTTCAATTTGCTAACCGCGTGCTTGCACGCTAAGTCTCTTTATTTTAGGTGGTGGGTTTACAGTATTTACCTTAATGCTTTTCTTTCTCATATGAATATCTCCCTGTACTCTATTCCATTCACTTTCGCACATCGCCTAAGCCAATTGTATTCGATTTCCATAACACTTTTGTGTTCGTGGCACTCCGTGAACTATACTTCCTGACCTCGTGCACTTAGCTAGGGTTTGTTTGTAAACAACTTATTACACATGCTATTTAATTGAGGTTTATATCACCGTTCCCTTATGCATTAATCGAGTTTTCTCTTTTGCTTCCTCTCTCTCACATGATTGGCTGTTGTTTGATATCCCCGGTGTGGCTGCGCTTGATGTGCATGTTGACAAGTTGCCTACCTGTCTATTACCCGCTACCTCATCCATACTGGCTCCAGGAGACAGTTGGTCGTTGCTGGAAGGGACGGGGTGCACGGTCCTTGTGGCCGTGCTAAGTTCGAAGAGTGTTTCCGTGCAGTCAGTGTGGAGCGGACTACGGTCCAGCCACCGCCTTGAGTGCGGTTGATTCCGCAAATACAGCGTGGTTGTGTTTGCCTGTGAAGGAGTGTGGGCCGGCTCAGTTGATGGAACGTGGTTCTCATCCGTATGCATCCCGGTCTTATTCCTTCGGGTTTACACTGGATATGGGGGGGTGTTTGGAGCTGTGGTTGGTGCAGCGCAAGCCATTCATGGTCCCTCTGTAGGCGCAGGCGTCCTGTGGCTTGCCACAGTGACAGGCAAATCCGAAACCGGGTGCCGCCAAACATGTATATATATATATACATATATATGCATTCGTCTTAATATGCTACGTATGTAGAAATTGATGTACATATATATATATACAGGCGGGAGAGCCTATGGTGCGCTGAGGCTGGTGGTGGCTAGATCCTGACAGATGGTCTACCCGCAGCTGCTACTGTTGCGCCATCGTCTCTTGTCCTGGGCGCCTCCACTTGGCGACCGCTGGGTAGGAGTTGGGTTTCGCCCTTCTGCCTGCTAAGCTCCAGGACACCAATCCGCATGAGTCGGCTTATTGACCATGTGCTGGACCGGCGGCCTTTCGGGTGTTCATTTAATCGAAGGCTTTGGCTGAGGACCCAAATCGTTCTCCTGTCAGGTGTGGGCGCCCTGGCAGTATGCTAGTCCATCCTCTTCGGAGGTTAGGAATTGGTAGGGTGCTCTCTTCCCGTAAAATCTAGCCATGGGAGACAACAGGTTTACCGGTTATAAGCTCACGGCTCTATTGGCGTAGAGCACGAGTGCCACGCATCGACTCTGACGGTGGGAGGACACCTCCGGGTGTTCAATTGTTTGCTACTGCCCGCCTCAAGCCAGGCAGCCCCTGGTCAAATTGGTGCAAACCCGCCAATTACCCACCTGCGTCTGGCCGTGGTCATAGGTGCGTATCCTACTCCGGTCGCAAGACATATAATAATTGTTCTAGTACCTCCAAGGCTGCGTGTGACGGCCGTCAAGCAGATCCCAAACTGTCTCTGCAATCATATTCCCGAGCTGGATCTGCTCCCACTGCCTTGTGGATCAGGCTATTGGGCCAAAGGCTCCGGGCGGAGTCCCTCAAGAAAACCTCCAAACCACCCACTGCCTTGTGGGTAAGGCTATTGAGCCAAAGGCGCCGGGTGGAGTCCCTCAAGCAAACCTCCGAAGCACAACAACCACCTCGCGTGCGATTGCCCACCAATGCAATCGTATGCCTACGCGCAAAGCACTCAGCATCGGGTGCTGGAACGTGCGCACACTACTGGACCGGGACTCCAGCGAGCGCCCGGAGCGAAGCACTGCAATCGTCGCGATGGAAATGGCGCGCTGCAACATCGATATTACGGCGCTCAGTGAAACTCGGCTCGCTGAGAATGGTAAGCTGCATGAAGCAGATGCTGGCTACACATTCTACTGGGTGGGCAACGCCGTCTCAGCACCACGTGATCATGGGGTCGGATTTGCAATATCCGAAAGCCTCCATGGCCAGCTGGTGGATGAACCAACGGGCATCATCGCGCGATTGTTGACTGTACGCCTACGACTCGGAAGAGGTAAGTTTGCCACTTTCATAAGCACAAACGGTCCGACCACGTGTTATCCTGATGACACGCGCGCTCAATTCTACGCTCGGCTATCCTCCGTGATACGGTCTGTGCCGAGCAGCGACCGACTATTTCTGCTGGGTGATTTCAACGCTCGCTTCAGGCGTGATGCATCAGCGTCGACAGATGTTATCGGTGTGCAAGGCATTGGCTCAGCGAATGCGAACGGTGACAGGCTGCTCTCACTGTGTGCCACTCACGGCCTGACGACCACGAACACTCGGTTTGCACTGAGTGCAAGTGATATAGCAACTTGGGTTCACCCATGGAATGGTCACGCTCACCTGCTCGACTAGGTCATCGTACGTCAGCGTGATATGCGTGAAGTTCGCATGACACGTGTACTGCGTGGAGCTGAGTGTGGCACTGATCACAAATTGGTGCGAACCAACTGTACATAAATTTTCGTAAATCGATGTATTGCACTCCCGCCGTGAATCGGCGTAAATTTAACTTTCTCTCCCTCGGTGCTGTGGCGAAAGGTACTGAGCTGGCGACGGAGATGCCTGCACGCCTGTGTGATGTAGAAGGCATAGCCACAGTGGGCGACCTGTGGCACCACATTCGCGACTAGTTGACAGCTGCTGCTGAGGAGACCATCCGGCGCGCAAACTGTAAATGGCCTGATTGGTTTGATGAGAACAATGCGACGCTCGGCGCATTGGTGTCGGAGAAGACTGCAGCATTTGTTGCACATGTGGCAGATCCCAGTGACTTGGGAAAGAGTAGTTAGTTTCGCAAACTTCAACGGCGACTGACCAGAGAGCTACGTCGCATTAAAAATGCACAATGGACGGAGAAGGTGAAGCAGATGGAATGCTACGCCGAACGCCGCCAACACAAGGAATTCTTTAACTCTTTGAAGGCGGTGTATAGAATGAGATTGGAGCCGCTGAGGACACTGATCGATGGTAGTTCAGGCACTACCTTCACACAGACTGCAGACAAAATGCAGATTTGGCGGAAACACTTTGACTGTCACTTGAACAATCTTTCAGAGAGCGACTAGCCTACATTGAACGGCCTGAGGCGGCACGATGTGAAGGCGTATCTGGCGGATACCCCGACACTGGATAAGACGCAGAGAGCACTTGCTCAGCTGCGAAACGGCAAACGTGCCGGAGCCGACAAGATCCCACCTGAAGTATTGAAACACGGTGGACCCGCGTTGTTGTCTGCGCTGCACTAGTTGGTGCAACGCGTGTGGATTGAGGAGGAGGTGCCCCTGAGCTGAAGGATGCCCTTGTGCTACCACTGTACAAGGGCAAAGGTAGCAAGCAATGTTGCACGAATTATCGTGACATCAACTCGCTGAGTTGTGTAGGCAAGGTGATTGCCCGAATCCTGCCCAACCGCCTCGTCAGTCAGGTTGTGGAACCGAACGTGGCGGAAGAGCAGTGTGGATTCCTTTCGGGTCATAGCTCTATAGATATGGTGTTTGCGGCTCGTCAGGTGCAGCCGAATTGCAGAGAACGCCACCAGCCATTGTACTCACGTTTGTTGATTTCACCAAAGGCATTTGATACGGTGAACCGCGAGGCATTGTGGCTGGTGTTTGGTAAGTTTGGTTGGCCGCGTAAGTTTGTAAGTTTAATTGAATGTCTGCACAGTTGTATGCGAGCGAGGGTGCAGCTGAGTGGAGAGACCTCTGATGACTTTGCAGTTGTCTCTGGTGTGAAGCAAGGCTGTGTCGTAGCTCCTGCGCTGTTTAATATATATCTTCATGCAATTATGTGTTGTGCTTTTGAGGCCGCTTGTACTTACCGTGTTCGTGTAGAGCACCGTATTGATGGTGGGTTGCTGAACATCCGTCGTTTCGGTGCGAGAACTCTAGTCTGTGAGACAACTATCCGTATGTTGCTGTTTGCTGACGACTGTGCGTTGTTTGCACACAGCGCGGATGAGTTGTAGCATATGGCTAGTGCTCTGTCTTTGACAGCGGCCAAATTCGGGCTTACCAGCAACACAAGCAAAACTGTCTGTCTCTTTCAGCCTTCACCGGAGGTGCAACGTTCAATACTGCCGCGAGTCAGCATTGGTGCTGAAGCACTGGAAACCGCCTCCCGCTTCAGCTGACTTGGGAGTGTGATATTGACTGGTTAGCAGCTACACGTTGAGTTGCGTAATCGCGTGTCGAAGGCAGCGGCGGCATTCGGGAATCTTGAGTACCGAGTGTGGAACAACCATCAGCTTACCATTGGCACAAAGCTGGTGGTGTACAAATCCATGGTACTATCCGTTCTTCCATACGGCATTGAAACCTGGGCGATGTACCGCAGGGAAGTGCGATATCTCGAGCTTTTCTATCAGCAGTGTCTGCGACGAATTTTTCGCATCCGTTGGGGCGCCAGGGTTGCAAACACATAAGTGTTGCGCCGAAGTGGGATGTATGCAGGGGACTGCATAGTTTTATTGGGACACCTGAGATAGCTTGGTCATGTGTGGCGCATGGATTCGACTCGGATACCGAACAAACTCTTTTACGGTCAGCTGAGTATTGGGAAGCGGCACGTAAGGAAATCAAAGTTACGTTACCAGGATATGATCAAAGTGAGCCTCACACGTTCTAATCTTGATTGCAAGTCATGGGAATCGAAAGCGGTTGATCGGCGCGTACGGCACGATCTCATCACAAAGGCAGTTACCGAAGTGCGTGAGAAAGACCTCACGCATGCAGAGAAGAAGCGGCAAGTTTGGAAGCGGCAAGCACCGATGGTTTGTAGTTCTTCGACATCGAGTGCTGTAGCACATGCGGTCGCGAGTGCCTTAGTCAGGCAGGCTTAGTGAGCCATGAGCGAGGCCACTCGGGACTTCTACCGAAGCGACGACGGGTCCTGCAGAGAACGTAGACAGAACCAGCGCAGCGTTTGTAGGTACGCTGCATTCGATTTACTAACCGCGTGCTTGCATGCTAAGTATCTTTACGTCAGGTGGTGGGTTTTCAATTTTGCTCTAATGCTTTTCTTTCCCATATAAATGCCTAACTATACTCTCTTCTATACACTTGCACATGTCGCTTAAGACACTTGTAGCTATTTCGATAACATTTTCGGGTTTGTAGCATTTCCGTAAAATAAACCTGCTGACCTCATGCACTTACTTTCGTATTCTTTTGTAAGCAACTTATTTCATGTGCTCACTAATTAAGATTTATGTCACCGTTTGCTTGTGTGTTGCCTGTTTATTTCAGTTGGTGGGTTTTCAATTTTGTTCTAATGCCTTGCCTTCTCGTATAAATGTCTACCCGTACTTTCTTCTATAAACTTGCACACGTCGCTTAAGCCAAATCTAGTACTTTCCGAAAACATTTGTGTTCGTGGCATTTCCGTAAAGTTTGCTTCCTTACCCCGCGAACTTACCTAGAATTCGTTTGTAAACAACTTATTACATATGCTCATTAACTTAAGGATTATGTCACCATTTCCTTATGCATTAATCGAGTTTTCGCTTTTTCTTCCTCTCTCTCACATGATTGGCTGTTGTTTGATATCCCCGGTGTGGCTGCGCTTGATGTGCATGTTGACAGGGTGCCTACTTGTCTATTACCCGCTACCTCGTCCATACTGGCTTCAGGAGACAGTTGGTCATTGCTGGAAGGGACGGGGTGCACGGTCCTTGTGGCTGTGTTAGGCTCGAAGAGTGATTCCATGCACGCAGTATAGAGCTGACTACGGGCCAGCCACCGCCTTGAGTGCGGTTGATTCCGCAAATACAGCGTGGTTGTGTTTGCCTGTGAAGGCGTGTGGGCCGGCTCCGTTGATGGAACGTGGTTCCCATCCGCATGCATCCCGGTCTTATTCCTTCGGGTTTACACTGGATATGGGGTGTGGGTTTGGAGCTGTGCTTGATGCAGCGCACGCCATTCACGGTCCCTCTGTAGGCGCAGGCGTCCTGTGGCTTGCCACAGTGACAGCCAAAATTGAAACTGGATGCCGCCAACCATATATATATATACATATATATATATTTATATATTGGTATCCGGCATAAACTTTCGCCCTTTTATACGCATTTAACATATGTTTCTGGGCATATGAAGACGTCCCAAATTATTAATATTTGCTAAGCACTTCGCAACAAACTACACCTACCGACACCGCTTTCGCACTTGTATATATTCCCGTTCACTAACACCAATAACAAATGCTATTCAGTCTGCAGTGAAAAAGCAGCACATGTGGAATCCCAGGCTTCGGTGTCGTTCTGTCTGATAGAGCGTACGTAAACCGTAGTGCGTTGAGCTCCGCAAGTGCAGGATTAATTAACCCATGATGTCACAGTACTGCAGTCAAGATGATATCGACCTACGCACCCAAGCTCGTGTATAGAGTACCCGTAACTTGCTATAGAACTGTTATTCTCTCATGAGGTGTAACATTGCGAAGGTGGTGGAAACTGGTTTTCATGCACTACTGTTGTAGGTCTCACGTACCACAGGAAGGAAGCACTACCCATGCCGTAAGTTAGTGAACGTATGACCGTCCACTGAGCCATAGACGTAAATCGTAGGAAGTGTGATCATGAGCAATAGGTAGGGGCAGGTAGTGTGATATGGAATGTACTGCCGCCGATAGATTTACCAGATGGAATGCTGCAGTAATTGCAAGTTAAAAGCATTAGTGCTATCTCAGCTCTAGTGTGTGCTGCGCATTCCCTTCATGCATATGCCTTATGAGGCTGTGTTGCCACCGAATTTGTGATCACCGGTATGACGAGATCTCTGGAAGAATACATCTAGTAAATTCACCGCCATTCTGTCCTGTAATTACCTTTGGAAACAGCAAGAAACAGGTTTCGTCTAGGCGCAGGACATTTGTGTCTACCGTGGAAGCATTCGTGGTTTGTGCTACATTACCTGCAGCGACAACAACACCGCATATGCAGCGCAAACACAAATGATTCAGCCCCGCAGGCATGTGGATGGGTGCCGGTTTCTTCTATGGAACAGGCCCACACTCCTTCAAAGGGGAACACCAGCACGTTTTATTACGAGGATTGATGCGCACGGAATGCGCAGTCCTAGCGGTGGAGCGCCCCAGACGCGGTGCACGGAACCAGTGTTGGAGGGTGACACTGACATGACGCCCGTGCAACCCTTCCCCTCGAGCACGTACCAGATGTATGCGTACAAATACAAAGTCCGCTGACAGCTATGGCAAGGCATGGAAAAGGGGCGTGCCTAGGGAACAGGAGATATGCAAGCCGACTGAGTGAACTTGTGAAGACCCTTGAACACAGTAATGAGGAGCACTGAGGAAGTCTAAATGTGGATGTACCGTTGGCATGCTCATTAACGCAATAGCTGTAGCCGTGGATTACGGCTGACATGTATGCCGTCATGGCCATTGTGACGATATACACAGTGAGATGGTAGATGTTACGGTTACCCAAACACGTACCGGGAATCGTGACGTACAATAGATATATACGCTGAAATGAGTCTCTGGAGTAAATTTTAGGCCTTTCGGTGTATAACAGTGGTAACGCGGAACAGTCTATGGGGAAAAAAATGCACGCGGCAAGCAGGAGGAAGACGTGCATACCAGGTTACTAACCTGTTGTTTGGGAACGCGTTTAATTGACATTGAGGCCTCCACTCTGGTAAATGGGAGTGGTACTCTGGTAGAAGTGTACCGCAAGCCACACTGAGTCAAAGATACGTCGTAACTTTATCCTTCAAATAAGGGAAACTGAAATGGCTTTTTACACCGCACCATGAAAAGTTGATGCACCGGTGGCATATGATGTTTAAACCATTCACAACTCTTCCCGACCTCGCGGATGAACTGCTCAACGGCCCGTTACCTCTGAAGCGAGCACACTGAGAAATGCTTGGTGGATAATTCACAAGGTACCAGCGATGGGGAGACGCGGCATTAATGAGGGTGGTTAGTATTGAGTTACCTTTCTGGCGGTGTCGGGTTGCTGGAAGGTACGGTTAACCGGTTGCGGATGCAAGTAAATGGTGCTATTGGACGGAAGGCAATAGGCAGCGCATATCACTGTGGCTCTGAAGGCCAGTTGATCATAGAAAGGCTATTGTACCTGTGAGTAGGTATGAAGTATACATCACATGGCGAAAGCAATACACGGGAAGAGGCTCAGTGGCGTCCTAACGCCGGAAGGCCATGGACGGCGCATATAACTGTGGCTATGAAAGAGAAGTTATCATGGAAAACCGATGTTATCGGTGAATAGGTATGACTGATGAATCACATGACCGCGGCTAATGTGGACCTGAAACATAGTTTATGCACGGGAGCAGACGCATTATACAGAGAGCTAAGTACGCTGAAATGAGTCGGTGGAAGTAAGCAAATGCCTGTCATTTTTTAATGGTGGTAAAGGGAACAGTACATCGTGAAATTAACCCACCCGACAAATAAGAATGTTATGTTCACAATAGGTCACTAACCTGTAATATTATATGCTTGAAGTGAATTTCCCGACTG
>OX104067.1:87134062-87171809 GCA_944474145.2 Dicrocoelium dendriticum
TCGTTCGGGGCTTTGGTCGTGCTCGTTCAGGACCCGGTGTGCAGGGGACTAGTGTACGTGTAGACACAACAAGGCGCATATTGTCATACGGCATAACGTCTGGTGCAACAACACATTATCCTACGGCGTTGAGCACAGCGAGAACGTTCATGTAGGAAAGCCGTTTTCGTATGTCACTAACAGACGGCTCTTGCGGCACGCGGAAGAGGACATCTATCGCATGATATAACCGTTCAAGGACCCACGCGAGCTCAGGAGTTATGCCTTGACGCACTACGGTTGAAGGTTGAACCGTTACGACCTTCGGACCATAAGAGATGATTTGAAAGATTGAGGAGAACTCGGTGGAAGCTGTGATACATTTGCTTCAGAGAGTCGGTAAATGTAATGTGGAGTACGAGGAGGCGCAAATACGGCACTTATTTTTGTTTCCCTGGTACGTACGTGACCCGGTGGAGGTTTTTATTGAGGTATTGCTGGCGGACGCGACACACCGGCTGAACTGCGTTGGCCACCTACTGTGGCACTGCATGTTTGTTGATGTGCATGGTAGTGGGCGTTCAATTTTCTACGCGTTACTTCCTAATGAGATTACGGCGTCCCATATGAACGCGGTGCGCAACATGCGGCTGATGTTACCAGCGACGGAGATAGCAAGGACGGTAGTGATTGATAAGTGCATGACCCAGCTGTATGCATTCCAAACAGTGTACCCCTGTACTAGAATAGCATTGTGCCGTTTCCTACTTACTGAAACATGTCACCCGTCGTTGCAACGGGTGGTTGACTGGGTCATGTGCTCCGACTGCGGCTTTTGGTATCATCAGGTTTGCGTCTGGTACAGTGGACAGGACCATTCCACCTGCCATGGGTGTTGGTACGTCTCTCTTTTTCATACTACTAACTTTTCGTTCCTTTATAACCGTTGCATCCAGTGCTTTCGCTTGATCATTAGGTACACCCACTGCTTCCTTATGCGGTGCCTCCCCTACTTGACGGTTACGTCACTTAGGCGTACCTCGGCAACGGGATCACACATTATGGGGGTGGTCAGGTGTACCTAAGAACATCAGAAGCACCCGCAATGCCGCTGCTTTTTGAGGATACACGTCCATTTATACCTTCTTTCGTCATAGCCTCATCTTCTAGGCAACCTGAAGAATCATAGCGCTTTACGAGGCACCAGGATAACATGTATTGTCAATGTAAGAAGCAAGCATGACTTCTAATAACTCGTACACGTATTCCTTGCGCTCAAACTGCATTTTTGATATCATATTACCTCCCAGTTGCTTAGTGATCCGCCGTGTGGGGATGTGTGTGAATGACCTCACCCATACTTGCGTGCTCATTTTTCCTGGGACAGAACAGCTTATTCTTTCCTTTACCTTGCTTGGCGCTTCTACCTACGCTTGCTTAAACGACCACCTGTTTTATGATCCCGCATTATCTCCATTTATGGCAGTCAGATATCCCATCAGCAATACGTGGCATCATGATTTTTAGAAGCCTTTCATAACACTTATTCCATTGACCGCTCCTTTATGCATCTATTAGGCCATGTCGCGGTGTTGCTATATACCGATTCCGCGGCACCGCCCTAAGCACACTGTGTTTAGGCTTGCACACCTTGGATGCATGCGAAGATTAGGTTCACAAAGAACTTCGCCGTTGGGATTACGAAACAGTGGCGCATAAGCAACGATAACCACGACGACTTGACGGGAAGCTGCTTAGACTGGGGAACATCCCATTTAATGTACCAAACCCTCAACTACGACCACTTGGTGTGGTACTCTGTACTCCAAAGGAAAGCAGCGCTTTCATGCGGTTCGCCTTCTGGCTGACAGGTAAAGACATAAGCGTTCATCCGGAACCACCGCTTGACAATCGGTTGAAGAAACGGGAGACCATGAAGGACGTCAGCAGCAGGCTAGCGTCAGGTGAACAACGTGGAATTGCGGGGACGGACGTACACCGAGGGTCCAATTACTGTGGGACTACATTCTATTCACTGCCGAAGGCTTACAGGGCACCTATTCCCAACCCACAGCATCTTCACTACCAGGCTCGGTGAATATGATCGGAGCTATTCATTCCCGTTACATTATCCACTCTACGCGGTCACTCCTTAATGCTGCACTAACCGCCCTTCAACATGCATCCGCACAGTGCTAACAAGGAATTTACCGTTTAGGGGGTTTAGGGGTGACTTGAAGCCTTCGCATGCCAAAACAAAACGCATCCATTTCCCTGAGTAACTCACATCTTCGTACTTCAACCTACTTTTCTCCGCTTCTCTTCAAGTATTGATATCATTTTCCTTTTTAATGTATACTTCCTTTTTCCGTATATTCCATTTCTCACAGCCTATGGTTCACTTACCTCACGTTACTTCCACCGCAGGCACTGATAGGGCAGCAAAAGTGGGCCTTAACTGTTCGCCCAGGGAGCCATAGAGGGTTCACATTCACATTCAGATGCACCGGAATGATAGGCAAATCCATTGAGTGTTCCTTCGTGAGCAAACCGTTGAGCCTAGAAATAATAACGTGCTAGGTCTTTTTAGATCTAAAACGAAGCTCCTGAAACACACCCCGATCAACCAATTACTGCCCACCTTCCCTGCACTAGCAGTCCCCGCCAGGTAGGTTACGTGAATTAAAAGTATAAAGGAAATGGAAGATAAAGGGGAATGAATGTTATTAAAATGAAGGATAACACCAAAGCGTGAGGAGAATGACAGAATAAGTATTAAAACTTTGAAGATGGATCCGCTCAGGAAAATGGAAAGGTTTCGTGTTACCACCCAACGGCGTCTAACTGACGCTGAAAACCCTTAACCGTAGCTTCACTCACTACACTTTCTTGAAGCGATTTCCAGAGCTCGATAACTCTACGCGATAACCGAGTATCCGCCCTGATCCGGTCAGGACGCGGCTTGTGTAGCTTCGTGGCGTGCCCGCGAAGACCAGGCAACCTACCCGGGCTAAATAGCCAGCTCAGGAACAGTCCGTTACCTGTTAAAGTGCCGCAAGTAACCATTAGGTCTCCTCAAAACCCTCGTTAGTTCATAGAATACATACCCAAGCTAAGTAAACCCTCGGGGTACGAATGCCCGGTAATCCCTCGACCAATCGAGTACCTACTCTATAAACCTTCTCGAGCTGAGCCTTGCATCAATCCCTAGCTCAGCCATCCATCAATAATGGAACACTTAAGGGGTACTTCCATCCTTACCGTCACATCTGGACTGCACCCCGGATTACCCACGTTGTTGCAGTGCTCAATGTCTTATAATCGTCCATACATGAAGTAAACAGCTGTAACTCATGCATCACTTGATGATGATTGCAGCTAGATTGAACCCTACGCAAGCACATATGGAGAGGAGCAAACCGTTAAAAACAAGTGAAATGACACACATCAGATAACCAATTTACCTCCTGCAGCGACTCTCTCACGTGATAAACTACGCCCGCTGACAAACGAAGAACATGGACTAACACCAGTTATGGGGCGTTATAACAGTAACAGGAACATGCTTTGAATAAATGTCTAGCCATTATGTTTCAGTACCCATTTACATTGGAAAAAATGCCATGTAACTTATTACAAGGCAACTAAAAATAACAAAATATATCATACACCCATATATGATCTATACACTAAATACCATAACTATAATATCAATATACAATATCATAATATATGTATATATATATGCATTTATATATATATATATCATAACAAAAATACATAACACAACCAAAAGACGTACGTAGAAATTTCCTAGAAAGAAATCGCATTCATGAATTGCAAGGATGAAATATATCGCTAGGACTTCCCATTTCCCAGTAAATACATTACCAAACTTCACTGGTTATCACGTGTTGCGTACCCATCCACTATAAAAATCTGGCCGAAATATTTATCCCGTACATTACAAATTACGAATAAAATCCTTTTTTGATATTCCGTGAAATATACCTTTGTATGGTTGCAAACTACATTTAATTTTACCCATGCTGTAAACAAATGCGTGAAATATGGCGTTTCAATCAGCATTTCCTTAGCTGTGGCAGTGTGAAATTTATTATACTAGTTATATATCACATCACACACGGCAGTAAAACAGTTACCAAATTAGTTAGCGGGTTTTTCCCAAACACGCATGAGGCGTATCAAGCCTATCTTTTATGCCTACCCACATTTTTCGTGCTGTCATTATAAACATCACCACAAATAACTTCCCTCCGAACCTCCTAAGAACAATCAAATCCTTTAACACATAGCGCAACACCACCAGCTTCCATTTATCAGTGTTTCCTCTCGCTATATCTTCTAGTTCAGAATACATCACCATTTATTCACGCAACGACGGTTGCTCTCATGGCAACAATGATTTCGTATTTCCTGACTAGCTCATACGGCCATCGGTCGCTCATTTCAACACATATATGCTTTAACGTTTAACATCACATTATGGCGTTACTGCTCATCTATTCGTAATTTCCTATCCATGTTCGCAAACCAACGTTTGTTCATACCACTCCCCTTATTTCCCAGTGTCGGATGTACCCTATGGAGTTGGGCTAAACCAAATTACACTTAAACTAGGTCTTTTTAATAGGGATAAAATGCATTAAATTTTGTTTTGTTTTTGTGCTGCCTACCTGATAATCCTCTCCCAACTTGCTCACGTCGCTCATGCTAATTGTGGTAACCTTGGGTAATTTTAACGCGCGGTATTTCTTAAATGACTTTCGGACATTTTGTACTTATCGCATATGCACATTTACCCAATTTCTTCCATATGCTCATTTAGCTAGTATGTTTGTCGTCATATGCGTTTACTTTATTCGATATCGGCATTTCGAGTGATTGGCTGTTGTTTGACATCCCAGGCGTGGCTGCGCTTGATGTGCATGTTGACAAGATGCCTACCTGTCTATTACCCACTACCTCGTCCATACTGGTTCCTGGAGATAGTTGGTCGTTGCTGGGGGGACGGGGTGTACGGTCCTTGTGGCCGTGCTAGGCTCGAAGAGCGGTTTCATGCACTCAGTGTGGAGTGGACTACAGTCCGTGGACCCTGTCATACCGTTTGTGATATTTAATTATATCACACTGTCATCTTATAACCGTACGTCGGGTTTTATTTGGACTTTTCTCCAAGTCATCTTTTGTAGCGTTGTGGTTTAGTGCTCCCTTCTTCTGTATGATGGTACCTAAACGTCTCTCAGCTATGAGGCGTAACAGACGACGAGTGAAACCGGCTACGATCCTCACTGTTAAAGACCACTCGGCTTTAGCGGACGTGGGCGGTGTCCAACCCATGGACCAAACTGAAGCCATCGTGGTGCCCAATAGTTCCAGCTCAGGGATTGGTAATATAGAGCTTGTAAACCATTCATAAATACCTGACATAGTCGCTGTCATTCCTTCTCAGGAATGTAAGGTAAAGCCTAATGACCCTCTTACTGAAGCCATGCTAAAAATACACGCAGTTGAAAATTAAGTGATTTCGCTAAAAGGCGACATACTGAACTTCAATGAGACCTTGATGAAGGTGATGCCCCTAATACACCTATCGGGCATACAAAAGCCGCAAAACTCATTAGATCTAACCCAAGCTGGTATGCTTCTGAACGTAATTGCTCAAGAGGCCAAAGAGCTTTTGCGCCGCGCCAGTAATACCATACTACTTAATATCCCTGACCGCTTTCCACTTGAAAATTTGCAACGTAAGCTTCTAAGCGTCTGCAAATTGCCGCTAGCTTGCTGCACAGCTAAACGATTAGGAAAGATTCCCGGCCGTACTTGTCCTATCATGCTTAGATTTGTAGGTCTTGAGATTGCAACACGCTTCATGGCCTTCAGCTTGCTCATCAAACAACAGGTTAATTTCGGGGCTCTACAGATCAGAGAAGATATGACCCCTACAAAGATCGATGGCACATACCTCTGCATCAACGTCCAACATAAAGGCCCAACCCAAAACTAAAGATGCATCGCATGTCACATGCTTTACACCATTGTGTACTGTTGATTTAGATGCATCACAACAACGACAGGATGTCTCCCCTAAAGTGACTACACCCAACTCGGGCTCAGAACGAGATACTGCAACTATTACAGAAAGCGAAACATTCAGAGCGTTATCGAACTGTGACTCTGATATGTGCGATACTGATACGGAACCAGTAGTTCTGTCTATCGCTTCGCCCATTACTCCCATCATCAGGAGTGAACGCAATAATGCAGAAGCATCTTGCGGAAATCTGCCTATACCCTGTCATGCACGCCAAAAGTATCTGCTGCCCACACCTACAACGAACCGAGCAAAGATCCGCAGGACCCAAGTAACCCAGTTTCACAAAAATGTTAACAAGCAAGAACCTGAGCACCGGATGGTACACACCAACGCTTGGACTCATGCGAGGCAGCCAGTAACCGAAAAACCATCTTCCCCAAGATATCAGTCCTCGATGGGGCCTGCGAACATGGCTAGGCTACAACAGCTACGTGTAAACCGTTACCTACTTGAAGCTCCCAAGTTAGGAGCCCGCGCCCCGACTTACCAACAATCGCCCAACGCACCAAGCTCGATACCATATATTCTTGGCCATAGTTCTTACGGTACTCCCCAGCGTACAAGAAGTACCAAAGTTTCAGGCGCCACTATAAACAACCACTTCGCAAAAGCTAGACAGCCACAGTTTGTGAATCTACATGGCATAACCGCAGCCAACACAGCCCCCTATACCACCGTCCCTTTTTTATGGGACGCTACAGGGTTAGGTCCACCGCACCCAACTCATCAAGAGCTAGCACCTGCCCTACTTTATCTCCGGAACCTTCTATGTTCATTACAGCCCCTTCCAAACCGCTGGTTTCAGCCATTCGGGTAGATCCAGCAATCTCCAAGTTTCCTCTTAGCATTTCGATGGCAACTATTCAGCAGTACCAAACTTTGCCGTCCCCTGATCTCACATATGCGCAGCGTTCACCTAATAAGCGCAAATATATCTTCCCCAACTCCTCGCTGCCCCCTCCTCTCTCACGAAAATGGAAATTGCCCACGTTAGCCGGCAGTCAACGCTCTCACATAGCGATCCGCTTTCGCCCTCAAAGTACATTGATGATCCGGTCTTTCCCTCATTGTCATGTTCCATTCATCCACGCTAGGTCCATCCTAGGGTCCACATTAGCCCCCCATCTCCGCCTTATTGCCACCAACCCAACCATGCACAGGAACTGACAATAATGTACTGCATGACCTACATGCCGACGAAAATAGTAATGCTCCTATTACAACAACCTCCTTACTTGGCAGTAGTAGAGTTTCTGCGCAAAGGAATGAGCCGTTAGACCCGTCACCTTACCGAAGCTTTATTTCGCAGTCGTCCAACAACTCCCCAGCGGACAACATGTGTGCTCACAACAACCTATATAGCAAGACACCTCAGCGCACCTCCCCAGATCGCTGTGAGGTACTACCTGCAACAAGCGTATTGCCTACACGCGGAACATCTGCTTCACTCTATACTGACTCCTCCGTTATGACACGCAGTGATACTACACTGCTCCCCGACCTCACTCTCTCTAAGGACGTAAGCAGTCAAACCTGCAGTATGCTCCTTAGCAATGCAAGGTCCATGAACCGCAAACTGCACTACATCGGTCCATTTGTTCTTCGGTACTCTCCACAAATCGTTCTGATCACAGAAACATGGCAATCCTCGAGTACCCCTGACATCATCCTAAATATCCCCGGATACACCACGTTCTGCAATGGACGCAACAACCAACGTGAGCAGGATGCCCTAGTTACTTAAGGGATGACTTTGGTGCCTCTATATTTGAGTTGTTACTAATTGGAGACCCAGAGGATTTAATCCGGATCCAGACCAATGGGGGTACATTTGACCTCCTTATTGGTTGCGTATACAATCCCCCACAAGCCTCTAATACCAAGCTAAATGAACTAGTAAACCTCTTCAAGGACGTCTTCACAATGTCCCCACGCTACAAGATAGTGAATGGTGACTTTAACATGCCACATGTCTCTTGGAATGGCCAGAGTACACCACGCAAATACAGAGGCTTTGTTGACACAATCTATACGAACAATTGGATTTAACATGTCCATGTTCCGACGAGGCTGTGCAATACTCTTGACTTAATTTTTACGCTTGGCATCTTGGATGGTGTTACTAGCATTAAAGACAACATCCCATGAAGCGACCTTAAAGTAGTTCGTTTATCATTTACGCTCTCTGTCTCATCCTATCGCGCAAGTAGTCTAACTGGTGAATCGTGAATGTTTAAAAGCATTAACTGGGGTAACTTTTCTCTGCTTGTCCGATCAGCTAACTGGGATACCTTTTTCATGTCCACTAATGTGGACACAGCCACTCATGAACTCTACAACATCACCAATTGTCTAGACGTGGTCGCTCCGCTAATGCACAGCCGCAGGTCAAAACCGATAAAGCGTTTATCCCATCTAAACAAGGTGCTGATGAAGCTCCGGAAAATGCGTCACCAATACTCTAAGACGCATGGTTTCCAAGTACCTGTTCGCATGAACAGAGTCATAGACAACTGGCAGCATTCCCAGGTGACGGCTAAGCTAGCTGAAGAGCACGCCGCATATAACAGCATCAATAAAACCACGTCCCTCACTCAGCTATTGAAATATAGAAACAATCGCACAGCAGCATCCATCACCTCCATAAGACTCTCTGATGAGTCCGTAATCAGCGAGCATAAGGAAATAGCTGAGGTTCTTAATCGCCACTTCTGCCATTGCTTCACTGACATCAACCTGCTTTTGCGAACTGCTGTGCCTAAACTTACCCATGACTCGCTAGACTGTATTACCTTCGATCTACGTTCCATAACCTCGATTAATCAGATCACTTAAGCTGTCAATACACCGTGGCCCTGATGGTCTCCCATCAGCACAGCTGATACTCGGTGGTCAGGACCTTCCTGTTCTACTGCTTAACTTATTTAAACTCTCAATGTAATTCGCCGTGTATCCAAACATGTGGAACCATTCTATAGTCATCCCTAGATATAAACAAGGTAGCCACCAAAACATAGAAAAAACCGCCCCATCAGCCATACGCCTATTACCTCGACAGTGATGAAAAGAAATGTTAAGGAGAACCTGCTGAACTTTCTGCTTAGTCGCAACCTTATTAATAGACAACAACACGGATTGTTACCGCGCAAAGCTTGGCAGACTTGCCAATTTGAGTTTCTTAACAAGGTGACTGCGCAGGTTGATGCTAAACAATCACTAGTCATTGTCTTCCTTGATTTGAGAAAAGCTTTTGAGAGAGTGTCACACGCGGAATTATTGGTAAAGCTAGAAGCTTACGGAATCTCAGACCGACTGCTCGCATGGTCCCAATATTATCTCTCATCTCGCACGCAATCAGTAAAGGTGGACGGGTCTATATCACTCCCCAAACCAGTCCAAGTGGCGTTTTTCAGGGCAGCGTACTAGGCCCACTGTCATCCTCGCTATATATCAATGATATATTCTAGGCAATACAATATGGAAAGTCCTATCTGTTTGTTGATGATATCAAAATGTTGTTCTTCATTCACCCATCAAACATGCAAGCCGGTCTTTCGCAGATTCAAAGCGACCTTAGGACTCTGGATGTTGGTGCAAAATTGGAATCTGGCATTTTCGCCGGCGAAATGCAACGTCCTCTCATACCGATGCATCGTTCTGCCCAAGGCGTTAGCGCTTCAAGGCACTTCGCTTGCTAATAGCCTAACCGTTCGGGACCTAGGTTACATTACACCAGTTCTCTGAACTTCGCATAGCAAGTGAGTCATTGCTCAGCAAAAGCACGCTCCCTCAAAGCTACATATTTAAATCGATGACACTGCAAGAACCGAGGCTTACTCTATACAAAACCTGCGCCCGACCTATGCTAGAATACTGCTCCATTGTGTTTACCAACTCCAGAAAATGCGATAGAGTAGCCATTGAAAAGGTTCAAAGATCGTTTACCAAAGGTCTTCTGGCCAACTCTACTCTCAACCATCGTGGCCGGTGCATCAAACTCGTGCCAGAGCCTTTTTGGTTGCGCAGGCTGAAAACTAACCCCATCTTCCTGCATCAGCTCATTAATAATCCTCTTGCGAACTCACTAACTCCCTTCCTATCATCGGCCAACATTTCCTGCCCTCTTCGTAGTAGACCGCACTCCATTATCCTGCCAAAAGCCCACAGTAGCACCCGTGCAAACGTCTATCTTTACAGATATGCGTATATGGGGAATAGGCTTCCACATAATGTGCGGGCACCCGATAATATAATCCACTTCCGTACAGCACTTAATAGGTACCTCATAGTCCGTTAATTTTCTACTCTTTTATGCATTAACAGACTTGAAGACGAATTGTGGGAAAATGGTCCTGACCACATAACGGCGTTTTCCCCATTCCATCTCACGCAACTTCCATGTAGTCCAATTGTAGTCCACTTCTCTCATCTGCTTTTTTCGGCTCAGTCAACCGTAGTATGCATTCTTTTCGTTTTCTGTCTATTCTTCATTCAATCTTTTTTAGCTCGCTTCAGGTGATGTGACTCACTCAGACAACTTAATGTATTCTTGCATTCTTCATGTCTTCGGTACTTTCTTCATTCAACCTTCTTAGTTCTCTTCTGGCGACCTTCCTTATGGCATCACGTCAGCGCGCAGCCGCTGCGTGATAGATGCCCAGCTGTCACATTCCTGTCTGTAACACCTAAGTAATTGTAGTTTATCTTCCTTACTGGCTTTTCCGCAGCTCCAGCTACCTTTGTAATACCTCGTTAGCACCCTAGCATAATTTGACCAGCTGCGCGTCGCTGTGTTAGCCTCTAGGCTCTAAACTATTTAGCAACCATATTGCATGCCTGCGCTTCTCCCGTTCGCTGTCCTTTCAACAAGTAACCTTAGCTCTCTTCTGTCCAGTAAACAACCCAAGTAGTCCGCGCGCAACCGCTCCTTTCTAGACGTTCATTTATCTTTTCCTCACCACATCGATGATACCTTCGGATACTGCAGTTTAACTCTCTTACCGGCTAATCCCGGCACAGGCTCCTTGATAGATGCACAGCTGTCACCTTCTCTTCTGCGACACACAAATAATTGCAGTTTAGCTTTCTCACTGGCTTCTCCCGCCTCAGGCTTTCTTAGTTATGTGCTATTACATCCCCGGCATGATTTAATTATCTGCCCGTCGCTGCGGCTTATGCCCTTATGCACTGAAATATCCACAAGCTGTATTGTTCGCCCGCTCTCCTCCCGTTCACTGTCCTCCCATCATTAAAGTTTTCTTAGCTCGCTTCTGCAGGTCAAACATAACTCAGCCTTAGCCTCTATATTCTAGACGTTCACTTATTCATTACTCGCCCCATGCTTCATGCCCAGCTGTCACTTACTCGACTGTGACAGATTATTAATTGTAGTTCAGCCCTCTCACCGGCTTCTCCCTGCTCAGGCTTCCCTACTTTTATTACATTAGCACCACAACATGATTTCTTTATCTGCGCGTCGCCGCGTTTTCTTCTTTTGTGCTCTGAACTACTTAACAACCATATCGTTGGCTTGCGCTTCATTCGTTCGCTGTCCTCTCTTCATAAAACCTTTCTTAACTCGCTTCTGTGAAGCAAACATTATTCATGTCGCCTGCGCATAGTTGCTTCATTGCCTCTCCATTCTAAACGTCCATTTGTTGATTGCTTGCTGCAACGTCTGTGACGCCTGCTCATATAGGATTCCAGATTTTTCACTGGCAGTTTCCAACCCAGTCTACCTTAGTAATAAAATCTTAGCACCATAATTGGACTCAGTACCTGCGCTCCTCTGACTCATATGCTGCGATGTCCTCAGCAGGCTTAATTTATGCATGCACTCCGACTGTTTGGTGTCCTTCCATATAAAATTTTCAGCCTTCTCTAGCACTCCTTCCAATTCTTCAAGTCGGTGCTCAGCCGCTCCTTGGCTTCTCTATTCTGGACTTTCTCATATCTCTTAATTGTTGTAACGACTTCGACTTTTTCACCTGTAAGCGTCCAGCTATTGGACTAGCTTTCCCAGGCTCTTTCCGAAGTAGTAATATCCCAGCAACATAGCATGAATTGTGAACTTATACAACACCGTGGTTCAGCATTATATGATATGACTTCCTCAATCAGCTCACTGTACGCTTGCATTCCTCTTGTCTGTTGTCCTTTTGCTATTGTACCTTCTTAGCTCTCGTCTGGCGACCTTCTCTACCTCACCCGGTCAGCACACAGCTGCTCCCTGCTAGATGCACAGCTGTCACTCGTCTATGCCATGTAATTAATAGTTGTTCAGCATTCTCACTGGCTTCTCCCGGCTCAGCCTTCCCTAGCTTTATTCCTTTAGCACCACAGCATGGTCTTATTATGTGCGCGTCGCAGCGTCTTCGCCCACTTTGGCTGTACACTATTTAAGTGCCTTAACGTATGCCTGGGCTCTATCCGTTCGTTGTCCTTTCTTTATGAAGCCTATGTTTGCTCTCTTCTGTCGTGCAGGCATATCCATGTATTCGGAGCAAGCCGCTGTTTTGCCTCACCCTACTTACTGCTCATTTATTCCTTACTTGTCTTATCCCTTATTACCTGCAATCATCCAACTTTCGGGCTAGCATTCTCTGGCACTATATAGCTTGGTACTATTATCTTAGCACCCTAGCTGCTGCGGTTAGGCCTCACTGCGCTGATACTATAAGCAACCTTACTCTACGCTTGCATTTCGGCTATTCCCTGCCCTTCGGTCAATAAAGGTTTTTTAGCCTCTTAGTTCTTCATTCCTCTCACCTGGTCAGCACACAGACGCCCGATAGCTTCACATTTCTAGGTGTTCATTTCTCACCATTTTCTTAGCACCCTAGCATGACTTGTTTCTCTGCGCGACGCTACATATACATTTGTTCCGCACGTTCGCTTTCCTTTAACCAATTTTTAATACTTCACATCTATCGATCAATCCTTTCTCACCTATTAATCTGGGTCCGTTTTTGCAGCAAAGGTTTCGACACTTGCCTTTTTAGGAGGTTAGCTCTCATAGGCTTTTCCTGTTTCAATAGGCCATAGCACTATACTCTTAGTACACTCGTGTCGTCTTTCTCTCTTGATCCCCCGATAATTTTTACTCAGCGCTTGAGACCTATCTATCCGCTGACTTACCACCAATTGACCTTTGAATCTATATCGACGTGGGCTGGCCACCAGCCGTCCATCCACCATGCAAACGCCGCTGGGCTCTGAACTCTGCTTGTTGTCCTTCCACGCAATAGTTGCATCATGGTAAACTGATACTGCGTTTCTGCTTAATGACGCAACACTCTATATTCCGAATAGATAGTAGCAACCAACTTATAGGGCCGCTGGTTCAAAACGCATTCAAAAGACACTTTCAGCACTATCATTGCTGCACATTGTACATTATTTGTCTCCACTCTAAATGCTAAAACATAAGATTTTAACGATGTCTGTTTCCACGCCTGTTCGTTATGGCCTTGGTTGTCTCTCACCTTCCCTTTTCTCCGAGGTCCGGAACTTCTTGGGGATCTGGGATAGGACCGAAAAATCGCTTTTCTTCGGGACAGGACAACCATTAAGGACCTAGGAAGCGCACGGCTGTACAACAAACGGATACAACTGCATTCATTACCATGGCCGTTGTCCAATGATGATAGCTAGACTCGAGAAATTCACACTTCTGAAGAGAATATATACTCCTGAAAAATCCAGACGCAAGAAACTGACGTTTCGCCCACCTGGATACCCTAAATGACGATACTTCGTGAAGCCCACCCCATCGATTCACCTCAGCCATTATGGCGGCCTTGCCCAAACTACCTGCTCAAATAACGGAGGAAATTGAAGGCCATTTGACTGCGGATACCTGAGTGTGAAATCAGTCGAAAACCTGGTCGGCCAGTTGTATGTTGGTGCACAAACAAATTTCTGACAGTGTTCCAGGACGTGGTGGGGTTTCGCCTGGCAAGCCTTCTCCCTATAAAAAGCCACAAATGTCAGTATAACAACACTGCGACGTGGCGGATGTGACTCGCCACCGAATAAAGTCACTGCCCGAAACTACGTACTTTCAAGTCGACAAGAAGCATTATTCAATATTGCCATGACACTTTCGATAACACTTTACACCGTGCCTATATGTATCACCTGCATTACACATGTAGTGTCCTGACGGTTTACACTACGCACACTAGAATTCAACTTTTCGTCATTCATTGAAGCCCATATCCCTCAAGACTACTTACACAATTTCCGCAGACTGTACAACCTTCGGCTTACTGCCGACTACACTCATAGCAACATGTTTGTTGCGAAGCAATATTGCATGTAAATATTGATCATGCCTTGCTTGGTGTGTCTCGACAAATTCGATAATAACTATTTATTTATTTATTTATTTACCTGTCTGTTACCCACTACCTCGTCCATACTGGTTCCAGGAGACAGTTGGGCGTTGCTGGAGGGGACGGGGTGCACGGTCCTCGTGGCCGTGTTAGACTCGTAGAGTGGTTCCATGCACTCAGTATGGGGCGGACTACGGTCCAGCCCCGCCTTGTGTGCGGTTGATTCCCCAAATACAGCGTGGTTGTGTTTGCCTGTGAAGGAGTGTGAGCCGGCTCCGTTGATGAAACGTGGCACACGTCCGCATGCTTCCCGGTCTTATTCCTTCGGGTTTACACTGGATATAAGGTGTGTGGATTGAGCTGTGGGTGGTGCAGCGCAAGCCATCCATGGTCCCTCTGTAGGCGCAGGCGTCCTGGGGCTTGCCACGGTGACAGGCAAATCAGCAACAGGATACCGCCAACCATCGAAGGCTGTGGAGTACGTTACCTGAATAGCTCACTAGCATCCACAAGCATAGCGGAAACAGAGATAACAAGTATGGCCACCGAAATAATAAAACAAACATCATATATATGCACCCATAACGGTAACCATTTCCCTGATATCATAATTCACACACAATCCAGTTTCCTCCACACCTTCCAGCTATTTCCAGCGATTTGCACATTCACCCTCCTTAGCAACGTCGCTAGGTAACCTCGTTGCTATGTACATTGAGGACGGTACCCAGGCTGTAGACGGGACCAAGACGCTCACATCTGGCGGGAACGGGTTTGCGGGCCAAGATCAACCGGCACAGCCGTTAGTATAATGGTAGCGTACGATACTGATATATAGTTAAATAATTTGTACATACTATAAATAAACCAGTAGCTGATGTATAAAGGAAGCGGGGTCCTGTAGCGTTTATGGTACCATAGTTTACTGTAACCTTGGTAGCTGGTGCCCGGAGTTTCCAATTGCATAAATGGGTCTAAATTGGACCTATGTTATTGGCTAGGTAAAGAGTGTACTCGGTTAGTCAGAAAATAAAAAATAGCTACATTAAGGTAGCATATAAAGAGTGATACACTTAAATTGAAGGGAAAATGAATATTTTGCTTACCTCACATGCTCCTATGTAATTTCCTTTTTGGGAAACGACTGGGCAGAGTGGTTAGCGTACTTCGAGAAATAGGTGGACAAGAACGGAAATGGCTGCGAGAATAATATGTACATAACGGGGTGAACGGATGTGGCACGAATAGGCAAATAGCCATGCGATATGCGGATACATATTTACATATGGGACTTGTTAAGGAATGCGTATTTATAAAGGAAAAGTAATGAGAAAGAGTAGGTGCATATATGCATGCCTGGAGATCATTAAGTTAAGTGATCTAAGGTGAAGGAGAAGTGAAAATGCATGTCGGTCCCTGGTCAATATTTGGTGGGTAAATGCTCACAACGGCGGAATGAGCTTTCTTAGGGTACATAAATGATTGATGAAACTACATATATAATATATATATATAGGTTAATAAGGTGTACATTTATGTATGCATAATGCTGTCAGAAAGGGAATGCATATATTTAATTTCAAATATATGTATTCCTAATTTTGCAACTTTTACGTGATTAGAAATGGTATTGCTCTTCCACTCAATCCATGCTTATATCCTCATGCAGAAAGACATTTGTACACGTGTTACGGTAACACTGATCATCAGTTCTATGCTATTTAAGGGGACGGCACGTTATTAGTCCCCGCTATGATTACCTAACGCAAATCCCCGCAACTAGGCGTCAGTGGACCAACGTATACATTCTTTTCATTACAGAGATATAAATGACAATATCCGTGCTTAAATGAGTAAATAATTAAGTGTGTGCCTGTTAGTTTGCATGGAGTTTTACCGGTATCTGTAATGGTGCATATCAAGGGGTCAGGATTAAAGTACATAAGGTACGCATTTCATTAATACGCTAATACCGTTTTATGAATAATACTAAGGGACATTTATCACACCCAGTATATGCGGAAGTTATAGGAAGCATAGGGAATAATAGGATGGCAAAAGGAAAAAGGAAAAATCAATGAACGTTTTTGCGATGTTTTCATACAAGTAGCCCACATATATAAGCAGGAATAAAGGTAGGTTTATGTTCCTGCGAACGACACAAGTAACAATAAATAAATAAATAAATACTTTATTCTCGACTATGCGAGGCACGCCCATGGAGGCATGATCAGATATGTACAACTGTACAAACATTTTATGGCAACTGTAACAGTAACAGTAGAAAATTGGCCATATGTCCATGATGAAATAAATAAATAGTTTATTCTCAGTTTCATAGAGACGCACCAACTTAGGCATGATCAAGGTTTAAAAACTGTTGTGTATCACGATGATACTCCGGGTTCAATCGTGTGTACTTGAAACGGTGTCGGGAAGAGTTGATATGTGAATCCAGGCGACTTGCCAGTATGTAGTTGTGGGCTGTGACTTTATTCAGTGGCGAGTCACATCCGCCACGTCGCAGTGTTGTTAAACAGACATTTGTGGCTTTTTATAGGGAGAACGCTTGCCAGGCGAAAACCCACCACGTCCTGCAACACTGCCGTAAAGCATTTGGAACATTAATGTTGAACTGGCAAAGCCGCTTGACGACTGGTTTCACCTTCGGTTTTTCGCGGGGTAATGGCTGCTAATTTCCTCTGTTATTTGGACGGGTATTTTGAACTGGGTCGCCATGATTTTTGAGGTCGGTGGAGGAGAGGGACATCGCGATTTTTCTCCTTGTTGTATGTCCAGGTGAGCAAAAGTTTCAATTTTTCCGCTGTCCAGATTTTTCAGATGTATAATGTATTGGAGTATGAGGATATGTCCAGTTCTCCATACTGGACAAGGGTTATGGTGATTGTAGGTCGGTCCTTTCGGAGTTCTACCATGCTCCATGTAAGTCCTTGTGGGTTGTTACGTCCGTCTTGGGCCAAAATTGTTCCTCAGTCCAATCCCAGATCTCCAAGATGTCCCGGACCTCAGAGAAAAGGGAAAGTGGTAGACACCCGAGAGAAGACCGCAAGCACAGGCATGGAATTGAATATTGTTAATGTCTTGTGTTATAACATTTGGGCTTGAGAAAAGGCATGTACACTGTGCAACAATAATTATGCTGAAAATGTCTTTTGAGTATCCTATAGAATCATTAGCCGTATAGGTGTATTGCTATCGCCTGCGTAGGGACAAGAGCGTTGCACCAGTAAGTAAAGTACGAGTATCCGTTTGATATGAGTCGATAGTTGCGTGGGGATAGAGCAAACAGAGTTAGAATGTTGGTGGGGATTGTCAGGTGCATGAACAGCACGTAGTTAGTGTAATCCGAGATGGGGGCATAATAAGCGAAAATAAATAGGTTGCTGCGAGAGAGTCTTAAAGCTCAATTGGTGGCAGGGCAGCGGAGGGACTGGATGCAGATATTCTAGAGGAGTAAAGGTTATTCAGCTACGGGGTGGCTAGTAACAAGCACTGGATCATCGCATATGCATGGGGCCAATGGCCATTAGCTACTTCTGAAGAGAAATGCAGAATTTATGACGACCGACAGATGGTGGCGCTAGGAGTGACTCAGTCGCCAGCTGCAGCTAATCCAATCGGACGCTTTGTCACTAGTGTATGCCTATAGGGTCGATGAGTGTATCTATAGACCAGTGAAGGTAAGTGATAGGTCAGAAGATCAGCTAAGCTGTGACGCAAACAATCCAAGAGAATGAACATTGTACGAGGGAGCGAGCTCCGGATATCCGCAGAGTTAGATGGAAGCTATGGCGACTAGCTGCTGGCAAGCAGAGATAGTGGCTCTAGGAAAGAATGAATCAGTGGCTGTTGTAGCCATGGTATTAAGACGTTTGTCCACTACTGGATACCTACAGTTTCGTTGAAGAAGTCAACAGGCAAGCGAAGTTTAAGAGAGACATACGGCAGAAGGGAATGAAGGCTGGAGAGTCAAGAAGTGGCTCCTTGTAGGCTACATGGAGCCAACAATGTCTAGCTATTGTCAAGAAAAGTAAGGCCATATGATTGCCTCACGGGTGACAGTTGTTTGTTCAATGAACCGCCCTCCATTGTTGGCCGCGATTGGTAGCACGAGCGATGCATGGAAAAGTATCATGGGCTCTATAGCAGCAGTGTCACAAAGATCATAAAACAGGCAGATATTTTTGACTTCACTTTGATGAAGGAACGGCGCTTAGTTAGCCCATGTATTTTCCACAGGGCAGCATAATTATGGCCTACAGCGACAGTAATGTTATCGGCACGAGGAGCCTACATGAAAGGCGTTCAATTATGCTAATTGGGTTCCATGATATTTGCATCCATACGTGCGGCGGTATAGTAAGCACTGCTAACGAATGAAAAGAGAATGCATCTGCACACCCACAGGAATGATTTTAACTGTTCCCAGCGCAGCTTCATCAATTCTGCCACCATGGACTTAGCAATGACTGGTCTCACAGGCGTTCTTGACTGACAGTACGTAAGTCTCCGTAGGTCTCATGTTGGTAGCAGAATAATGGGCACGGGAGAGGACTGCGCTATAGGCGGAGCGCCTCTCCATAACCAGTTGTTATGAAACGCATATAGGTCGCATAGAAGGCATTATTATTTTAGGAGGTAAGCCACAGTGGTAACCTTAGGCATTGCGGCCAAAAGAACGTAAGTAATGGGCTTCGTTAACGCTACTGATGCAACTGGAATGGAGTCACATTGCTTCTCAGTTGTTTCCGTCATTGTATGCAACCCTAGTGAATGCATTATGCTCAGTACGCTTGACAATATGGAAATGGTAACGAAAAGAGACATAAATGGTGCGCCGACATCCGTACCGATTCCCAATATTCCCGTCATCATGGGGAGCGTGTGAGACGCTCTTGACCCACAACGCGCGAACACTGAGGAATGGTAAATAGAAATTTATTCCGTAGCCACACATGAAAGCAATATGCATAGATGTAACGCAGGGTTAACTTACTCAATCACAATGAAGCGATGAAGCGCACCTCCCGATAGTGGAGTGTATGGTTCAAGCCATCAATGCCTTAGACGAAATTACCAGGAAATAAAAAGTAACGTAGTTCGGTGGTAAACGTTTGATAATTTTTTATTGCGGTGCCACCCATCAACAGGAGAAGAGGGTGCACACGGGCGACTGACCCGTCAAAGCTACAAGTTCCACCATTGATAAATTTTTGGTCTGGCATTGTCACCTACCTTGTCATTAATCATGAATCCTACTAAGACACGCATTAGGTAACAAGGAAGTGTCGTTCAATCAGTAAAACGGTGCTGACGTGTTCACATACGTGATTTGCTTGAGGAATGTAGATAAACCTGATTCTAACGCGCAGTATCATACCCATGCACCTTTGGAAGCAGGTTCCACAATATTACTTTACTACAGCGCTGCCTTGCCCAACAATCTTTCCCGGGTGCCCAACAAGCCATAATGCACTCGTTATTGTGTATCAGTGCACCCGAATTGGTATTGCTGCCACCATGCTTGAGCACCTGCATGCGGCACCATAAATCGTCACTGCACCGGTCACTACATATCCGACAGGTTGGCGAAAGTTTTGCAAATGTGAGGAAACCTATCCGTCGAGTTTTAGCACAGTGTGACCACATAGGCTGTACCACTGGGACTGAAGCCAAGCCTAATTGCTGACTAGGAAGCCTGTAGCAGCAGTAAGGCTAACGTGAGGTACGCGGCGAGGTGGACCGCACATCAAATGAAGTCAGTTCGCGCGCTGCACAAGGTGGAACGTACTTCTTAAACCTGGCATCATTTTTGGCGACAGAAGGAATTTATCATCCCTTTGAAAGGACGTGTACGCAACGGTCAAATCGATATCGATGCAGGTGCTACACTGAAGCTACCACTAGAACTGAACTCATCTTCCTCACCAGGCCCAGACGGGATACACCCACGATTACTAAAGATGGTAGCAGAATTTATTTCCGTCCCACTTAGGCAATTCTTTCAACTCTTTCTTAAAGCTGGTCGACTACCTGTCCATTGGAAGACGAGGGTAGTTATGCCGAAATACAAAGACGGAAACCGCCAGCACCCTGCGCAATATCGGCCAATTTGCTTGACGTTGGTCGCCTGCAAGATCATGGAAAAGCTCATTAAAAGTGCTATCAACCGACACTGCGAAAATTAGAACCTCACCTCAGTCACCCAGCATGGCTTCAGAAAGGGACATTCCTGCATCACTACCCTGGTGGTCGCTAGGGAGAAGGGGGCTAAATCAGTGGACGTTGGAAAACGTTTAGATGTGGTCTTCATGGACTTCAGCAAAACTTTTAAATGAGTCCCACGTCAGGAATTACTCTCTAAGCTCTGCGGAATTGATAAAACAGGGAACATCCTACTGTGGACCAGTGGCTTCTTGCAAAGCCGGAACATGGAATTTAAAGTAAACGATACCCTTTCATTCCCAGTGCCTATGTATAGTGGCGTACCACTAAATAAATAAATAAATAAATACTTTATTCTCGACTATGCGAGGCACGCCCATGGAGGCATGATCAGATATGTACAACTGTACAAACATTTTATGGCAACTGTAACAGTAACAGTAGAAAATTGGCCATATGTCCATGATGAAATAAATAAATAGTTTATTCTCAGTTTCGTAGAGACGCACCAACTTAGGCATGATCAAGGTTTAAAAACAGTTGTGTATCACGACGATACATCAGGTTCAATCGTGTGTACTTGAAACGGTGTCGGGAAGAGTTGATATGTGAATCCAGTCGACTTGCCAGTATGTAGTTGTGGGCTGTGACTTTATTCAGTGGCGAGTCACATCCGCCACGTCGCAGTGTTGTTAAACAGACATTTGTGGCTTTTTATAGGGAGAACGCTTGCCAGGCGAAAACCCACCACGTCCTGCAACACTGCCGTAAAGCATTTGGAACATTAATGTTGAACTGGCAAAGCCGCTTGACGACTGGTTTCACCTTCGGTTTTTCGCGGGGTAATGGCTTCTAATTTCCTCTGTTATTTGGACGGGTATTTTGAACTGGGTCGCCATGATTTTTGAGGTCGGTGGAGGAGAGGGACATCGCGATTTTTCTTCTTGTTGTATGTCCAGGTGAGCAAAAGTTTCAATTTTTCCGCTGTCCAGATTTTTCAGATGTATAATGTATTGGAGTATGAGGATATGTCCAGTTCTCCATACTGGACAAGGGTTATGGTGATTGTAGGTCGGTCCTTTCGGAGTTCTACCATGCTCCATGTAAGTCCTTGTGGGTTGTTACGTCCGTCTTGGGCCAAAATTGTTCCTCAGTCCAATCCCAGATCTCCAAGAAGTCCCGGACATGCACTACTACTGGGCTACGTTCTCTGACCGGAATCGTTCAAGATATATCAATGATCTACCTAGTAGGCTACAAACGGACTGTCTGATTTATGCAGACGACCTCAACCTATGGTCGTAATTGTCCAGCCTTGAAGTCTCCGACCGATTACAGGAAACGCGTGATCTACCACACTCTTGGTCTTTCAAGTGGGGTTTGCCGATCATTAATGATAAGTGCTCAGTCCTTTCTATAGGTGCTGCTAAACCACTGGGCATGTAGCACATTGGCGGGCACCTACTCATGGTTGCCACACAGGAAAGGACCTGGGTACAAGAATTTTTTCTGATCTCAAAACGACCCTCGACACGTTAAAGATAACTGCTGTTGCGAACAAGATGTGGGGCGTCATAAGAAGATCATTCTCTAAAATGACGCCGCACTTATTTAGACTTCTCTTCACCTCCCGTATTCGTCCCATTCTTGAATTCGGACCTCCGGCCATAGCCCCTCTACCTAAACATGGAAGTGACAGGATAGAATAAATTCAGCGACCAGCCTCGAAATTCGTCCTTAGGCTACGCAAACTCCCGTACCCCACTCCACTACAGAGGATGAACCTCCTCTCCTTAGACTATCGCCGACGTCGCGGAGACCTCATCTATACCAGACGCATCCTACAAGGAGAACTGGGAAACGAGCTAAGGCAGTATTTTCAGCTAAGACTTGGCAGCTCGACTCGAGGTCACAGCTGGAAGGTGTTTAAACCGAGGAGGTTCAAAGTCCGCTCATATGTTACTCTCTGCACTCGAGTGATTAAGGACCGGAGCCGACTGCCGGACCCCATTGTCAATGCACAATCAGAAGGGAGTTTCAAACGTTTGCTAGACATCTTCCTACTGAGTATTACACGATCCTACAGGACTGATAGTACATCCTGAGCTGTGACACAGCCAATTCGCCGGCAATCCTTAGAAGTTCGGGACGCGAAGGAGTTGACAGGGGATCCCCCTTCTGCTCTTCCACTCAAGGAAGTTCAAATTCAAGTGGGACCGGAACAGTAGGTATATCCCGCGAATGTTCCACCTTCAAATACCTCGTTGACCCAACAAGGAATCCGGTGCCTTGATGTGCCAAAAGAGAGCCAAATCAACACACATGATGCACATGGTCAACCAAACAATGCCCACGTGCCGTGCTCTAGCAGTCCCTACTGTGCCGGCCACGCGAAGAATAAAAGAAAGCAGTAGTGTCAGTAAAGAAAACAGAGAAGACAAGCTTATGGAATATCACAGTCAATATTAAGATGTAAGGTAAAATGAGCGAAAGAAGCGTAGGCCGTAGTAGACAAAGAATGTTTAAGAAACGAAGTGGAAGACTTTAATCTGCAAACCAAGATCGTCAAGTCGACACTCGAAAACATTCACCGTCGATGCCAGCACGGCGTCTGCAGGCAATGCGTTCCAATAACCTATAACCCTACGCGATAACCGGAAAGATGCCCAAACACGGTAAGATCAGGGTTCGTGCAACTTTAATAGAGGGCAGTGGAGTTGGGCGAAACAGTCCAGTCAAAGCAGGACCAATCTGACCCATCAATTTACGGTATGTGAGAAGCAAGTCCCCCCGAAGCCACCTGAAATACACGGAAAACATATCCAACTTACGTAGCCTCTCCGGGTACGTCAGCATATTTAATTCGTGCACCATTTTCTTTTCGGGCCGCAGGACTCGTTAAACTGCCATCTTATCACGAACCTGGCATGGAGGACAAGCCTGGAGGCAGTATTCCAAGTGCGGCCTTAAAAAGCCGAAAACAGTCTGACGAACATTTTGGTGTTCATGATCTCGAATGACCTGGGGGTCATCCACAACATGCTGAAATCTTTGGGAGCAGCTGTAGTCCAGTGTTCACTGGATTTAAAGTCGGATGACAGCAAAACACGAAGGTCAGGTTGGAGTTGAACTCCCGGTACCTCGTCGGCGCCAAGCAAATAATGCGTCGGCGGGTCATTCGGACCAACGCGTGAAACGGAACATTTCGCTAAATTAACGGGCAACTGCTACAAAATTGACCACTCCCAAAGTATATCCAGAGCCCTTCATAAGGTCAGTGGACCAATCGGACCGTCCGTCGTGAACCAGCGTTTCAATTCACCCGCAAACATTAGGGATGGCACACCCAATTCATCAGGTAGGTCATCAACGTATACAGTGAAGAGGAGGGGCTGAGGACCGAACCTTGCGGAACACCACTCGGAACACGTTGGCGGAAAGACAGGCTTGAACCCACCCGCACACACATTTCCCTTACGATGAGGAAAGCTAAAATTAGTCGTAAGACTGGTCCGGAAATAAAACAGGAATTCAGCCTGTACAAAAGGCACGAAAGCGGAACGGTGTCAAAAGCTTTGGAAACGTCAATAAACAGCACGTCCACTGCCTTCCAGCAGGGGAAGCCGGGAGGCAGGACGCTGGTAACGCATATTCTAAACACCTGAAGGTCAGCTAGCATACGGTCTTTGGGGAGAACGGCAGAAGACTCAGTAGCCTTTCTGAAAATAACACTGTCGTCGGTATACGAGTATTTACAGAACGCTCCATGGACGTCGATGTTTTCAGTTTAGTGTGCGTTTTTATAGACTCAAGTGTCGTAGATTTTTCCAGTTGCAACGCTTCCGTAGCAGCAGAATTTGAGGAAAAGGAATGGATGCCCGAAGGATTTCTCATGTCCGCCTTGGGTTTTGCTGCCCTTTTAACCCTCTTTCGCCTTCTTTTGACAAGGGCAGAAACCTGCTGCTCCCCTTTGCAAACAGCCGAATCATACCCGCTGTCTGAGGGTTCCTGATTAACAAGGTCGTTGTTAACAGCTAAACAGACATTCAAAAGTGAACAAATAGATGCAGGATGTGGCAACTTGCCAGCATCTTCTGGCAAGTTGAGCACGGACATCAGGGAAACCCTTTTTCTCCCGCGTCTCCGTCAACCGCCTGTTCTGTGGATATAGCCATGGCTTCCCAAAATGGAAACCACGACAATGACACAATCGCAATCCCCCTCGTTCGTAAAATTCAACCTTCTACTTAAAAGAGAAATGGGCTCAAGTTCAAGTTCAAGCGGGACTAGAATGATAGGATTATTCCGTGAGTGTTCCTTCTTCGGCGGGTCGTTGAACAAGGAGTTGGCGAACTTTGAAATACTGATGGACCTAAAACAAAGACCGCATCACACCCTGTCCAAACAATTATTGCCCACGTATATTGCCCTAACAGTCTCTGCTGGGTCGGTCACGTGAAGTGAGAAAGAGAAAAATGTAAACTCAGAAGGCAAAAAAGAAAGTGGAAAGAGCTAAGCAAGTGGAATACCAAGATATTTGAATTTAAAAAAGAACGGAAAAGTGAAGGTGAGTCGGCTAGGAAAAAGGAAAGGTTTGCGGTTGCCACCCAAGAGCATCGAGCTGGCGCGCAAAACCCTTAACCGTAGGTTCCCTAACCACGTGATCTGTAAGCGAATTCCAGCGATCTATAACTCGGCGCGATAGACGAGTTTCCGTCCTAATCCTATCAGACCGTAGCTTATGCAGTTTCAGTGGGTGACCGCGGAGATTAGGTAACGTAGCGGGACTAAATAACCCTGACAAGTCCGGGCCAATCTTACCCGTCAAAATACGATAAGTGAGAATCAGGTCCACTCTTATCCTTCGGTAGTGCATGGAGTACATTCCCAAACTGAGCAAGCGTTCAGGATACGTCTGTCCCCATAGACCCTGCTCTAACCGAGTGCCAACTCGTAACACCCTCTCCAAGTCCATTTTGTCTCGGTTAAGACATGGTGGACAGGCCTGAATACAATATTCCAGGTGGGGTCGGACGAATGCCGAAAATAGCTTCACAAACAAATTGGCCGTTAAGATTCCGAAAGAGCGGCGGATAAACCACATCATACGAAACCCTCGACAAGCAGCCTTCTTCCAGTTGTCTCCAGAATGAAGTGCTGATGCGTGTACGACTCCTAAATCAACCTGCTGAGTGACAACAGGGAGTTCACCAACACCGACGACATTGTAGCGGTTGTGGTTATACGGTAATTTATCATTGATTTTATCATTTACGTTACCCATCATTGTACCATTTGTTTAAATTCACCAATTTTGAATACAACAATTGCTGCGCGCTCGCGTCGTGATGTTTTCGCTTTTGCTGCTGCTTGTGATTGCGCTGCTGCCACGTCTACCCATTACTCGGATTATATGTAAGAATCTCTAGTCGGCACCGGACAAACATCGATTGTAGAAGGAACTATAACGCAAGTGCATTGATTTTTCCTCTATTTTATGTTTTTGCCTGAGACTCCATTTTCCCTAGCACCAGAATTCATTAGGTAACGGTCCTCTACAACATATCGGGTGGGAGGATTTGCAGCTCCGATTCGGAAAACAGAGCATTTGGTCCTATTTATGGACATCAACCATAAGGTATCCCATTCCCAGAGCCTATCCAAGGCACGCTAACTGCCTCAAAACCCCCTGGGATATCCACAATATTACAGAGCTTAAGGTCGTCAGCAAACATTAGTGATGACACACCTAGCTCTCTCGGCAAGTCATTTACAGCAATCCAGCATCCTGTAACAGTGTAGCATTTATTATACCGTACAAATAGCAACTTACAGCTTCTCAGGAACGTTGCTACTCCTGCCATGAACACAGGGATACTGCATTTACCGGTACGGATACTCATCTGGCAACCCCTTCCGCTTTTGCCGTTCGTAATTCTGTGGAGTCACAGCCGTATGCTTGCAAAATCTTGTGGCAATTGCAAATCTCTTAACATCGGACTCAACCTCATCAAGTTTCGGATAATAGTACGCACCAGAAGACATAATCTCTCGAATTCATCTACCATGATGACAGTTACAAATGTGGCGCCAAGTGATTTCCGATACTCCTGTGATCTATCACAACTACTAACCATGCGAACCACATTAACCTTCTTCAATACGAAACATACACCGAGTTAATATGGGTATACTATTTACATACAAACCGCCATCTAATGACACTTCATCAATTCCTGACTCAACGATCCACTCAAGATGGAACACTAACGGGATTCTCCTATCGTTCCAGTCCTATCTGAACTGAACTGAATAATTACAACCTCTCCAGTTGGCCTAGCATACCTATCGAACTAAACCCGCCGCTAGGCAAATCTCAGATGTGAGAGTCCCGGTCCGGCTGCAGAAGACGTTGATAAAGTAGAAGCGCTGCTACGTGTCTACCAAAACCTTCATAGGAAGGATAGTGGGTCAGCCCACTGCACTGCGCTGGGTCAGCACTGCTCAACTAGCTACACAAGGCGGGAAATTATTCTCAATGTGTCAGAGGTCTTCACAGTGCTGGCCAGTTTGAAGCATTTTAAGTCAGCTGATCCTGGTAGCGTACATCCCGCCAAAGTTAAGCCTTTGGCTGATATCCTTCAGTATTCTGTAGCGGTGTTATTCAACCAGTCTCTTCAAAAAGGCAAGTTGCCACATGATTGTAAGGAGGCGACTATTGTTGCCTTCCACAAGGGGAGTTCTAAGTCGGTGCCTTTTAACTATAGACCTGTTAATTCGACCAGCATCATGCTGAAATGCTTGGAAAAGCTTATAAGGAACAGCATCTGTGAGCACTTGACTGAGCAGAAGCTAATTAGAGCAGAACAGCATGGCTTTCGTAAGAAGTCATGTCTTACCAATTTATTGTGCTTTTTAGACGAGAGTACCCGTTATCCTGATAGGGGGATATCGGTAGAGGTGTGCTATTTGGACTTCAGTAAAGCCTTTGACTCTGTGAATCGTCGATTTTTAATTGAGAAGCTGATGTGGTTTGGAATGCATCCTCAAATATTACTGTGGCTCTCTGAATTCTTACGTGAAAGGACCTTCATAGTCAGGGTTGGGGAAGCGTGTTCTAGTGTTGGCCATGCCTTCAGCGGTGTCCCCCAAGGTTCGGTACTGGGTCCATTGCTGTTTCTTATATTTATAAATGGCCTGGCTCCTCTTCTTGTGGATCCCTTGATATAATCTCCTCACTAGACGCAACCCCAAAAAGTACAGTCCACTGATCCACAACACTTCTAGCCCAACCGAAGGAAAAAGGCAAAATGCCAATAACCTTGACAAAATAAAGTATTAATCGCCGCCAACGAATGCTGTACAACAACTGCGGACCTTGGCTTTATTTATAGGTCTCTACTGACCTTCGACTTCTAGAATTGGAAGGTCAGCTGCCAAGGTTAGTGGTGTAGTGTGGCACGGAAACTGTCGTGGCGCGCTGCTTGACTTTGAACTGGTGTTTACGCTGCGCTTTCATTTGCCTTGCAGGAACCTGGTCGTGTGCTTTTACGGAAGAAGTGCCAGCAGAAGAAGATTGACTTTTGCAACGTATTCCTTAATAAATCACCAGTTCCAATCTCCGGAATTCTCCCGAGCTTTTATACTACAATATTTGCGACCCTGCCGAGGCACGTTCATCAGGAATCCTGTATCACTGGTCTAATGCAGATAATGCCGAAGACAACCGACAAAGCCGATGGCGGAACTAGTTTTGAAGCTAATGTTCCGTCGGCAAAGCTCGCCGCTTCGCTCGATATGTTATCACGGACTTTGCAGAAAATGTCGACTTCATCAACTTCTTCAACCAGCATGCCATCTATCCCTCCGCCAGAACGTTTTATCCTGGGGATGCTGTACCCCAGATTGGAAAAGCAAGTCCAATTTTATCTGCGTCATTTCCCATCCAACCAACGGGCAGCTGTGCTCGCCGGCCTGCTCTCGGGAGAGGCCTTTGATATCGTTGCAGACAGTAAACTTTTGGAGAAAGAAGTTACAAGCGAGACTTTTTCCTCCATGCGCCGATTATTAGCCCGCCCCGGTCTACCTGCGCCCCTACGCAGGGCATTCCATGCACGTTACAATATCCGGGGGAAACCATACGCACGTACGTTCGCGAGCTGCAGAGGATAGCCGATATAGCATACGAGAACGAAACGCCAGATGAACGTGAAAAGCTGGTCTTAGGACAACGCCTAGAGGGCGTTCAAACGCCGTCTATTAAAAGGGAGTTCCTGCGATACCCTCCACGCCGTTTGGTCGAAGTATTGGAAATTAGTGACCATTTGGAAGAAACAGATGCAGCGATGGGTGCGCCTACATCTGGCTGTTTTGCGGTAAGAGGAAACACACGACATAGACGCGTCCGACCTGAAAGAATGACTGGAAACCCTGGCCGTTTTCAGAGATATCCTGCCCCATGACGACCGGCACAATCAGGTTTTCGTTGGCCCCGCAGACAAGCGTCATACCGCGGATCGTCTCTCTACAGGAACACGCCAGGTGAGCATACCATGACATCATTTGTGATACCATCTCTTACTTGCAACTCGATTATGACGTCGCTAACACTAAAATTATCGATAGCTGGGATTTGCTTTCTGGGGCTAGTGGATACTGGCGCAGCTAGAAGTCTAATCAGGGCCAGCGTGAGTAGGAGCTTCTCAAATTTTGTTAGAAAACCTTGTAACGCTCGCCTTACTGCGGCTAACGGACTACCACTAGTTGTTCGGAATTCCATCGTTGCCTCCGTTGTTGTAGCCTGCCCAGGGTTAAACCATGAATTTATCGTTGCTGATCGGATAACGTTCGATGTTATTATCAGAATAGATTGGTTGAGGAGGTTAAAATGCCGACTTGACCTGGTGAAGTCCCAACTAATCACTGATTCGTGCACCATACTACTGAGAGCAAGCAGCAACAGCAATTTTGAGGATTTTACGTTACATGAGTGCAGTGTCAAAGAGCAACAATGTGCAGACGATTTTATTCGGTCGATTGGGCTTGCAGCTGACACATTAGCACAGGCACGATTAGCGCAGGTCATACAAAATTATTCAGATGCCTTTGCATGGAAATCCGGCGACTTGGGACGGACCGGCCTCGTAAAACATGCTATTGACACTGGTGTGGCTAGACCGATTAAAGTGCCTCCGAGACGTATTCCAATCCACTGGCAGGATGAGATACAGAAGCTGATAGATGAGATGTTAGAGAAGAATGTTGTCCAACCCTCCAACTCCCCGTGGGCATCTCCTGTTGTCCTGGTAAAGAAAAAGGACGGTGGCTTCCGATTATGCGTCGATTACCGAAGATTGAACGGGGCTACCCGAAAGGACGCCTACCCACTCCCAAGAATTGACGATCCGTTCAACTCACTTGGCGGATCTGTGTATTTTAGCACACTTGACCTGGCTTTCGGGTACTGGCAGGTGGAAGTAGAAGAGAGCGATGAGCGAAAACCGCCTTTGTCTTGCCCTCTGGGTTGTACGAGTTTCAAATCATGCCATTTGGCTTATCTAACGCTCCAGCTACCTTCCAACGCCTTATGCAAAAAGCATTAGCTGACCTGATCCCGCGTAAATGCCTCGTGTATTTGGATGATGTCATCGTACATGGAAAGACGGAAGATGAACACTTGGACAATTTGGCGAGTGTTTTGGAATGCTTGTTGAGGGTGGGATTAAAGCTTAAGCCCTCAAAGTGTCATCTCTTGAAAAGGGAAGTGGCGTACTTAGGGCACATAATATCTGGAGATGGTATTCGAACGGACCCGGTAAAGGCTGAACAGGTCAGGTCGTGGCCAACGCCAACCACTACGGAGGAGTTACGTAGTTTTCTCGGGTTAGCATCATATTACCGGCGATTTATTAGAAACTTCTCATCCATTGCAGCCCCATTACACTCATTGCTAGAGAAGGGTCGCATGTTCGAATGGTCGAAGCAGTGCGCAGAAGCTTTCAATCACCTACGTGAACCTCTCTGTACGGCCCCTTTGCTAATATTTCCCGATTTGTCCCCCTCTGCTGGCCAGTTTATTTTGGACACTGATGCGAGTGATAAGGCGATTGGAGCGGTGTTATCACAACTGGGATCGGATGGTGTCGAACCAGTCGTGGCATATTGTAGTCGCAGTCTCAGCCCGAGGGAGCAAATTGCTGCACGACTAGGAAAGAGATGTTGGTATTGGTATATTTCATCAAACAAAACCGACATTATCTATTAGGTCGAAAGTTTCTGGTCCGCACAGACCACCAGTCACTTCGGTGGCTGCAGAATTTTAAAGACCCCGATGGCCAAGTCGCGCGTTGGCAACAGCCATTGCAGGAATAGGACTTTGATTGCAGACATCGCCCCGGTAAGCAACACGCTAATGCTGATGCATTATCACGAATTCCCCCTCGTAACCATGGAGAGTGCCCTTCGTGTAATACGCAACACGTAGCAATCGTCAATCTTCAAGGAGCAGAGTATGGTCGGTGGCAAACGGCACAGGCGAACGATCCTGATACCGCACTGATCTACGAGAGGCGTCTTAATGGCGGCGATAAACCAACGAGTAAAGAGATGGAAGGGAAAAGTTACGAAGCTCGTTGCCTTTGGTCCATGTGGGATTACCTGACCACCGAAGAAGGAGTTTTGGTTTTCAATTTCGGGCCGACGTACACGAGAAGAACCATCGTCCCGCATTCTATGGTTAGGGAAGTACTGAGCGATTTACACAAGGAAATGGGGCATGCAGGGATCAATAAAATGGACGAAGCGGTTCGACGACGTTTCCGGTGGCCCCATCAACGGAGAGATGTGACCAACTACTGTCAAGCGTGCGAAGAATGTGGTGCCTTTAAAAACCCTCGTATCGTTCATCGTGCACCCTTGTAGCCCTTGGTGGCCGGCTATCCTAACGAGATAGTAGGAGTGGATCTCATAGGCCCTTTACCTGAGACGCCACGAGGTAATCGCTTTATTTTGGTCATGATCGATTACTTTATCAAATGGTGCGAGGCTATACCAATAAGACAGGCGGATACGTCCACTGTGGCAACAGCTTTGGTAAATCATTGGGTCTGCCACTGGGGTGCTCCAGGGCAGCTACACTCGAATAAAGGATCGTGCTTGAGAGCTCACTGGTAATTGAAGTTCGTCGGTTACTTGGGATAGACAAAACTCGAACCACAGCGTATCATCCTAAAGGAAATGGGCAAGTGGAAGGAACAAATCGTTCTCTTAAATCGTTGCTGAAGGCCTTCGCGGACAGGAATATCAATGAGTGGGACAACGCGTTGCCCAGATGCCTAATTGCATACAGGAGCACAGTACATGCATCGACGGGACAGCCACCATTCCTTATGTGGACAGAAAGAGAGGCACAATTACCTTCGGATCTACGTCTACCAATGACGCAACAGCTACAGTCATCGGTTATGGAAATGTTAGCAAGTTGTTAGACTCCCTTTGGCAGTCTCATCAGTCAGCACGAGTGCATTTAGGAAATGCACACCGGCGTCAGAAGGAATATTACGAAAAGAAGGTATTTGCCGTACCCCTAAAAGTTGGTGATTTAGTTTGGTTACACCAACCTCAAGCGTCATGAGTGCCGGCAAAGTTTCACAGAGAGTGGACGGGTCCATATACGGTAGAACGAGTGCCATCTGAGGCCACCTGCATGGTAAAGAATCGTAAGAACACTAATAGTCAACCTGTAGTTGTCCATTTCAATCGCCTCAAACCCCGTAGACGAGAAGCTGAGTCAATTGAGTCAGAGAGGGCAGATTCACCACCAGTGGTCGCTCGTGAACTTGAAGTACCAGCTGAGGGGAGCTACGGGGCAGCACCGGGGACGGCGCTCGAAGGACGGAGGGTGTAGTGTAGTGTGGCACGGGAACTGTCGTGGCGCGCTGCTTGACTTTGAACTGGTGTTTACGCTGAGCTTTCATTTGCCTTGCAGGAACTTGGTCGTGTGCTTTAACGGAAGAAGTGCAAGCAGAAGAAGATTGACTTTTGCAACGTGTTGCTTAATAAATCTCCAGTTCCAATCTCCGGAGTTCTCCCAAGCTTGTATACTACAGTGGTTCCCCATATATTTTGACGGGGTGTCAGGTGGCTGTTTAATCACTTGCAGAAGAAGAACATTCCGGAACGTTCGAAATCGATGCAATAATCGTCCTATCGCTAAAATAGGGAATTTCCAAGGCAACTCTTACTTTCTCCTGGACACCTCCCCTCCTGGGATATGGTCCGAGGTAAAAATAAATAAATTAAAAGATAAATAAATAGTTTATTCTCGAATTTGTCGAGACACACCAAGCAAGACATGCTCAATATTTACATGCAATATTGCTCCGCAACAAACACGTTGCTATGAGTGTAGTCGGCAGTAAGCCGAAGGTTGTACAGTCTGCGGAAATTGTGTAAGTAGCCACGGGATAGAGTCTTCAATGAATGACAAAACGTTGAATTCTAGCGTGCGTGGTGGAAACAGTCAGGGCACTACATGTGTAATGAAAAGGATACATATACTCATGGTGTAACTTATTATTGAAAGTGACAGGGCAATACTGAATAATGCTTCTGGTCGACTTGAAAGTACGTAGTTTTGGGCAGTGACTTTATTCGGTGGCGAGTCACATCCGCCACGTCGCAGTGTTGTTATACTGACATTTGTGGCATTTTATAGGGAGAAGGCTTGCCAGGCGAAAACCCACCACGTCCTGGAACACTGTCAGAAATTTGTTTGTGCACCAATATACAACTGGCCGACCAGGTTGTCGACTGATTTCACACTCAGATATCCGCAGTCAAATGGCCTTCAATTTCCTCCGTTAGTTGAGCAGGTAGTTTGGGCAACGCCGCCATAATGGCTGAGGTGAATCGAGGATGTGAGCTTCACGAAGAATCGTCATAGTGGGTATCCACGTGGGCGAAACGTCAGTTTCTTGCGTCTGGATATTTCAAGAGTATGTATGCTTTTCAAGTGTGTGATGTTCTCGAGTCCAGCCTCGGATTAACTTACAGTCTTCGGGACGGTGATCGTTGCATGTCGGTCCACCCCCTTGGCAGAAGCACACGAGAACTTTGTTCCGATGTTCTAGTGCTGGATTCGTTGCTCGACTCTGTGCAGTCGCACACTGCCACCTTCGTTATGTTGAAAGTTTCCACCAGTAAATCGAACGGGAGGTCAGTAGGCCTTTCTTGTTCTGACTGGCAGAATGTGGGCCGGAACTGGTTTGCATGCCGTGGCCAAAGCCGTGCGCCCACCATCGCGTCATACATGACGTATACGCGCTTGCTTTTGACCGTCCCTGGCGTCCATTTCGCATGGCCTTCCCGGTAGTCACGTACTAGCACCTTCTGTCCAAGCGTGAAAGATGGCTTGTTTGCTCCATGCCGCCGGTTAAACTCCTGTTCCATTCTGCGGTGTTTTCACAAACAGAGGACTCTGCGCCCTGTCGGATGGCGCCGAAAGGCATGCGGAGCTTCCGGTTCATCATGGCCTGTGCTGGAGAGACTTTGTCTGGCGCTTGTGGATTCGGTGTTGATGGGTAGAGCAAAAGGAACCGGTCAACCACCTCCTCTATACCTTCCTCCCCTTTTGATTTTTGGAGCGCTCGCTTGAATGTATCGACAAACCTTTCTGTCTGGCCAGTCGACTGTGGGTGAAACGGCGGCGAGCGAACGTGCTGTACGACGCATTGCTTGCAAAACTCCGTAAACGTTGCTGAAGTAAATTGTGAGCCATTGTCAGTGAAAATTGTCTCAGGACAGCCGAATCCGCTAAAGGTTTGGCGCAGTTTCGATATGGTGGGCTTGATGGTGGTGTTCTCCATAAGAAATACATCAGGCCACTTGCTACATGAAACAACGATAATGAGAAAGCTTCTGTCGTTGATCGGTCCCGCAAAGTAGACATGGATGCGGCACCATGACTTAGTAACTATTGGCCATGAACAGAGTTCTGCTTTTTGTGGCGCTTTCAAGACATTGACACACCTTTGAGAGCGTTTAGCTATTTCTTCTAGCTGTTTGTTCATGCAAGGCCAATATACATAACTGCGGGAAAGCGCTTTCATCCCGTTGATTTCATGGCGCCCGGCGTGATACTGCCGAATAAGGCGCCCCTAAAGCGCCTTGGGGATGACCACCCTTTCCGAAAACAGTATGCAGTCGTTTACAATAGACAGTGAGTGGCTCCTCTGAAAGTACTGTTACAATTCAGCAGATGGACGTGAATGTGGCCAACTTATTTTGTGATGCTGTGTAACTTTCTTGAGGATTGGGTCCCGAAGTGTTTCTGTCCGTACAGCTTCTGCGGTAACTGATAGACCGTGTAATGCATCAGTTACCAGAAAGTTTACGTCAGTTTCAATCTCGACCGAGGCAATGATTGTGTCCTCATGTTCTTGATGACGGGCATCAATTAGGCGTGACAGTGCATCCGCTTGGCCAATGGAAACTGTCGACTGGTATTGGATCTCGAAATCATACTCCATTAAGATAAGAACCCAACGTTGTAGCCGGTTGGCGGTGTAGGCCGTGATGCCCCTTTTTGAACCAAAGATAGCCAGCAAGGGCTTGTGATCAGTCAGAAGCTTGAAGCGGCGGCCTTATAGCATTTTATGGAATTTTTGACTGCATACACTATGGCCAATGCTTCCTTCTCAATCTGGCTGTAATTCTTCTCGGCGTTCGTAAGGGTTCTGGCGGCATGGGCGACTGCGTTTTGAGCTCCATCGGCGTAGGTGTGTGATATTACCGCACCAATCCCATGGCTTGATGCATCTGTTGCCAAGACAATCTCTTTGGAGGGAACGACATAAGTCAAAAGCATGTTTGAGGACAGCTGTGACTTGACGCGTTCGAAAGCATTCTGGCATTCGGATGTCCAGTCCCGTGTTTGGCCTTTGGCTAATAGCATGTTAAACAGGGCACGCAGGCAGCGCATCTCACGCAAGAATGCGCTGTAGTGGCTGAGGAGCCCCCAAAAGGAACGCAAGGACTGTAGATCTGTGGGTGGAGGCCTTTTTCTAATGGCCTCGATGTTTTCCGGGGCTGGTCCACGTCCATCCTTTTCGAGGATAAACCCGAGGTATTTGATGAGCGGCGTGAAAAATGTGCCTTTATACTCACGGATTCGGAAACCGTACGACGGTATGCAAACAATAACTTCATCCAAGCGTTCGAAGAGTTCTTCCGGCGTTCGCCCCATCACTATGATATCGTCCAGATATGCAGCGGTCTCAGAAACACCCGCTAGCATGATGTCCATCAACTTTTGAAAATGGCTGGCGCCGTTTTCAAACCAAATGGCAAGCGGTTGTATTGGAATAGTCCACGATGAGGGTTGATGGTCAACAACTCCCTCGAGACATCGTCATCCTACACTTGCAGATAAGCAGCGGATAGATCAAGCTTCGCAAACTACTTACCGCCATTCAGCTTTGCAAAGATATCTTACGGTACAGGTATTGGGTATTGGTGGTCGTCCAGCTCGGCGCTGAGGTCAGTAGAAAAGTCAGCGCAAACGCGTACCTTGCCATTCGCTTTCTTCACTGCGACAATAGGTGCGGCCCATGATAAGTAGTTGACTACTGTGATGACTCCGGCACGTTCCAGTTGATCAAGCTCTTGCTCAACGGTTGACATGGCTGCATATGGTACCGGTCTTCTAGCCTTGAACACTGGTTTAGCACCTGTCGCAAGTTCAGTGTTGCCTTGAATTTCGTACAGGGGCCCAAGCAATCCTGAAAGACAGAAGCACATTTTCGCTTCAGCGTACGTGTCATGTCTTCGCCGGATATTGCAGATGGGTCGGGACTTGCCGGAACTGGGTTGCAGATCTGATTCAAGAAAACATCGAGGAGATTAAACTTTTCAATCCAGTCGAGGCCAAGAAGCTTCAAATTGAGCCTGTCTGAAATGTAACATGTTCCCAACTTTTCCGCACCTTGGAAAGCAATCTTGCAATTGAGTTCGCCCACTAAGTTTAACACACCGCCGGATGCATTATTTGCAACTTTCTGAGACTCGACCATCTTCGGTCAATCTATGTGATTCCACGTGCTCCTGGAAATAATTGTGATGTCTGAAGCCGTGTCAAATTGCAGTCTCGTTGGGATCCCATCGAGTAACACAGTCATGAATCGTCGCCTCAGTTTACATTCGCTATGGAATGCGGTAACTATGGACAGAGGATCAGCGCCGTCCCTACTAGAATAACCCTTTCTCCGAGGTCTGGAACTTCTTGGGGATCTGGGATCGGAATGTGAAAGAGCTTGTGCCTGGGACAGGACATAGAAACCCCCAAGGACCTACATAGAACACTGCTGTACAACAAGCGGATAAAAATGCACTCACTACCATGACCGTCGTCCAGTAATGGTAGCTGGACATGACGCCTTTATACTCCTGCGAAGTATACATAATCCTGTAAATTCTAGAAGCAAGAAACGGAAGTTTTGCTCACCTGGACACGAAGATGACGAAGGTCTAACCCTCCATAGGCCTCAGCCATTATGGCCGCCGCGAGCAAAAATAACCTGTTCAGCTAACAGAGGAAATTAGAAGGCAATTGACGGCGGTTAACCGAGGGTTAAATCAGTCGACGAGCTGCTCTGCCAGTATTACATTAGTGTACAAACGGATTTCTGACAGTGTTTCAGGATGTGGTGGGTTTTCGCCTGGCAAGCGTTCTCCCTATAAAAAGCCACAAATGTCCGCTTAACAACACTGCGACGTGGCGGATGTGACTCGCCACCGAATAAAGTCACTGCCCACAGCTACATACTGGCAAGCCGACCTGAATCCTAATGTAATATTTTCCTGACAAGTTTTCTCTACAAACGGAATGCCCCGCCTGTTTACACTACGCCCACTAGAACCCAACTTGTCGTCATGTTTTGACGAATTTATACCTCAAGATTAATTTTATACTTTCCAAAGCTTGGACAACTTTCGGCTTACTGCCGATTACATACATAGCAACGTGTTTGTTGCGAAACATACATTGCTTGTAAACGTTGATCATGCCTGGTCAGGTGTGTCCCGAAAATTCGAGAACATACTATTTATTTATTTATTTATTTATAAGACG
>OX104067.1:87172308-87218233 GCA_944474145.2 Dicrocoelium dendriticum
ACAGTTCGATCTCACGTTCGACTTCTGAGCGAGAGGGCAGATTCAGAGAAACAGCCCACGGAGCGGTGCGATCACTGGTCGGGGAGGAATCTAACGATTCCGAGCGATTAAATTGCTTTCCAAAGTGCTCAGCCCAACGCTCTAAGCGTTTTGATAAGTTGTGGATAGGCTGTCCACTCTCGTCACAAATTGTTTCACTAACACCAGGTCTCCTGCTGCCCGTTTCCCGTATCAGACGGAATAATTTACGATGGTTACCAAGGGCAGCGGCCATTTCCATCTCTGATGCACGATGAGACCACCAGGATTTGCGGTCTCTCTTCAGGCTAGCACGGAGTTTTGCCCGGAGCTCTTTGCGAGTTTCATTGTGTTCGCTTCCAGCCGGAATATGCCGGCGAGCATCTATAAGTTCCAGAGACTGTGAAGAGACCCAATGTCCATGTTGGCGATTAGACATACCACATGAGGATTTTCCTGCTGCTAGTAAGGTCTGGTGAATATGAGACCAGTGAGCTTCAATTGCATCCAGTGAGCGTTTATCCAACTCGCATGACAGCGTACTTTGATAGGCATTCAGAACAGCTGGCTTCGCCAGTTGGCTGGTGTCAATGCGCTCACAATGTCGGCTTGGGCGTCCGCCAAAACGCATCCGCAGGTCAGCACATACAAGTGCATGGTCGGTGTCCACACCTGTGCTCCAAATCGAGCGACAGTTCTGGACGCAGCCTCTCCATCGGTAACTCATCGCAATGTGATCGATTTGCGTCCATAGCTGGTTCGAGGCTGGTGGGCGCCAAGTCACCCTCCGGCGGGTGCTGTGTCTGAAATTAGTGCTCGCAAGAAATAAGCGAGCATCCTCACAAATGAAGTAACCGCTCACCGTTATCATTACGGGAGCCTATACCATGTTGGCCGCCCAGATGCAGCTCATCTGTGGATAATTTCCAACTTGAGCGTTCAGATCCCCAGCCAGCACTACAGTGTCCGAGCTTCTTCTGTGGCTAAGGAGCTCGTTCAGTTGACGATAGAAGTCGTCTTTTACCGAGTCATCGCTACAGTTTGTCGGTGCATAGGCAGCGATAACGAATAGACACCTGTTAGTCCCACGTGACTTCGAAGCTTTGAACGAGCCAGCCAATCGGACCGCACACATCCGGCTACTGATTGGAATCCAATCAACCAGAGTAGCTTCAGCCCGGGGACTCAGGGCAATACCAACACCGACTTGGCCGGTGCTCGAAGCTGCATCGTCACCGAATAGGCGCAGCGAGAAAGTGCTGCTAGTGTCACCTGAAGGGTATCGCAGAGTGATCACAGAGCTCGAGTCTTGCAGGCGGGTCTCTGATAAGCAGCAGATATCGATTGAGAGGTTCTCTAATGTTCGAGCATGTGCTGCCTGTTGACCGATCTGAAGCAATGTGCGAACATTGAGGCATGCCAATCTGAAGGAGGATCGAGGGCTCCAAATGGAAGCCGATGAACTGGAATGGGCCGCTTGGTTGGACATGGGCCTGTTGACAGGGCAGGAAGGACGCTCCGCGTTCACATGTGAGTTGAAACTAAAAGGCAAGCGACTATTGAAGCAAGGTGGGGTGGGCGAGAATTGGGGGGTTGAAAACAGGAGGATAAAAGTGAGGCTGGAACGATACGATAAGGGTGAAAATGTGCAAGAGGGGGAATGAGCAGACGGGGAGGCTTGAGCAGTAACATCCAAACCCCTATCCACCCTGAGCGATGCAGCAGACGGCACCGTTGATTATCCTCTGCGGTGGCCAGAGCATCAGAAATAGGTTTGAAGTGAGATTCATTGTATTGCGTGGGCAGGATACTGTCAGGTTGCCCAGGCCTAGACAGGAGAACGATTAGGGTTCTCAACCAAAGCCTTTGGTTAAAAAACCTGACCGCAAGGCAGCGGGTTTTGCATTGGGCTACAAGGAGTCCGTTTTAAGGAATAATGAGCCACCCTCATTCCAACCCCCAACCTGGAGGACCAGGAGGCTGAGTTTGTCTGGCCTCTAACCATTGACCAATTTGGTATGCGTGGCTCTGAAGGTGCAAAAATGCACCACCCAGTATAGCTCAATGGATCACAGAGGCACACAAACCATCGCACCACGGTAAGGTCCAGCCTCATTGCGATGGCGTTCTGGTGGCACCCTATCCCCGGCTCACGATCCCTATTTCCTTATAGCAGTCCTCAGCAACGTGCGTAGTCTGAGGAGCAAGATGTGCGACATTGGCACTATTGTAGAATGTTCCAGGCCAGACATACTTGCTTTCACTGAGACGTGGCTGTTCTGCGACACTCTGAACAGTGAAATGCGATTGCCTGGCTATACCTTTCTGCGAGCGGATCTCGCCTCATGCTGTCGCGGAGGTGGATTTGCTTTCTATCTCAGATCCACCTTGACTATTATGCGAACATAGCCCTTCACTTTCCCCGATGTAACTGCCGAGGCTACTGCGGTGGATGTTTTCGCTTATTTCACGCAATTCAAAATTATGTGAGTATAAAGAAGCCCCGAAAATGCGTCAAGCAGGCTCACTGATTTCATTCGTCCTCATATGACCAGTGGATGTCTGGTTATGGGTGATTTTAATGTTCCTGTGGTTGACTGGCGCAATTTCTGCACATAAATAGTATATTCTCGAATTTCCGAGACACACCAAACCAGGCATGATCAAGGTTTACAAGCAATTCTGTTTCGCAACAAACACGCTGCTATGTATGAAATCGGTAGTAAGCCGAAAGTTGTGCAGGCTTTGTAAATTGTAAAATTAATCTTGATTCTCTTTGCTACTATGGCACTCATCGTTAAAACTATTGGACTACTCCGGCATTTCAGGCTCCAAATGCCTATAGGTCTCAAGCCAAGGCCTCTTTTCCTCTGAGGATCGGCTGCCATCGATTAAGCTTCTCAATGGTATAAGTAATGACCTCATGACTCTCGTCTCCGTCCGATTCATTATCTGTACGCTAGGTCCCCCTACCTAAATCAAAAGCTCATGTCCTAGATTAATGTTGCCTCTCGGCTCCACTATCATTCTTCTCAGCTCACAAGTATCGTCTCCCTCTCTTGTTTGACCTCTCTTTTTTTCCATATCGCATCGGTACAGTGACGGTACAGGTACCTCTAAAGCCAGCGCAACTTATTAGCCCCTGTTTGATTCTCTTCGCTACTGTGACACTCATTATTAAACCTACTGGACTTGTCCGGCCTTTTAGGCTCCTAATACCCATCGGTCTCAAAACAAGTCCTCTCTCATTCGAGCATCGGCTGCCGTCGGCAAATGTACTCATTTGTATAATTAACACCTGTGGAGTTAAGACAAAATCATGCACACTGTGCAACAATGATTACGCTGAAAGGCCTTTTGAATGTCCCACAGAATCAATAGCCGTATGGGTAGACGGCTAACTTCTGCGTGGAGACAAGGGCGTTGTACCAGTAAGTAATACACGTACTATCAGTTTAGTACGAGGCAAAAGTTGCGTAGGGAGAGAGGAATGAACGTTAGCAGGCTGGTGTTGATTGCATGGTGCATGAACAAGAAGTAGCCAGCCTACTACGATAGAGAATGCAGAATAAAGAAGTTAAAAATAAATAGTTCGCAGCGCGAGAGACGTTAATGTAAATTGATGGTAAGGCAGCGGAAAGATCGGATGCAGACATTCCAAGAGAATAAAGTTATTAGTATAACTATTGACTCCTAACATAAATAAATAAATAAATAAACTTTTATTCTCGAAAATGCGAGGCACACCAGCAAAGACATGAGCATGTTTAGCTAACATAGTGTGATCAAAAAGTACCAGGAGTACATGTTTGGCATAACAGTGAATGTAAGTGTATGGGTGTATATATGTATGTAATTGTCTATGAATGTAGCTTGTATTTTTGAATGTGCCGCAGAATGTTTGACTGTTTGTTATCGGTAGGAATGTGAGAATAAGCGCTTGATGGACGTGAATTGGATACCATTTTCCGGATGTCCACGGCCCAGTGACTTTATTTTGTGGCGAGTCACATCCGCCACGTCACAGTGTTGATAAGCAGACATTTGTGGCTTTTTATAGGGAGAACGCTTGCCGGGCGAAAACCCACCACGTCCTGGAACACTGCCGCCGAACTATTTGCTGGAACGGGTTAAACCCGAACCACCCAGCTGGCACCACGAGGAGGTTGTTCGGCTAGCCGGCCACAAGCTTTGGATAGTCGTTAATGCAGCTGCCTACGACCGCTAGCTGCTTCTAAACTGAGGTGACGAATTTAAGATGATCGATAGATGGTGGCGATAGAAGGATTACCAGTGGCCAGTTGTTGCCATTCCAGTAAGATGCTTGGCCACTAGCTTTTGCCTACAGGGTCACGGAATGCAGCAAGAAGCCAGCGAAGGTAAGTGATACATACAATGCAGGAGAATGTATGATGGAGAAACAAGGAGTGTATCCTAACAAGCTGAGGGTTTGTGCAGAAAGGGCATGGAGCCTTCGACGAATCGCAGCTAAGTGGTGAGGAAGATATGAAGAGCAACAGATAGCGGCGCTAGGAGAGAGCATATCAGTGGCGAGCAAAGGCATTCGGATTAAGCCTTCTAATTGCCAGTGGATACCTACGATGACAGATAAGTCAACAAACCATTAATAAACTTACTGGACTTGTCCGGCCTCTCAGGCTCCTAATACCCATCGGTCTCAAAACAAGGCCTCTCTCATTCGAGCATCGGCTGCCGTCGGCAAATGTTCTCATTTGTATAATTAACTGCCTCATGTACTCTCCTCCGTCTGGTACATTACCTGCATGCTTTGTCCTTCTACCGAAATTGAAATTTCAGGTCCCTGGTTGAATTTTGCCTCTCGGCTTCACTCTCATGCTTCTCAGCTCACAATTACGTCCCCTACTCTTGTTTGGCCTCTTTTCTGGTCCATATCGCATCGGTTCAATGGTGGTTTAGGTACCCATAGCGCCAGCACAACATACTAGACCACATCTTATTCGCTTTCCTACTACGCCAGGCACTCTTAAACCTCCTGGACCGCACCGGCCTCCGGCTCCAAATGCCTATAAGCCTTAAACCAAAGCTTCTCTTCCTTTGAGCATCGATTAAAGTTCTCATTGGCATAAGAAACTGCCTCATGATACTGGCCTCCGTCTGGCTCATTACCTGTATGCTTGGTTCCCTGCAAAATTGCAATTTCAGGTCTCTGATTGACTTTTGCCTCTCGGCTCCACCATCATGAATCTCAGCTCACAATTACGTTCCCCTCTCTTGTTTGGCCTCTCTTTTGGTTCATATCGCATCGCTTCAATGGCGGTATAGGTATCACTAGCGTCAGCGCAACATCCTACGCTTCCTTTGATTCCCTTTGCTACTGTGGTACTCAGTTTTAAACCTCTTCGACTAGTCCGGCCTCTCAGTCCCCAAATGCCTATGGGCATCAAACCAAGGCCTCTCTTCTTTTGAGGATCGGCTGCCACCGATTAACGTTCTCATTGGTATAATTAACTGCCTTGTGTGCTCGCCTCCGTTTGATACATTATCTGCATGCTTGGTCGTTCTACGGAAATTGCAAGCTGAGGTCCCTGGTTGAGGTTTGCCTCTCGGCTCCATTCTCAGGCCTCTCAGCACACAATTACGTCCCCCTCTCTTCTTTTGCCTCTCTTTTGGTCTATATCGCAACAGTTCAATGGCGGTATAGTTAGCACTAGCGTCAGCGCAACATCTTAGGTCTCTTTCGGTTGCCTTTCTTTCTGTGCGTCTCAATCCAAAACATTTTGGCCAAGTCAGTCCTCTGCGGTTCCAAATGTCTACAGGTCTCAAGCCAAGGCCTCTTTTATTTTGAGCACCGGCTGCCATCTACTCAAGTTCTCATTGGTATAAGTTACAACCTTATGATACTCTTCTTTGTCTGAATCAGTATCTCTGCTTGGTAACGCCTACCGAAATCCGAATTTCCGGTCGCTGATTGAGTTTGGCTCTCGGCTCCACTATCATGCATCTCAGCTCACGTAAACGTCTTCCTCTCTTGTTTGGCGTCTCTCTTCGTTCATATCGCAACTATTCATTGGCGGTATAGATACCACTAGCCTCAGCTCATCGGTCACTCCATTGATTTCAAACAGCACAACTTTACCATAAATTTTATATTTATACAATAACATAGTCCTGTTCAATTTTGTTGGCAGTTTGCTCGGTCCGTTTTTCTTCTCACCCTTGTTCTACAGGATAAGATTACCTGCACCGAACACCGCTGAAAACGTACCTGCGACGCTCTCATGGGCACGGATTTAATAAAGAACAAAGAAAAAACCCGCACTGCTTTATCATGACAAACTAAAGAACCTAGGAAACTGATAAATTCAATACAAGTCACCTGAGTCGCCCGACTTCAACAGCTCCAACCACTTGTACTGGACCCCGAAGGCGACTACACAGTCATAGGAAACAAATTGGCGTTACTTGACTGCGAATATCCGCGAGGGTAATCGGTCGGATACAATCTTGCCAATGTTATATCAACAGCCGGCAGTGTTCCAGGACGTGGTGGGTCTTCGTCTGGCAAGCGCTTTCCCTACAAAAAGCCACAAATGTCTGTTTAACAACACTGCGACGTGGCGGATATGACTCGCCACTCAATAAAGTCACCGCCCCTAACACATTGGCAAGTTGACCGACACCACATTTACAAGTTCGTGTACATATATCGGCTCCCGCACGAACAAGCCTACATATCTGATTAGTGACATACCACTATTCTTAAGTATTTTTCACCCGTTTCCTCATACTTCACTCACTGACTTACATTGCTTACGGGACCTCATCGGACTAGTTCCTCATCAACATACCATATAAGTGATCTGATTACTATCTTTACCTCTCGCATTCTGTGTACATGGACTACATACAACATTTGCGCTCTATGGGCCCACACTACTGTCTCCAACTTTACTACTCCCACTGTTAGTGCTGCTTATTCCGCTATCATGTACAATAATGCAATATGATGATCATGCCCAAAAGGTGTGTCTCGCTTTGTCGAGAAGAAAATATTTATTTATTTATTTATTTAAGGTATGTTATGCAAACAATCAAAAGGGGTAAGAGTGGCAGAGATAAGGAGCGGCTCCCAGCTGAAAGACGTACGCTACCTACAATGACTCGCTGCATCTGCAAAGTGGTGACATAGGTAATACGAAGAACTGATAACGGTAATAAGGGAGAGAGTATCGACGGTTATCAATGGTGTTTGGGTGAAGGCTTCTGGTTGCAAGTGGATACGTACAGTGTCCCAAAATAAGTTAACAAATAGCAAATGTATGTGACGTTGACATTCCTTGAGAATAAAGGTTGGAGGGATACTAGCGTGTATATATTGTACACAATCTTTGTGGAGACTTTTGCCATCGGGATCATGGCCGAATAGGAAAATAGGCAGAAAAGTAAGAAGAGAGCAACAACGAAACATTTTTTATCTAGTTTACCACTGATAGTTTTTGAAATTTATCAGTTTGTTCTTCTTTAGGGGAGGATGAATGGGCACCAATGCACAGGTCCGACATTCACCTTGATCTTGAGCCATAGCTTCCAAGGTCTTTAATCAGCAAATATCGCATCTCTCTGGCCCCACCCATGTAGTTGACAACAACCGGCTGAGGCCAATTGTTTCATCAACTTTTTCATGCGGCTTCTCCAGGTTGTTGGCTGTCCACCAGACCGTCTCTTCCTGCCCTGTCCAGCAACCGCAAACAACGCACGGCGCGGGTAACGCTGGACAGGCATGCGTAATAGTGCCCCAACCACCGCAGTCTATGCAGTGAGACGAGCTCCTCGAGCGAGTGGCCTTCACGTCCTAAGACACGCTGTCTAACTTCCACTTTGCTTACGTGGTGCTGCCACCACACACGGACGATGGCTCGCAGACAGCGGTGCTCGAAGACGGATAGCCTGCGTAAGTCAACTTTACGAATGGGCCAGGTCTCGCATTCGTACAACAGTACAGCACGAACACTTGCACAACGGACCCGTCCTTTGATGGAGAGACGAGTGTCGTGGCGACGCCACAACTGCGTCAGCCAAGAATAAGGGAGGCCTGCTCCGGAGACGCGCATCGAAATCTCGTCTCCAACACCGCCGCCGGCATTGATGCAACTTCCCAAGTAGACAAAGCTCTCCACAACCTCTATTGTCTCACCAGCAAGAGTGAGTGCAGGCAGAGGCACCTGCAAGTCTTGGAAGAGGGCTTTGCATTTGGTTGGCGAAATGTACATACCGTACTTTGATGCATCAATCGCCAAGCGGTTTAATGCAAGTTGGACGACGTGTGGATCGTCACCTAGAAAAACGATATCATCAACATAATCTACAACAACAACTCGACTACCTCTGAGGAGCTCAACGCCAGCGTTCAACGAATCGCCTAGCGTCCATCAAGGCATCCTCGATGGCAAAGTTGAATAGGAACGGAAAGGTAGGGCATCCTCGTCGAACTCCACTGGAGACCACAAAGGTAGGCGAAAACTTGCCTTAAGCCATAACCCTGCCCATGGTCAGGTCATAGGGAGCGCGGTAAGGAGAAGAACTGCTTGGGGACACCATTCCTCGGTAGGCAGCGCCACAGTACTGTACCATCGACAGAACCTAAGGCTGCACGGATATCCAGGGACACAGCAATCGTTGGCCTCTGATACACGTGGCGGATCTCCAGGCTCTGGCGAAGTGTGAAGATTTGATCGATGCAGCCACGAACAGGGCGAAACCCAGCTTGTTCTTCTCGTTGCAACGATTAGCGTGTTGAGGATAGCCTGCGAAATATGATGACACCAGCGGCTCGCAAACAACGGGGACTAAACTTATTCCACTGTAGCTGGAAAAGATTGTGCACATGCCCTTTTTGCAGATGGAGACGACCATTGTTGCACACTAAATTGGTGGAACTTTCTCTTTCGACCAAAATTTCGGGAACAAAGCGGTGAGTTCTCGAACTATCGATGCGCCACCACTTTAAATAGAGCCGGAGGAAGACCATTAGGTCGGGGGGCCATATAACGCTTCATGTGCCGGAGCTCCTGCTCGATTTCCTGGGAAGTAAGAGGATCTGTGGGGGTAGACCACTCGGCCCCAGCGCGAGCGCCAGAGGCAGCAGATGAAGCTGGGGGCTAACAAAACTGCGAGCTAAAAGGTTTTGCCCATCGCTCCAACCGTCGTTGAAGATTGGTGATTAAGGTGCCATCCTCTTCGCATATTGTTTCACTTATACCAGATCGGACACCTTTGGTGACTCAAATGATATGGAAGAGTTTTCTGGTATTACCAGAGAGACTAGCAAGCTCCATCACCCTAGCACGTTCACACCACCAAGCTTCGCGGTCCATTTGCAGAGTCCTGCGCAACTCTCGACCAAGGTACTGGCGTTCTTCACGGCGTCTGGAATCAGATGAGATCAAGCGGCGTTTGTACATCAGATACAAAGAGTCGGCCGAAATGCAACGCTTCGGTGGGTGACGGGCAACTCCACAAGTGTCGACACTGGCGGAACCTAAATCATCTTTGATATGCGCTCAATGCGAATCAAGATCATCGCTGATAGTTGAGCCAAGCAAGGTTGACAGTGAGGCATGGTACCTTGTTAAAATCGCAGGCTTTTGTAGATTCGCGACGTCCGGTTGATAGTGAGCGCGCTTAAGCGATCCTCAAAACGCCTGCAAGTCAACAGGAACCAATGCGTGATCAGAGTCTAGAAAATTTGACCAGTACGATCGGCAGTCCGTTACGCTTCCGCGCCCTCTGTAGCTGATTGCTATGTGGTCAAGCTGGAAGCGCTCTTGCGTTTGTGAGGGCGGGTGCCAGGTAGTAGTGTGTCTCCTCGAGTGCCGAAAAGTAGTGCTCGAAAGAAAAAAGCGATGATCAGAGCAAAGCACAAGCAGTCTGTCTCCATTGTCTGATCGACTTCAACCGAGTCCAAAGCTACCCCAAGGTGGTGCATGCTTGGTGGAAAGCGGCCAACCTGTGCGTTAAAATCTCCGGCAAGAATAAATATATCAATCCCTTTGGAGGAATGCAGAACTTCATGTGGTTGTTGATAAAAGCTAGCTTTAACTGCATCCGGGCCGCAGTCGGGAGGGGCGTAGGCGGAGACGAAAAACAAGGCACGCTTAACATCTGGACGCCTGCTTACGTTACATGAACTTCATAGTCTGACGGCACACAGCCGACCATTGACTAGGATCCAGTCAAGCAGAGCTGCTCAAGCCGTGGCACTCAGTACAAGCCCAACATCAGCTTGATCAGTGGCAGCAGCTTCTGGGTCTCCGGAAAGCCGCAAGCAGTACTTGGCGTCAGAGTGTACTGGAGTGTTCATTTTGCTGACAGCGCTAGTCTTGTTACCTGGTGTCTGAAAGGCAACAGATGTCTACCGAAAGTGTTTCAAGACTACGGGCCAGACATGCCTGTCGTCCGATCTGCATAAAAGTTCGAATATTAAAAGCTGCGAGGATGAATGGAGAACCAGGTCGAAGAAGAGCTGGAGCTTCGGTGGAGTGAGAGGCGGTTGAGATAGCAGGACATTGAAAACTGGGAGTTTTGCTATTACTTCCATCAGTTGAGAGAATTGGGTCGTTGGTGACGGTGACCGTAGCAGACCTAATAGTACATGGGGGAGAATGACGGGAGGTGGGGTGATCTGTGAGCGGAGGTTGAGCGGTTGAGTTGGCACCGAAGATTGGCATAGCTGGAGCAGTAGTACGCGGTGTGGTCCACGATTCGTCAGTGGTCATGATACTACCCGGTTGCCCAGGCCGAAGTAGAGGGTCGTCTTAGGGGCCCTACCCCGAGCCTTTACTCAAAGACAATGGAACAATAGAACAATGGTTTATTACGGGTAAAAAAGCGTTGCTTAACAAGTCCCGTAGGATGGAAATTAGTGTAAAAATCAATTGCATGATAACGTGAACAGCGTTGTGGTGGACGCACCATAGACTTATGTAGAATAGCGGATATGTTCGCGTATTAAACATATAAATCCATAAATCCATTGGTTAGGCGTTTGGCAAGACACCGTTTGATTGCGTTTTGTAGCCCCTGGCTAACAAGTCTATGCATCGTCAACACGTTGTTTAAATATCGCCAGATTGGGAGCAGAGACGACAGAATTAAGGAGGGCGTTCCAAGGCTCACACACGCGGAGAGAAAAGAAATTTCTACGGCATTCAAGCCGGAATTTCTACGGCATTCAAGCAGGGCGACGTGAGAGTGTCGAAACCCGTTGGGAGCCGGTGACCAAATAGATGGTTTACACGCCTTTCGGTTCGTGAAAAACCACGGGCCCAGCGCCCAATTAAAGTACAATGCCACTCAAGGAGGGCAAGGAGCAGTAACGTTATTTAGTGGCGAGTCGCATCCGCCAAGGCGCAGTGTTGTTAAACAGAAATTTGTGGCCTTTTATAGGGAGAATGCTTGCCAGGCGAAAACCCACCACGTCCTAAAGCACTGCCGACGAACCACCCGCTGGAACGGGAAAAACCCGAACCACCCACCTGGCACCACGAGGAGATTGTTCGGCAAGCCAGCCGGAATAAAGAATGGCTCTTAGCCGATTTCGGATATGACCTGAGAGGCATGGAGCCTATGCAGAATACCTGCTGTTAAATATAGGTGCCAAAGGTAAGACGAAGAACTGATAATGGCACTGGGTGAGTGGGTGCATCGGTGACCAGCATTGTCGTTTGAATGAAGTCTTTTAGTTACTAGTGTATACCTACAGTGTCTCAGCTTAGGGCAACCAATATAAGTGTACGATAGACAGACCCTCCAATAGAATAAAGACTGGAGGGATAAAACGTGGCTCCAAGCAAACTCCGAATATACGCAGAGAGGTTTGAAGCCTACGAAGCATAGCTGCTACTAAACAAAAGTAAGATGACGGACAGATAATGGCGCTGGGAGCGAGAGTATCAGTGACCAGTAATTGCATTTGGATGAAGCCTTCTAAGTGCTATTAGATACCTACAGCGACAGAGTAAGTCAACAAACGGGCGGAGGTATGTGATGCAAACAATCCGAGAATAACTGTCGGAGAAGTATGGAGTGGTTCTTGGCACTAGGATGCATGCTACCTACAGTGACTCGTTGCAGCTGGAAAGATGTGCCAAAGTTAAGACGAGGAACAGATCATGTCGCTAGAGGGGAGAGAGTATCGGTGGCTGGCAATGTCATTCTGATTAAGTCTTCTAATTACCAGTGGATACATACTGTGACGGAATAAGTCAACAAACCAGTAAATGTTTGTTATGCAAACCATCCAAGAGAGTAAGCGAACCAAGGTGTTGTTCCTAGCGCAAAGATGTATGTTACCCACAATGACTCAATGCGGCTGAAAAATGGTGACGTAGGTAATACGAAGAACTGACGACGGTAATAAGGGAGTGAGTATCGACGGCTATCAGTGGTATTTGGGCGAAGACTTCTAGTTGCTAGTAGATGCCTACAGCGTCGCGAAATAAGTCAACAAACAGCAAAATTCTGTGCTGCATACAACCCCATAGAGTAACGTAGAGTTAATTTGTGGGGCCTATGTCCGATTTGGTTTCTGGATTTAGAGGTGCTTTAGGCCATGTGCTTAAAGTTCATCCTCCGGTATATTGGAGTTAAAGAGCTCGCTTATAGTTTTGGTAGCAAGGTGTCTGTGTAGAGATGATTGGATCTGTGCAGTATTCTCGGTTGCCCTAAATTGTAATGGTAGCCTGATACAGACGCGAGCGTATCTGTAGAGAAATAAGTTGTTATGCATGTTTGTGCTGGCTGTGGGGAGGGTAATGTTTAAGAGCTTTTGGCGGGGTGGATACCGTGTTGCCTATTTGTCGAATAAGTCCTGCGAGGTTCGTAGTTAAGTTGTTTATCATCTGGAATAGGAAGGTGAGGTTGAGTTTCATTCTTTGTAGCCATAGAGCTTCAAACCCAAGAGGTTTAAAGCGCTCACGGTAGTTGAGAGTAAAAGGAAAAAGCAGGCGCTTTGTGAATGAGCGTCGTACTTTCTCAAGTGCTATTCGGTCACCCTTTCTGGAGCTGGTAACTAGTATTGAGCAGTATTCCAAACGTGGTCTAGCCATACCTTGGATAGAGTGGGCCTGGATTCGGTTACGAGCATTCGCCTGCAGGTGCGACCAATGAGGGATTTGGCTTTCGCTACACTATAGCTGACTTGTTCAGAGTAATGTATTGAGCTTGAATAGTGTACGCCGAGATCTCTTACGGTTTGGCAGTTGGCTAGTGAGACACCATTTCGGGGTTAGCGCACTAGGCGGTACAGTGCACCTATACGACAGGGCGCTGCACTTTGCAGAAGTCAAGCTTCCATATGGTACCTCAAGTGTCTAATGCTTTACTGTCATTTTGAATAATAAGGCGACAGCTCCTTAGGTTACCCTGGTCAAAATAGAATACGACTTTTATATCGCCAGTGAACAGGTACGCCTTTCCATATGCAAAGACTTGAAATACGTCGTTGATGTTAAGTGGGTGGAGTATAGGGCCCAGTACACTTCCGTGGAACACACCACTCGTGACCGGTTTCGGTGAGGATTCGAAGTCTCCTAGTCGCACTGACTGTGTACGACAGGAAAGATAGTAGGTTAACCAAGAATGCAACTGGTCCGATATACCGTAAGAAGCCAATTTAGTTAACAGTTCATTATGGGGGACTCGGTGGAACGCTTTTTCATATCCGAGAAGATGCTGAAAAAGAGCTTTCCTTCGATTGACCATGGCGGTTACATTGTTCAGGAAATCCAGCTGGCATGTTTGGCAGGATTTAGACGGGTGACCACCATGTTGGGATTAGTGGATGAGGTTACCATGAGTCAAGAACCGTAGAAGCTCTTCCTTGACGACCCTATCCATCACGCGTAAAGCGAATGGTGTGTAACTAATGGGTCTGTCGTTTTCAATGTTTTGACGGCTTCCCCTTTTGTCTTGACATGACTACTGCATGTTGCCAAGCATCGGGAAAAGTTCCATGTTTCATGGAATAGGTAAAGAGGTTAAGAAGGAGGACGACGATATCCAGGCTACCTAGAATTAGCAGAGCAGACGAGAGGCCATCAGGTCCGGCATGGAAGGATAGGTTGAGGGCTTGAATTTCCAGAGTAATGGTACGCAAGTCAAGTGGTACTGGTATCATTGGTGCAACTAGAATATTAAGAGGCAGGGTCAGGTTAGCATAGGTGAAAATGTCGCAGAAGTAGCGGTTCATGACCTTGCATATTTCAGCTTGGTTACTGGTAACTGAGTTGTCTGGACGAATAATCGAGTTAAGCGAATTCGAGGCAGTTTGCTTTTGCGTTTCCTTAGAGAAATGTGTGATTTGATACGGTTGATAGAGTTTAGGTCAGTGTGTTCTTCGGACAGATATGCGGTAGTTAGTGAATTTCCCAACTCCAACAGGACTTCATTGATGCGAATAAGGAGGAAGAAGTCTTGGGTCCTGCCGTACTTTGAACGTAACTTTTTGAGCTTGACGAGTAGTATGCGAGGGGAAGCTTCATCCTGCAGTGGCCGCATTGGTTTTCGTTTCGTTATAGGTGCAAGTATATCCAGGCAGTAATTGAGATTTCTCTATAGTATAGCAGAGGCAGTACCCGCATCTGTAGCCAGAAGAAATACATCCCAGCTGATAGATCCCAGAAGTAGAGCAAAGTTTGACCAGTTGATGCGTTTGTAGGGCCGAATAGAACACGCTGGCCTAGCCACTGGGTGACGAGTGATGGATAGTTGGAAAGAGAGCTATACCATTTTGTGCTCGCACCCAGGGAGTTTGGCAAGCACGCCAGCAGATACATGAGCAGCTCCGTTAGTAAAAAGTAAACCTGAGGTGTTATAAATAAATAAAAAATGGTATATTCTTGGTAAAACGAGACACACCTGTAAAAGCGTGATCAAATTTGCATAAAGGCATAGCTTCGTTGGAATGTGAAAACATTTGTTTTAATGAAAGGTATAAAAGAAAAGATGTAGTCCATATGAGGGAGCATATTGTCAGATTGTAGTCATACCAAGGAACATCCTGGCGCTGTGGCGCGCAAAAATCCGTCAAAACACAAGCTGGGGGTAATATCTTCAGGTTGGGATCCGTGAGCACAGGAGCCTAAACAATGTTTTGTTGCAAACAACCACCGTTACGAACTAAGGATGGTCTGTGCTCCAACAAAGCATTCTTCATAGTAGAATTAGTTGCACAGGTTGGATGTAGAAGGCTGAGGACCGCGTCAGTGTGAAATGCTTAGCTGTGACTTTATTTTGTGGCGAGTCGCATCCGCCACGTTGCAGTGTTGTTAAGCGGACGTTTGTGGCTTTTTATAGGGAGAGCGCTTGCCAGGCGAAAACCCACCACGTCCTGGAACACTGCCGTAGCTTCCGCTGAACAGTAGTGCAAGTCGGCTATGCATCGTATAAACCGATTTTGCACTATATTACTCGCAGTCGGTTGACAGCCTAAAATCTACGTTGGCTGGCCGAATGGCTTAGTACTGGTACGGCAGCATTCGTTGAAGCCGGTCAGTGATGCAAGATTCGAAGAGTCGAATGATAATGATGCAGGTGAGTAAACACATTTTTAATAGAGGCCGACTTTTCTAGTATATTCCTTGTTCTGCTCGCACAACGTGTTCAGCTATCCACGCTGGTCGTGTCATGGCCTCGGTGAGTGAAGTTGTTGTTTGTGGCTGAATAGGTCCTTACTAGGTAAAAATGCTATTCTCCGCAAAGTGGATTAGGGATTCCTTCAAAAGTAAGTAAGTGTAACTGTTTCCATAGCTAAGTGAATTTTCCATGGAAGGCCATCGGAAAAACCACGTATACGTGCGCAACGCTGTCCGTGAAATGACACCAGAATAGCTTCAGGTGAATGGCGAATAGGAATGTTTGAGGCAGTGAAGGTACTCAAGCCAGAATTGTTTGTCTTCGGTTGTGGAACGTGGGATCCATGTAAATATATTATTCCAGGTGAGCAAATTGTTCTCTCTGAGTACGAGGCGAGCTAAACCCAATGTTTAGACCCCGTGAAGGTACGGTCTCCAGAATGGCGGAGTGCTCCATTTTGAACCATATGTGGGTTTTTCATTTCCCGGAGAAAGGACCAAGCGTCTGAGGATGGATCGACCAGTCCAAGTGGATAAACCTTCTTATTTTGGCGGATGTAACTGTGGGAATCTCGGGAAAAACGGGCAACGGACAAGAGGCAGCCAAACAGAGACAGCAATGAGTCAAGAACCACTAACACAGACTGGTGGCGCTCACCGGTGCCTACGATACATTGAAACCTATGTAATTTTGTTTAGTATACATGCTTTGCAAGCACGTTCTATACATTACGTCGCTGGTGTGACATAGACTACAACTACTAAGTGGGAAGAAGGTTCTGCACGCGCAGCGTCAAAAGACCGATATAACAAAGCGTTTTAACAAAAGTTGAGCGAATGATGCGATGGTTGGAGAGAAACAGGTACACCGATGATCATGGCAGAAGTCCGAATGAGAGAGGCATCTTAAGTGAAACTAAGGACAACTAGGTTGAGACCTAATGCGGGACTAAGATACCTAGAGCAACGTTCTAAGAGTAAAAGCAATTTCAAGGAATCGGCTAGGAGCGAGGTGAGACAAGATAACGGCAGGGCAGTAATGCCGGCCGTCCGAGTTAAAAAGGAATGAAAACAGAAAGCGATAGAGCAGATTAGGGTCTAGATGAAAAGGGATCATTGGTAAGGCGTGGAAAGGCCCACAAGCCTCTCCATGTAATTTTTACAGACCCAATAGGCCAGCCGAACCAACAGAAGTGACGTCTCAGTAGTTCAAATTATTGCAATGAGTAGGGGGCCGACTAAGCCGGGTTTGGATTAATCGGTGCTTTGGGGCTACCCTTAAAACGAATGCAAGAAAAGGGTTATAACACTAACGAGGGCACTAGTCTAGCAGTCTCTACGATTTGTAACGTCGAAGAACTCTGAGTAAAATCTGGTAACTAATAGCCAGTCTAGCGAGACTGAGTTAGTCAGCGCGCAGGAATAGCACGTAAAATAAACGCAGGAAAAGTGGCTGTAACAAAAGGTGAACGAGTCTAGCAGCCTCACGAGGTAGGTGAACGAGAGCGTTGAGTCTGTATAGCGTATGCGGCTTAAGTCTGGGTAGCATAGGCGCAGTCAGAGAGAAGGAAACTGATCGGTGGACTAGATCACCACCGGGCCAGTTGAAGAATTGAAAACAGAGAGCCATGATATATAAGTTAGCGATAGGATGAGAAAGGTTTATTGACGAAGGGTGGGAGAAGCCCACTAGGCTCTCCAGGTAATGTAAAGGGATAGCGGAGTCAGCCGAGCCAAGAGAGGTGACGTCTCAGAAGTCTGAATAAACCCGGAGAGCAGGAGGCCGATCGGGTAGGACTTGATTAGTCGGCGCGTTTTGATAAGGACATGTAGCAAGTAGTAGTAGTAGTGTGTGCATGCACGTGTTGAGTCCACAAAAATGCATTTGTGGTGTCCACAAAGGCACGGTATTTTGGTGGCTCAGATAGTGTTTGCCGGGCCACTTGTGGCATGATGAAGTCACTACCAATTATCTTATAGTGGGTTGAAAATAGGGATACTTCTGTGAAGAGTTTCACTAGACTGCGTATACCGATTTTGTTAGTGTATGGAAAGTTATACAGACAGCCAATTAAGAGACCGTGCCGTCCCCTGCTAGCCTGAATAAAAACCGATCCTTCCAGAGGGCCAATTGTAAGTTCGTGAAATAGTGGCTCCCGAAATCGTCACGCACGTAAAGGAGGCATCCGCCACCACGTTGGTTGATACATCCATTGCTGAAGGAAGTGTTGCCCGGGATTCACAGCTGTGCTTCGGGTGTGCATCGTGCCGTGTTTATGTGATGAGCTCTACCTGGGGGCCGGATAGGATAATGACGGGTTGATAAGGTGCATCTTGTGTTTGCTGGACCTTGCGTTAATGAGAGGTAGAGTGAGTGCCTCGTTGCAGGAGGCAGCATCAGCTGCATTATCAGAGACAGAAGTAATCTGAGTGGTCGCGTGGGTATAGTTGCTGTTGGCTCGGAGGGAGTGATAAGCGTTTTAAGGTTACAGAGGTCAGACAAATCTTACTGTCCGCGTTCTCATAGAGCAGGTTGGGTTGTAAGGGTGGGACCTCTTGGTTACCATGCTGAAACGAAGCAGAGGAGACCGGTTTGTGGGTGTGGGAATGGTTATGAGCGATGACTAAGATTTTGGTAGGGATATGTTGTACGTAAGCAGTAGAAGATGACGATGGAGTACGGTGAGTTTGCAGCCCTGAGGGGCATACTTCTGCCAGATTAGGGTTGGTTACTGCGGTATCTGTATCGCATTCCAAGACTCAGAGAGGGTTGACGGTATGTCTGCACGCAATGGTGAGTCTCTGGTTAGGTCTTTGGTAAGATGCGTGGAAGACAAGCTCGTAGGTGCAGCAAGAAGTATCTCAGGGAAGCAAAAACCTGGGTTGCTGTTAAGCCGGGGCCGTTAGGTTGCGCAGGGGGGAAGTTTTGTGCAGGTTTTCCTGGTGTGATATGGACTGATAATGCATGCTATTTCTGGAATTAGTTTTTACTGATCCGGCGGCTACACGAGGTGCTGGAGCGGTTGGTAGGGACAGCTCAAGGGCGTCTGTGGTATGTTTATGAGCATGTAAATATTATAGAGGGAAGCATCGTCCAACAGTCTTGTGAGCTTTGGCGAGCCGTAGCCCGCTATATTCCGTAAAAAGGAGCCAGTATGCTTACTAACGGGTTAGGCAATTCAGTAATCATTGGGCTTGCAGGGCGCGGGTGCTTAAGCTTTGCAGCCGAGGGTGGGGTGGTTTGTTTCGTTACTTGGCGGAGTGTTCTATAAGCAGGAAGCGTTCGCCATTTAATCAGTTACCAGGCAACACCGACCTATTGCCGTCTAGAGAGACCAGTTGTTGCTGGGCCTGCAGCCACTACTGTGCCCTTAAAAACGGTACTGTTCCGGATAGGTATCCTATATCATATATCCACGGTGTCTCACGTCGACTAGTCGCAAATACGTCTTCTCCAAACTGGACATAGTCAGGTCAAATACCTGTGGCAAAGGAAGACATCATGTAAACTGCTATCATTGCTCCAGTTGGTCTATAAGCATGAGTTCGTGGAACTTTTGACCGTAACACACGCCGCCTTTTCACAGCTTTACATAAATATATAGATAAATAAATATTATAGTCTCGGATTCCTCAGGGCATATCAACTCGGGTATGAACAAAATTTACAAGCAATAATGTGGCGCAACATATACGTTATATGGCACGTAATTGGCTGCAGACAAACGTTGTACAATTAGCAGAAAAAGTGGAAGCAATAATGAGGAGCAAAGTCATAAGTGGAGTGCCGATAAAATGACTTTCTATGCGCGGACAGTGACTAAAAACGCATGGTTGGAGTGGGGACAGTAGATGAAAGCTGAGTGTAGCTTGGTTGTACTTGCCAGAAAAATATTATAAAGTGACTAGTCGATATTCCGGAGTGTAAGCTTGGGCAATGACTTTATTCAGTGGCGAGGCACACCAGCCACAACCCAGTGTTGACGAAAGGATCTTTGTAGCTATTTATGGGGAAAATGCTTGCACGGCGATAACCAACCACGTCCTGGTACACTGAAGTCGATAGCTTTGAACGGTCATGTACAACTAGAAAAACTTCTTATGAAACATTTGCTCATTCGGTTATTCGCAATCCAATGACTTCTCTGTTGGTCAAACAAAAGGCACAGTCAGAGTCCAACATGGACGTTGCGGACAGTCAAAGAAAAAGTATGAGTTTTTAGGTAAGCAACGTTTACAGTGTATGGGGTCGGAACTTCTTTGATTACGTATATTTGCTGGGGTGTGAAAAGTGTTGTACAGCTATCCTCAGTGGACATCGGTGGTTGTGGTGTTTGGCGCAGATGCTTGGTTTTGAAGTGAAGCCATGGTCCAAGTAAGCCCTTGTTTGTTAGTTCTTTCCATCTCAGACGGGGCAGTTCCTCAGTTTAATCCCTGATCTCTAATAATTTCACGACCTAGAACAAAGAAAAGTGAGGAACAGGCCCAGAGAATAACAAAAAGGACAGTTATGGTGCCAAGCACTGGCTAGAGCCTAGGTTAATACCTTTACTCGAGACATACTGGTGTACAATGTGTAACAAATCATACGCTGAAAATGTTTTTAGATTATGCAGCAGAATACATAGCCCAATGAGTAAATAACGCTAATGTACAAGAGGATGAAGAGCAGCGTTCCGGTACGAAATCCAGGAGGTGTAAGCTTACGGCGTTATAATTCAACCAGAGACCACAGGGTGGCTATGAAACTTCGATTGGTTTCAGTCGGAGACCAAAAGAGACATTGACGATGCAAGAATATTTATACGAATGCACAGGAGGAGGATTATACAAGACCACTCACTAAGTTGTATGTACCTAGGTATATGAGGATAACAAGTTAGTATAATAGAAGCCGGATAGGATAAGGTGGATATGAACGGAAGAGAAGGTGTCGAAGCTTAGACCAGCAAGAACTGGTGCTAATAGACTAGGTTTCAGTGGTCAAACATGCTAGTTCGGATAACCATTCTAGTTACAATTGGATACGTACATTGTCACAGAATAGGGCAACAAACCAACAAAAATATGTGATGCAAACCGTCCACAAGCACACAGTTGGAAAGCTAAGAAGTGGCTCCTAGCACGCCCCGAATTTGCGCAGGGAAGCGAGGAGCGCACGCCAGGTCGCTATGGTTAGGGTTGTTGAAGGTGGGACAACCAAAATATAACACCGTTGGTGGACAAATCAACAGTGGCCAAACGTAGCCACTCGATGATGAAATTCGGTCACATGTGGATATCTACATTGTCACAGAATAAGGCACCAAACCAGCTGAGTTGTAATGCAAAGGGTCCAGAGGAATAAAGTTGGAAGATAAGTGTTGCTCCAAGCAATCTTCGGATACGCGCACAGTTGCATGGAGCCTTCGACGATTAGCTGCTGCCAAGAATTGACGAAAGTAATGGGAACGACAGATAATGGCGCTATTAGTAAGAGTAGCAGTGGCCAGCAGAGGCATTCGGTTTAATCCTTCAGTTACTAGTGGGTACCTAGTGGATACCAAACTAGCTGAGCTGGGATGCAAACAGTCCATGCGAATAAACGTTGTAGAGAAGGAGTGGAAACTGCTGGACGCCGGATATCCGCTGAGTTGCATGGACCCTGTGGAGGTTAGCTGCTGCTAAACGGAGGTAATGTCCATAGGAAAGGTGGTATCAGTGGCTGGTGTAGTGATAGCATTAAGGCGTTTGGTTACTAGTGGTTACCTACAGTGTCAATGATTAAATCAGCAAGCGTGCAAAGGTTAAAGAGACAGACATGCCAGGAAACCAAAGGTTGGAGAGTTAAGGTGTGACTCCCTCTAAGCTACAGATTAGCGTAGAGGTGTAAGGTGCCATCAACGACTAGATGCTGCCAAACAGAGATGACGGGAGTAAGACGACAACAAGTAACGGAGCTAGGAGAGTGAGAGCAGTAGCCAGCAATGGTGTACTGATTAAGCCTTCATTTACTAATGGATCCTACGGTGACCCAGAATAGGTTACTAAACCAGCTGAGCTGTGATGCTAACAGCACAAGCGAATAAAAGTTGTAGGGAAGGAGTGATTTCTAGTGAGCTACGGATGTCCGCAGAATTGCGTGGAGCCTAGGGCGACTAGCTGCAGCTAAACAGAGCTAAGGACTCTAGGCAAGGTATTAGCAGCGGCTGGTGCAGCCATATCTTTAAGAGGTTTGGTCACTAGTGAAGAAGCTTCTCCAAGGCTTTGGTTTCGTCTACGTTTTAATAGACGAGATTTCGATAGCAAACGCGAACCCTGACCATCACCAAAGGTACCTCCGCATGATTTTTGAATAGCTTGCACATCAAGGAATAAACATCCAACTGGAAATGTGCACATCTTTTGCCCATCCTTGACCTTCTCCATCACAGGATCGACAGTAAAGGCACCAAACCACTTCGGCAAAAGGTCATGCGACTCAAATTATCCCTATGCCATTATCTCTCAGAAGCCTACGCCGATACTGCGGCATGGTCAAATACTACAGTAGATCTATAACTAATTGTGCTGAATTCCGCCAAACAATCATTGAGTTTCTGCAAAGAACTTAATGCCGTCCACGGTACACACAAAAGTTAATGCCGCCAGCACTGCTGTCAGGCATAAGTTTAGTATGGTCACGTCTCTTCACCGCTTGAACACCAACGACAGTACTACACTTGTCCTTAAGACAGGTGCTACAAGTGCCGCTGTCAGTGTAGTCTTGCCATCGTTAGCCGATTGTACATTTCAGCCACTGTCCTTTTCCGCGCAGAACCTACAACCTACTCAATTCAGGGATACCACCTTCGTTGTAAAGTGCTCGCCATTTACTTGGCTATGAAACGCTTCCGTCACTGCCTTGAGGGACGCTGTTTTATTTTCCTGCTAGAACACAGAACTATGAGGTGCACGTTCCGCTTTGCATTGGACTGCTACTCACCTCGAGACATGCGTCATCTGCACTATAATTCACAGGTTCGTGTAGACGTCCGTTATATCAACGGTCCTTCTGTTGCTGATGCATTATCGCATGCTCAGCTAAAGCAACTGTCACCTGCATGCATCGACTGGAGAGAATGCCTGCAACCCAAGCCAAGGAGCTTGGTCTTATGCAACTTCTAAAAGCAAATCATTAAAATTTGTGAAGATATCTGTGCTTAACTGAAATGCAGGTTGCGATATTCTAAATATTAAGCCCAGACCTTCAATCCATACAAAGAATCCTGTAAGCCATTTCTGGTTATTTTCACGGTCCATCACACCCGAGCCTCCGAGCCGAGTAAAGCTCTTTACTGACCGATTCATCTGACACAATGTGCGTTCGGACGTTCGATGGACTGGTAAAATGCATCGTCACACTGTCATTATCCCAAGCGCTTTGCATTCCCTTATCCGTCTTTCAGACACGTTCACTTGGATTTAGTTGGGCCATTACTCCCTACCAGCGCTCTCAATGATTTTTGCATAGGTGTAGACTGTTTTACGCGTTGGCTGGAAGCTGGTACTCTAGCGGTACGTCTACTGAACCCGTAGCTCGCCCCTTTAGTGGATTTCTCTGTTTGATCTTTCGGCTGCCATTACTACCGACGCAGGGGCTCGGCTCCGCACTACATTATTTAGTGCGTTGAGTAGTTTACTAGGTTGTGCCTACGTACGAATAACACATGCTTAAAACATTGCCATCCATGGGCTTGTTAACTTCTTGCACTGAAAATTAAAAGTCACCATTATGGACAGTTCGCCCAAAAACCTGCCCATGGATAGACGAATACTCCGCAGTTGGTACAAATTACGGGCTGGACAAATTGCCTTCTCTGTATTTCGAGGATACCGTTCTCAGTAGACCTGAACTAATGGGTTCGGCCTACTCAAAAATATTACTTTCACCTACTTATTACCTGAAGCTACTCTGGCGACATTTTCTCAAGGTTCATATACGGATGTTTATTTCACTTCAGGAGACAGGTTCCGCTGCAGCTGGTGTTTCTAAATTGGACAAATCCAGCATCCTTTCTAACTTTTGCGAAGGTTGGGTTCTGCCAGATTTTGTACTGTATAAATAAATCTTAGTTTTCACCAACCAGGACTTCTGCACGCTGCTCTGATTTTCCACTTCGCCGCCCATTTTATGACTTGCCGTAAAAGGACCTCTGACAAGCTGTTCTGGAAAATTTATTGTACTTCAAGGCCTGGATAATTGGGTTGGCCTTTATAGTGCTTCAAAAATACATCAACAGGATCATTTATTGTAGGTTTCTCGAAAAATTTATGAAGCGCTAAAGACCACAAACAACCTAAAAGCAAAATATGTTCAACTAGCCAGCTCCCTAACCATTTGCTTAAGACAGGACAGGACCGAACAACGAAACAGGCACTCGACTGACATGAGTCATCCAAGGTAAAAACGGACTTAGCTTGACTGGGAAGTACCGAGAAGCTAATGGCCCAACAATAAGGAAATACATTTCGACTTGCCACACCAAAGGAAGGAGGCAGTATTCCAGGGTTTGGTGGATTTTTGTCTGGCCGGCGTCTTCAATATAAAAAGACCATAAAAGTCCGGTTGACAACATTGCGAAGTAGTGGCTTTGTAACGACACCGGATAAACGCATAGCCTATGGCTACACAGTGACAAGTCGCAAATCGCTGCATTGCACCATTGGTAATGTACACTGCACCGACACCTCTACGTCTGAATTTCCCTCGTCAATACTCTTTCTGCGATTTCATTATTGATTTTCACGTTCCGCTTAACTAAACTAGCGTTTGGTCACGTAATTGTTGAGCTTGCTGTTTCTGTCATTACCTAATTGAGCGTCCGTAATCCTTGATCTATTCGTGTATGAGGTATTACAACAAGCTTTGTCATCCTTTTTGTGTCCACAAAAATGTGTCCTTATTTCAAGACAAACGGATTCGTTTATTTTGTGTATATGTAACACTTGTGAAATATCCGCAACGTGTGACCGAATAATTTCTTTTGGCATGGTTAAGGCTCCCATAAACCGTGCCTCCCATATTCAAGAATAAATGTCACCATGTTGTATATACAAAAAGGTGGAGGGTGCGCTATATTTATAAAGCAGGCGCTCTCAGTTGTTGCCCTTCAGGTGCAAAACCTTTAGGCACTGCAAGGTTCAGGTTGGGTTGCTGAAACACTTCATGGGCTATTCTTGTTTCTTGGCTGTATCTATAGGGCGCCCGATAGTTTGGAGGCATTGGAACAAGTCTTGCTCCTCGCGGACGATTGTAAAGTGGCCGCCAGGGATTTAAACAAGCCAAATGTCAACTGGCTTGCACCAGCCGCGCCAGCAACGTATACAAGTCTACGCGCCTGTATAACTTTGGATGGACGCCGAGCCGTTCTTTATCGACTGGAGAGGACGTATCCTGGATGTGGTTATAAATTTAACTATCCCATAAATAAAAGCAGAAGTGGCCGATGAGTTCCCTGGAAGAGAGCACAGAGTACTTCAATGCTCACTAGGTTAAAGTGCAGACCCACACTGAGGGTTACCCATAAGCAGCTAGTGCTTCGTCCTCGGTAACACTTCATAGATGGAGCTATATTTACAACCCATTTGCGTACGAGAAACTGGAATGAATTCTTTCTAACTGATGCCGTAGATGAATCAAAAAATTACTTTGCACTGGTTTTAGCTAGCCTAGAGTAAACAGCTCCGGTGCCCTGTTTAAATGAAGAACATCCAAGTTGTAAATTTTACAGGCAAGAGCTCAAAAACTGCGGAAGATGAGAAGGGAATACTGTAGTACTCCATACTGCACCTATGACGTAAAGGCGAATGAGTTGGCCTTACCACTATGAAACCAAATTCAGCTACATCCGATCCGTCAAGAACGCCGGGCACCGGATTGCGGCAGCGAACCTTGCGCGCTCAGTGGGCTACTGCGCCGTAGAATCTTGATGGATGCCCCTAAGATAGGTCGTATTGGTGTTGTAAGAGACCTTACCAACCGTGACCCGTGCATAATGTGCAAGTGTTTAACGCTTATTTCATGGACTGCCTATGTATAGAGATTAAACCTATGGCCGTAGAGCCGTTAGAAATGACTAGCAAACCACTGAACATTGCTCGGGTTGACCTTAAATTATACGGTCAATAATAACAGTAATCTGGCCGCACTTAAAACCACGGTCCAGATGGAATTCCCTCCAAATTAATAACAAATGCCACAGAAGCAACGCCTGTCCGTCTCCTGAAAAGTTTTACACTACCCATGTCATGCTGTGAGTACCATAAAGTGTGGTGACCTGCAGTTATTACCACAGGACACAACGCTAGATTAATACAAAATATTTGCAACTTCCGCCTTATAATTACTTTATAATTCCGCCGCTCTTATTTCTTTCCATGTGCACACCAATATTTTTGACGACTGTACAGGCCGAAATAGTCCAAATAATTTAACGTGAAATGGTGGTGAATTGGGTCCAGTTTCCAAGGGCTACCCGCACAATTACGGCTCTGCGCAACCTTCACAACCGAACACATTAAGTAGTTCAACATCTAAAGGAACCGGGAGAATTTCAAGGTGTGCGCCAACGACCCCAGCAGCAGTCCGCCAAACCATGCCAACGCATTCGTAATTGCTAACGAGGAACACACACTCACATTGTTCCTGCTCCCATTGAACAACATAGGATTAATGTACTCATCGATCTTATCCCTTACGGGCTCAGTCTCTAGCCAGTCTAGAAATATGGCCAAATTTTATTTTTATATGTTATATTTTTTAACAATGAAACCGTAAAACGCATGCTTCACATCGGTGAGACTGCTGTAAACGTATTTGAGTCAAGCCTTGCCTGCATTCAATTGAAGCTTTATCCCTTATCTATCAAATTGAAAAGAGCCACTTAATGCCAGTGCGCTTTGCGTAGCCCGACATTACATTGGTAAAAATAGAACATATCGATTTTTCAAACATATAAAGCAGGGCCTTCATCTAAGCTTTGAAATAAAATCAAGCTCAAAGCATACGTGAATACAAAAACAGCAGAAAGGCTATATCACTTTAGCAAAACTAATAAAGTTGTAACTAATAAGCGGACAAAAGTGAAGAAATGCGCCTTAGTTTGTGCGGAATTATTTTGCAAATGCACAGAAGACGCCCGTCCGAAGATGGAAAAGAGAGACTAATAGTTCATTACAAGGAAAACGAAAATATTAAAAGCAAACTATTTAGTGAGGTGTGACAAAAGGAATTACGTTGAGGGGCTAACTGTGGTTAAAAATTGCAGTTGATAAAACCTATTAAATCATAGCATATTTTCTTAGTGCACCTTAATTTGAGATCCTGACGTACTCTATCGAGTTCCGCTGTACAATTTTCATTGCTATATGGCAATCCGTGAGTTCTACCATTATATGTATGCAGTCAATGGAGCAAACTGCAACTTGCCTTCGGATGGGACGATCGCTTGTCGAAATAAAATATCGAGTTCCAAACAAACGTTTCATAGGAGCAAAATGAATACCGCTAGTTGGAGGGTGGCATCCCACACAAGCTCGTGTTAGAGTACTCCTTGAATGCATACGATTTTTCACTTGAATTTTTATCTTGAATTGCTTACAAGGCCTTGACGGCCAGCATACAATAGCTATCTACTTCGCTTTAGTAACGTGTGGAACCTGGTTTCGTCTTAAGTTCTCCTCCGTTTTACAGCTCTTTCGGTTTAAAATATTTTGCAGGGGTGCTATTGTATATTTATGATGGATGACCTTCATTGTCTCGGGCCCAAAACAGAAATATACCATTTATTATTTATGTATTTAATAAGTATTTCCTTATCTTTGTTTGACGTTAGTAGGGCTGCTTAGGCAAAAGGTGCCACTTAGCGTCTGGCTCATCTTTGATTATCCCTACTGGCTTCCACTTGGCTTGTGTTAAATAAATAAATAAATAGTGTATTGTTAACTTTATAGAGACACACCAAATCAGTCGAGTTCACGCCTATCAGACTTAGCACTGTTCGCCTCGCCTCACCACTAGTTGGATGCTACTTCCGTCCTAAAGTTCTATCGCTATGTGTTTCTGCGTTATGAACGTTGCGATCTGCTTGGCACTTTCCGTCAGCTACTTGACTCCAGTACGACTGTTGGGCCTCGAATTGTCACCTAGGCAATGGCTCGCCTCCGATTCATCTCGTCAGGCTTCCATGTGGCCTGGGATGCTTTGGAGCTCAAGCACATCCGACCCACAACCATTCTACTTTCCACACAGCAGTCTAGGTGTTTTGTCGGTCCTATTTTTCTGCAAATAGCTGTGTGCAAAACCTTAACAAGGTTGTCCGTTTGATTCCTTCCTATCTAATTTTGACTTGTCGCGACCGATCAACCGCGAAGCGGCAACTGACCTCTGCCTAAGCTCTAGCTAATTTTAGAAGGCCACCATCTGTTTTCTGATTCGTTAGAGCACCTGCCATTCAACTCACCACCGATTTCACGCACTCACAACATGTTAGATGCTTTCTTGGACCTATAGTAATTAGATAAACTGTTTATGCTCGAATTAGCCGAGGCACACCAAATTAGGCGGGATCAAACTTTACAAGCAGGTATGTCTCTCAACACATACGTTACTTTGGATGTAATCGGCAAATACCGTAAATTGTACAGACTGCGGAAGTTGAAGTAGTAATCATGTGGAATGTAGTCTTCTGTAGATGACGATAATTTGGGTTCGAGTTTGCTTATTGTAACCAGCAAAGTCATTAAAATATTACAAAGACGGTAGATGTAGACAGTGTGTATCTCTCTTGTACATGTCAAGGATATGTTGAAATATGACTGTCCACTTGTCAGTATGTAGTTGTGGGCAGTGACTAGGCTGTGGCGAGTCACATCCGTATCGTCGCCATGTGGGTAAATGGGACTTTTGTGGGGTTTTCTGGGGAGTGGGATTGCGAGGCGGAAGCTCACCACCTCCTGGAATATAGCAGTGTAAATAAATAAAGAATTATCTTAATCGCGGCATGTCGATACAAGCTTAAAAATTTATGATCCTAATTATACAGAAGCGCGTGGTCAGTAATTGTGCATAAAGGTTAAAGTTAACCAATGCACACTAGATTAATTTGTGTGAATATAGATACTTATGTGACCATCGGTTTGTGCGACAGAGTTGCAGAAAAAAGATGCTGCGCCGAAGTTGGAATATATGTAGTGGACTGTATACGTTGCCTTAGACACAAAGCGGCTGGGCCATGTGTGGCGTATGGATGCGACGAGGATTCTCAACCCGCTGTCGTATGGCCAACTGAGTACAGGGAAGCGGCAGGGAAGAAAACCGTGGTTGCGTTAACAGGGCGTGATAAATTTAGTCTATGACGTTCTAGTTTTGAGTAAAACTGTAGGGCATGAAAGCCAGTTGAGCGGCATACATGTCGCCGGAAGTTTGCCGCTGCCGAATCAAGGGCATTGGCAACGTGCTACAACTCATTCGCGCAGCGCGAAAACAACGCGCAGTCTTAAGCAAACCGCAACCTATGGAGTGTCGTGTTACAGACTAATGGGCTCCCACCCAAAAAGGCGGATGTCCAGCAGCCCACCCTGAATGCGGCGCTCCACACGAACACCACACACACAAGCCGCATCGAAAACAAAGAGCATCCTGGTATAAAGATGCGTATCATACGGTGCAGGAGTTATGACACAGGTACGCTGCACGAAAGAGACAACCGCCATGTCATTCGAGGTTTGTCAACTGAGCTTTACCTGACCCGCATTCCACAAGGCATACATTCATTTATATTTACAAACTTACACGGACAATATACCGTACCAAAAACAAGCTACAATGCCTCGAGGTTTGCCTTAGCAAATGTCTTGGCGAAGTCAACAAACAGCGAGTACGTTGTCTGATGTCGATCTCTACGCTTTTTCTGCACATTAAGAGCCGAAAACGCATGTCTATGTTGCTTCCACTCGAACGGATTGCACACTGCTCATCCGCCACGTTTGGTTCCACAACCTGACTGCCGTGGCGGTTGGGCTGGATCCAGGCAAGCACCTTGACTATACAACATAGCAAGTTGATACCAAGATAAGTTGAGCGGTATTGCTTACTGCATAAACTCTTGTACAGTGGTAGCAAAAGGGCATTTTTCAGCTCAGGACACACCGCCTCCTCAATCCGCACGCGTTGCTTCAACTGTAGCAGTACAGTCACCAACGTAGACGCACCGTGTTTCATTATTTCAGGCAGGATCCCGTCGGCGCCATTTTTAAGCGGAGTAAGTGTTCCCTACATCTCATCTGTAGTTCATGTGTCGACTAACCTCAGCTGCACACAGTGCTGTTAATGGATGTTTAATGCAGGCCCTTCAATCGCTGCACGGTTGTTCAAGGGTCAGTCAAACTGTTTTCTTCAGATCGGCATTAAGTGTGCAGGCTGTGTGTAGGTAGCGTCTGCACTACCATTGCTTAGCGTCCACAGCGGAGCCAACCTCGATCCAGACCCCGCTTTCATTGTGTAAAAGAATCCATGGTGTTGGCGGTGTTCGGCTTGGCATTCCATCTGCTTTGCCTTCTCTGCCCGAAATGCAGTTTAACTGCAGCTAAGCTCTCGAGTTTATCGCCGAAGAACTTTGTGATACGCACTGTTCTGCTCCCAGTTACTTTGGCCTCCGGCGTGCGCAGCAAATGCTTCACTAGTATCCGAAGACAACCCGTCAATCGTCGGATTATTCTCACCAACAAGCAGACCGCTTACGGTTTGCGCGCTCGACTGTCTGCTCAGCAGCAGCTGTCACCTGGTACTGAATGTGGGGCAACAGGACGCCCACTGTGGCTAGGAATTTCACAGCACACAGGCCAGCAGCACCGCGTTCTCCAGCGCAATACGATTCTCTATAGTACGGAGGGGGAAGATGGTAAATTTACACCCGTTCACGGTCGGTGCGCAATACATACATTTAGTAAAATTAAGTACTTTTTGTTCAGCATCAACTTGTGCTCAGTGCCACAGGCAGCTCCAAGCAGTACACGTGTTTTGCGCACGTACGCATGGTATGATGGCGTTTGATGATATAGTTGCGCAGGTGAGAGTGTTTACCCCGTGGGTGCCTCCATGTTTCGCTATCACACCCACTCAGCGCAAACTGAGTGTTCGTGTTCGTCACGCCGTGGGTCGTACGCAGTGAGTACAGCCGTCACCGTGCGCATTCGCTGAAATAATATAATGCGGACCGATAACACCGGTCCGCATAGATGCATCGCGCCAAAAGCACCAACTGAAAGCACCCAGCGGAGATAGTCGGTCGCTCCACGTGCAAACCCGACGGCAGCATGGTGGATAGAAGCGTGTCCAATTGATCGCGAGTGTCAGCACGATAACCAAACCATGGGCTGCACATGCATATATAAAGGACAAAACTTACCATTGCCGAGTCGTAGGCGAACAGCCATCAGTCGCACGTTGTTGCTAAACGGCTCACCCACCAACTGGGCATTTTGGTGATCGGCTGGTGCAGATCGGACCCAGGTATCCGTGGTGCTGTTGTGGCCTTTCCCTGCCAGTTGAACGTATAGCCGCCCGCAGCTTCATTCATCTTACCTTGCTCAGCGACCCGAGTCTCAATGAGCGCAGCAACATCATGTAGTATCGTGCCAGTTCCATTGCGCTCAGTGCAGTGCGTCGCTCGGGGGACGTACTGCAATTTCGGTACAGCTCTGTGCGCACGTTCCAGCACCCGTAGTTGCGCGCTTTGCGCGCAGGCATACGACTGCATGGATAGACAATCGCCATCCAAGTGGCTATTGTGCTTCGGACGTTAGCTTGAACGACGCCGGCCGGAGCCTTTGACTAGATAGCCTGATCCACGTGGCAGTGGGAAGCAGATGTAGCTTGGGAGTATGGTTGCTGGCTAGAAGAACAACACGGGGTGTCCTCACTGTGGTTCGGGTTAACCTTGCTCCAGCTAATAGTTTGGGGACCATGGTCCAGGACGTAGTGGGTTTGCATCTAGCAGCGTTCGTCTTATAAAGCGCCGCAAATGTCTGCTTAACAACACTGTGACGTGACATATATGACTCGCCACTAAATAAAGGTATCGCCACTTGGCATACCGGAGGATCTTACCCATTTCGAGATAGTCAACCACTTCAAGTATTGTACCTGCTCCATTCCTATATTGGCGAATTCGCCGAAAAAGCCCACAACATAACAAGATAACTTACACGTGAACCAACTTATATACATACGATGCATATATGCACCCTTGCAACACCCGTACAATTACTGGTGGTACGCATTTGTATTATCCTATCATGCCTTTTAGGGCAAGTCACGCACCGTCGAGAAGAAATCATTTAGTTATTAATTTGAAGTAGTATCCGCTTAAGGTCCGTCATCCGCAGCCTTCGAACATGTGGAACAGTGCATGTGTTCTGCGATCGCAGTAGTGCACGCACTGCGACCATGACCAGACGCGATAAAATTTTGGTGGGTTTGCACCAACTTGACCAGGAGCTGCCTATTCTGAGGCGGTCGGTAGCGGACCAGTAAACACCCGGAGGTGCCCTCCCACGGTCATAGAATGCGCGGCACTCCTGCTCCACGCTAAATGAGCCACGAGCTTATAACCCATGGATCTGTTTTCGTTTACGGCCATGTGTTAAAAGCAGAGGGCCATCGACCACTTTCTAACTGCCGTAGAGGCTGGGATTTGGACTATGCTACTGTCATGAGGCCCACCCACGACAGAATATTTCGGGACTGCAGCTATAGCCGATAAACTTCACATCTAAAAGGCAGCGTGTCTAACACATGATCGGTTAACTGAATCATGTGGGTTGGTGGTCGTATTGGACCTTAGCTAAAAGAAGGGGATAAGTCAACCCTCACCTAGTTGTCTCCACGAGGAGGCGTCCAGGCATGGGCCTACGGCACAGCAGTGACAGCCGTGGTTAGACAATCAGTAAGTATCCAGGCGCAGCAAGCCTCAGCGCCCCATATGGCTTTCCGGCTTAGGCCTACAAAACTATTACGCTGTCCGATCTTTTATAAATAAACAAATTAATACAAGGTATACCTAGCCTCAGCGTTGCACGCCTGCACATGCATGCTCAGGTTAAGAGTACAAAAGTTGAGCAGTTATTGTACAATGGAACGATGTGAACGTTGCATATATTGATATGTTTCGTTTGTCTCACCCCATCGATGCATTTTGTTCAAAACACTTCCGAAGAAAGATGTTCCCACGAAATAATTGAACGTTATACATTCGCTGTATTCGAGCACAGCATGTCGCAACAGGGTCTACAGTGTCTTATCGAATATCTTTCTGATAACAATTAACGATCATCAGGGTTGCCCAATTTCCAACTTCTTGTACACTTTCCTCGTGGACCCCATCAGTTACCTTCCCTTGCGGAAGTTTCCGAATCAGGCGCTGAAGTGCTGTCTGATGAAAAGCTAATTGAGCTTGCTTTTGTGGACGACATTTTCGTGGTTTTTTAACGACGTTGGGGCGGCCCATTCTATTCTGAACAACCTCACGCGATTGTTCCTATCATCTGACATGCGCTTCGCGCTTTCAAACTGCAAAGTGTTGTTAAATACCACCAGTCACTTGCTCACCCCTTCCTGACGAGGAACTTGAGGTATGGATCAACTGTGCAGCTGCATCAGCAACGATGAGCAAATAACAACTGAAGTAATTTCAAGCAATACAAAAGCTAGAACTGCCTTTTTGAATCTGCGGCAACTTTGCCGTCAGTAAGCGATTTCACCCAGTCTGGAAGACCGTATTTATAAGGCCACAGTGATTTCCATCTTAATGGCAGTGAGACTCGGGGCCTTCGATCGGAGAACCTGCGGCGCCTCAGTGAATATCCATAGCGATCGGTCCTTCACACACTGTTATTTTTTCCATAAGTAAACGAGCTACTCGAAGTTTCGAATGTATCGTCCCTCACGTTTGCCGTGGACTTGTAGTTTTGGGCCTCATGACAAACTTCGATGCTCCTCAGGATATGAAGCGGCCATTGATAGCCTTTGAGACTGATCTGTTCGGTAGCAGACGCCTATTCATTATGTCAAGTGTTCGCTACTGTGCATAATGTCGAGGGATCCATCCACACAACATCTTCTTAGCGAAAATAAACTACCTCAGCTTTCCCTGGAATGTTTTTAGGATATCTGCTTTCAAGGCCAACGAGTATTGGATGTAAGCCGTCGGCAGTGTTAAAAATAGTACGGATAATCCGCAAAACACTTGGAATCATCTTTCCAGAAACAAATACCCATTAGTTTGTTCCCAACCTTTGTGAGGTCGCACTTAGAATATTGCGTCCAGGCTTGCGTACCGTGATTAGCTGGTGGCAAAGTATCAGTTGATCGCGTCATTAGAATTAGCAGCAAACCTTTCAATGACTACGCCACCTGTTGCATCCAGAGGGACCCCTGAAGCTCGGAATGTTCTCGCCGCATTACGGTCGACGTCTTGGTGACTTGATTTTGTTCTGTTTAATACCTTCGCTTTTCAAGCCACTTCTACACGGTAATCCGATGAAGTTACGTAAGCCACGACCTGATGGGGTTTGGACCGATGTTCGAACGTCAAGTAGTGATTCCTGGGGTGTTATTGTCACAAGCAGTAAAGGCATTTGAGCATAGACTTGCTGCCCCTCTATTTTGGTTTAAAATCTTTATTCTCACGTCCTAAACCTTCTACCTGTTTGCCTTATTGTTTTCTTCCTTTTCAAACTCCGTTCATACCTTCCAATAATATATCCAGCACGTGACTACAATTCTATACTGCGCGGTAAATTGAAATTTCTGCGCGTGCTGTCTTCGGGACCGTTTGATTACACTATGGCAATTAAATTTAAATTGTATTGGTGCCACCTGGTACATCCATTTTTCGGGGTAAATAATTTGCCTTCTGTGTGCTATGGATGGTTAGCACAAATGATTATAACCCGTTTAATCGTGCTACCTCGGATGTTATATATAAACATTTTACTGTGGTAAAAAGAGTAAAATAAGAAAAGCCAAAATAGTGGCGGAAAAGCAACAGATGCGAATTTGCGGAAAAGGGAAGGGCTAATTTTTGTCATGGCGGGAAAGGGTTTCGCTCCTGTTGTCCTCGGTAACATTCAGGTTTGTTTGAGTGGCTGCAGAGTATATTCTTAATTTTGGTGATATTAAGGTGCAGAAAAATAGAAAATAATGCTATATGGATTTGCTTCGTGAAAACGGTTATGATAAATTAAAGTGATGACTACAGGCGTAGTTGAAGTTCACGGCATAATGGAAAGTAGGCAAATGCTAAATAAAAGTGTAGTGTAAACGGCTGCTTTATGGAGCAAATAAGTGTTAATACAATTGTTTCATGTATGTAAAGTTTATGCTTGCAGTAAGTTACTTGCTTGGATAAGGGTTATACATATCTCTTGTCTGATTATTGTATTTTTTGTATTTTTAAAATCGCGATGAATGAAAGCGAAATTTACAACTAATATATCTTACCAACTACCATTTGTTGTATTTACTTCAGCACAAAGCGACCTATACGCATCTCTTTCAAATCCAGTTATGAAGCATCACCATTTAGCCTGGTGTACCGGAACACAACGTACCTCCAGGCATATTTTTCATGTCAAAAATTAGCCACTCTCGTGCGGAAAATGCGTTTAACAAATGTAGCAATAATTTTGGTTAGGGAATGATTTGAGGTGTTGCATGCATTGAGACTTAAACTTAATGTCTATTATAAACGGAATTTACTTTTTACAAGGCAGTAGGTAAAAGGTTGAGAAATTTACACTGAATGTTAATTGCATAAATAATCAACACTGAAGACACTAAGTGCAACATTTTAGGGAAACCGATGTACCTGGGGTATTTCTAATTAACGGGTATACGTATTTACTAAGTGTGCAACTTACGTATGATGCGTTGAAGGTAAGCTGGAGGTTAATGTAATTTGGTAAATCTGCAAAAATGCAAAAGGAATAACTGCTATGACAAAGGTATCACTATGTGCATGGTTGATAAGATACAGAATAAGAGGTTCAAAGTTGATAAGGAATTAAGGCTAACAGACAGTTTTATTATCCTATCGGTGCGTATATAAATGCGTAAATGGAAGTGACCATGCGCTGAGTAGCATTTGTTATTGGTGTTAGTGAACGGGAATATTTACCATTGCGAAAGCTCTTTTGGTAGGTATAGTTTGTTGCGAAGCGCTAGGCAAATAAAAATAAGTTGGAATGTCTTCATATGCCGAGGTATATAGGTTAACTGGATATAAAAATACGTAAATTTATGATTGATGCTGAAATATATTTGTGGATATATGTATATATTTCTGTATGTATTTCTCCATGTCTAGTGTGCCACGAGCTATGCCATTTGAGGCCACTACAGAAGCGACGACGGGTCCTACAGAGAATTACGGCGAGCCGGCGCAGCGTTTGTAGGCACGCTGAATTCGATTTGCTAACCGCGTGCTTGCATGCTAAGTCTCTTTAGTTCAGGTGGTGGGTTTACAGTATTTACCTTAATGCTTTTCTTTCTCATATGAATATCTCCCTGTACTCTATTTCATTCACTTTCACACATCGCCTAAACCAGTTGTATTCGATTTCCATAACACATTTGTGTTCGTGGCACTCCGTGAACTATAATTCCTGACCTCGTGCACTTAGCTAGGATTTGTTTGTAAACAACTTATTACACATGCTATTTAATTAAGGTTTATATCACCGTTTCCTTATGCATTAATCGAGTTTTCTCTTTTTCTTCCTCTCTCTCACATGATTGGCTTTTGTTTGATATCCCCGGTGTGGCTGCGCTTGATGTGCATGTTGACAAGTTGCATACCTGTCTATTACCCGCTACCTCGTCCATACTGGCTCCAGGAGGCAGTTGGTCGTTGCTGGAAGGGACGGGGTGCACGGTCCTTGTGGCCGTGCTAAGTTCGAAGAGTGGTTCCGTGCACTCAGTGTGGAGCGGACTACGGTCCAGCCACCGCCTTGTGTGCGCTTGATTCCCCAAATACAGTGTGCTTGTGTTTGCCTGTGAAGGAGTGTGGGCCGGCTCCGTTGATGAAACGTGGTTCCCAACCGCATGCCTCCCGGTCTTATTCCTTCGGGTTTACACGGGATATGGGGTATGTGGTTGGAGCTGTGTGTGGTGCAGCGCAAGCCATCCATGGTCCCTCTGTAGGCGCAGGCGTCCTGTGGCTTGCCACAGTGACAGGCAAATCCGAAACCGGGTGCCGCCAAACATGTAGATATATATATATCTACATATATATGCATTCGTCATAATATGCTACGTATGTAGAAATTGTTGTATATATATATATATATGCATATATATATAGGCCGGAGAGCCTATGGTGCGCTGAGGCTGGTGGTGGCTAGATCCTGACAGATGGTCTACCCGCAGCTGCTACTGTCGCGCCATCGTCTCTTGTCCTGGGCGCCTCCACTTGGCGACCGCTGGGTAGGAGTTGGGTTTCGCCCTTCTGCCTGCTAAGCTCCAAGACACCAATCCGCATGAGTCGGCTTATTGACCATGTGCTAGACCCGCGGCCTTTCGGGTGTTCATTTAATCGAAGGCTTTGGCTGAGGACTCAAATCGTTCTCCTGTCAGGTGTGCGCGCCCTGGCAGTATGCTAGTCCATCCTCTTCGGAGGTTAGGAATTGGTCGGGTGCTCTCTTTCCGTAAAATCTAGCCATGGGAGACAACAGGTTTACGGGTTATAAGCTCACAGCTCTATTGGCGTAGAGCACGAATGCCGCGCATCGATTCTGACGGTGGGAGGACACCTCCGGGTGTTCAATGGTTTGCTACTGCCCGCCTCCAGCCAGGCAGCCCCTGGTCAAATTGGTGCAAACCCGCCAATTACCCACCTGCGTCTGGCCGTGGTCACAGGTGCTTGTCCTACTCCGGTCGCAAGACATATAATAATTGTTCCAGTACCTCCAAGGCTGCGTGCGACGGCCGTCAAGCAGATCCCAAACTGTCTCTGCAATCACATTCCCGAGCTGGATCTGCTCCCACTGCCTTGTGGATCAGGCCATTGGGCCAAAGGCTCCGAGCGGAGTCCCTCAAGAAAACCTCCAAACCACCCACTGCCTTGTGGGTCTGGCTTTTGAGCCAAAGGCTCCGGGTGGAGTCCCTCAAGCAAACCTCCGAAGCACAAAAGCCACCTCGCGTGCGATTGCCCACCAATGCAATAGGACGCCTACGCGCAAAGCACTCAGCATCGGGTGCTGGAACGTGCGCACACTACTGGACCGGGACTCCAGCGAGCGCCCGGAGCGAAGCACTGCACTGGTCGCGATGGAAATGGCGCGCTGCAACATCGATATTGCGGCGCTCAGTGAAACTCGGCTCGCTGAGAATGGTAAGCTGCATGAAGCAGATGCTGGCTACACATTCTACTGGGTGGGCAACGCCGTCTCAGCACCACGTGATCATGTGGTCGGATTTGCAATATCCGATCGCCTCCATGGCCAGCTGGTGGATGAACCAACGGGCATCATCGCGCGATTGATGACTGTACGCCTACGACTCGGAAGAGGTAACTTTGCCACTTTCATAAGCACATACGGTCCGACCACGTGTTATCCTGATGACACGCGCGCTCAATTCTACACTCGGCTATCCTCCGTGATACGGTCTGTGCCGAGGAGCGACCGACTATTTCTGCTGGGTGATTTCAACGCTCTCTTCAGGCGTGATGCATCAGCGTGGACAGATGTTATCGGTGTGCAAGGCATTGGCTCAGCGAATGCGAACGGTGACAGGCTGCTCTCACTGTGTGCCACTCACGGCCTGACGATCACGAACACTCGGTTTGCACTGAGTGCAAGTGATATAGAAACTTGGGTGCACCCATGGAGTGGTCACGCCCACCTGCTCGACTAGGTCATCGTACGTCAGCGTGATATGCGTGAAGTGCGCATGCACGTGTACTGCGTGGAGCTGAGTGTGGCACTGATCACAAGTTGGTGCGAACCAAACTGTATATAAATTTTCGTAAATCGATGTATTGCACTCAAGCCGTGAATCGGCGTAAATTTAGCTTTCTCTCCATCGGTGCTGTGGCGAAAGGTACTGAGCTGGCGACAGCGATGGGTGCAAGCCTGTGTGATGTAGAAAGCATAGCCACAGTGGGCGACCTGTGGCACCACATTCGCGACTAGTTGACAGCTGCTGCCGAGGAGACCATCGGGCGCGCAAACTGTAAATGGCCTGATTGGTTTGATGAGAACAATGCGACGCTCGGCGCATTGGTGTCGGAGAAGACTGCAGCATTTGTTGCACATGTGGCAGATCCCAGTGACTTGGGAAAGAGTAGTTAGTTTCGCAAACTTCGACGGCGACTGACCAGAGAGCTACGTCGCATTAAATATGCACGGTGGACGGAGAAGGTGAAGCAGATGGAATGCCACGCCGAACGCCGCCAACACAAGGAATTCTTTGACTCTTTGAAGGCGGTGTATGGACTGAGATTGGAGCCGCTGAGGACACTGATCGATGGTAGTTCAGGCACTACCTTCACACAGACTGCAGACAAAATGCAGATTTGGCGGAAACACTTTGACTGTCACTTGAACAATCTTTCAGAGAGCGACTAGCCTACATTGAACGGCCTGAGGCGGCACGATGTGAAGGCGTATCTGGCGGATACCCCCGACACTGGATAAGACGCAGAGAGCACTTGCTCAGCTGCGAAACGGCAAACGTGCCGGAGCCGACAAGATCCCACCTGAAGTATTGAAACACGGTGGACCCGCGTTGTTGACTGCGCTGCACTACTTGGTGCAACGCGTGTGGATTGAGGAGGAGGTGCTCCTGAGCTGAAGGATGCCCTTGTGCTACCACTGTACAAGGGCAAAGGTGGCAAGCATTGTTGCACGAATTATCCTGGCATCAACTCGCTGAGTTGTGTAGGCAAGGTGATTGCCCGAATCCTGCTCAACCGCCTCGTCAGTCAGGTTGTGGAACCGAACGTGGCGGAAGAGCAGTGTGGATTCCGTTCGGGTCATAGCTCTATAGATATGGTGTTTGCGGCTCGTCAGGTGCAGCCGAATTGCAGAGAACGACACCAGCCATTGTACTCACGTTTGTTGATTTCACCAAAGGCATTTGATACGGTGAACCGCGAGGCATTGTGGCTGGTGTTTGGTAAGTTTGGTTGGCCGCGTAATTTTGTAAGTTTAATTGAATGTCTGCACAGTGGTATGCGAGCGAGGGTGCAGCTGAGTGGAGAGACCTCGGATGACTTTGCAGTTGTCTCTGGTGTGAAGCAAGGCTGTGTCTTAGCTCCTGCGCTGTTTAATATATATCTACATGCAATTATGTGTTGTGCTTTTGAGGCCGCTTGTACTAACCGTGTTCGTGTGGAGCACTGTATTGATGGTGGGTTGCTGAACATCCGTCGTTTCGGTGCGAGAACTCTAGTCTGTGAGACAACTATCCGTAGGTTGCTGTTTGCTGACGACTGTGCGTTGTTTTCACACAGCGCGGATGAGTTGCAGCACATGACTAGTGCTCTGGCTTTGACAGCGGCCAAATTCGGGCTCACCATCAACACAAGCAAGACGGTCTGTCTCTTTCAGCCTTCACCGGAGGTGCAACCTGCAATATTGCCGCGAATCAACGTTGGTGCTGAAGTATTGGAAACCACCTCCCGCTTCAGCTACCTTGGGAGTGTGATATTGACTGACTAGCAGCTACATGTTGAGTTGCGTAATCGCGTGTCGATGGCAGCGGCGGCGTTCGGGAAGCTTGAGTACCGAGTGTAATACAACAATCAGCTTACCATTGGCACAAAGCTGATGGTGTACAAATCCATGGTACAGTCCGTTCTTCTATACGGCATTGAAACCTGGGCGATGTACCGCAGGGATGTGCGATATCTCGAGCTTTTCCATCAGCAGTGTCTGCGACGAATTTTGCGCATCCGTTGGGGCGCCAGGGTTGCAAACACAGAAGTGTTGCGCCGAAGTGGGATGTATGCAGTGAACTGCATAGTTTTATTGGGACACCTGAGATAGCTTGGTCATGTGTGGCGCATGGATTTGACTCGGATACCGAACAAACTCTTTTACGGTCAGCTGAGTATTGGGAAGCGGCATGTGGGAAAACCAAAGTTACGTTACCAGGACATGATCAAAGTGAGCCTCACACGTTCTAATCTTGATTGCAAGTCATGGGAATCGAAAGCGGTTGATCGGCACGTACGGCACGATCTCATCACGGAGGCAGTTGCTGAAGTGCGTGAGAAAGACCTCACGCATGCAGAGAAGAAGCGGCAAGTTTGGAAGCGGCAAGCACCGATGGTTTGTAGTTCATCGACTTTGAGTGCCTAGTGCTGTAACACATGCGGTCGCGAGTGCCTTAGTCAGGCAGGCTTCGTGAGCCATGAGCGAGGCCACTCGGGACTACTACCGAAGCGAGGACGGGTCCTGCAGAGAACCTAGACAGAACCAGCGCAGCGTGTGTAGGTACGCTGCATTCGATTTACTAACCGCGTGCTTGCATGCTAAGTCTCTTTATGTCAGGTGGTGGGTTTTCAATTTTGCTCTAATGCTTTTCTTTCCCATATAAATGCCTAACTATACTCTCTTCTATACACTTGCACATGTCGCTTAAGACACTTGTAGCTATTTCGATAACATTTTCGGGTTTGTAGCATTTCCGTAAAATAAACCTGCTGACCTCATGCACTTACTTTCGTATTCTGTTGTAAGCAACTTATTTCATGTGCTCACTAATTTAAAATTTATGTCACCGTTTGCTTGTGTGTTGTCTGCTTATTTCAGTTGGTGGGTTTTCAATTTTGTTCCAATGCGTTGCCTTCTCGTATAAATGTCTACCCGTACTTTCTTCTATAAACTTGCACACCTCGCTTAAGCCAAATCGAGTACTTTCCGAAAACATTTATGTTCGTGGCATTTCCGTAAAGTTGGCTTCCTTACCCCGCGAACTTACCTAGAATTCGTTTGTAAACAACTTATTACATATGCTCATTAACTTAAGGAGGATGTCACCATTTCCTTATGCATTAATCGAGTTTTTCTCTTTTTCTTTCTCCCTCTCTCAAGTGTTTGGCTGTTGTTTGATATCCCCGGTGTGGTTGCGCTTGATGTGCATGTTGACAGGGTGCCTACCTGTCTATTACCCACTACCTCGTCCATACTGGCTCCAGGAGACAGTTGGTCGTTGCTGGAAGGGACGGGGTGCACGGTCCTTGTGGCTGTGTTAGGCTCGAAGAGTGGTTCCGTGCAGTCAGTGTGGAGCGGACTACGGTCCAGCCACCGCCTTGTGTGCGCTTGATTCCCCAAATACAGCGTGGTTGTGTTTGCCTGTGAAGGCGTATGGGCCGGCTCCGTTGATGGAACGTGGTTCCCATCCGCATGCATCCCGGTCTTATTCCTTCGGGTTTACACTGGATATGGGGTGTGTGTTTGGAGCTGTGGTTGACGCAGCGCACGCCATTCACGGTCCCTCTGTAGGCGCAGGCGTCCTGTGGCTTGCCACAGTGACAGCCAAATTTGAAACTGGATGCCGCCAACCATATATATATATATATATATATATATATATATATATATTGGAATCCGGCATAAATTGTCGCCCTTTTATACGCATTTAACATATGTATCTAGGCATATGAAGACGTCCCAAATTATTAATATTTGCTAAGCACTTCGCAACAAACTACACCTACCGACACCGCTTTCGCACTTGTATATATTCCCGTTCACTAACACCAATAACAAATGCTATTCAGTCTGCAGTGAAAAAGCAGCACATGTGGAATCCCAGGCTTCGGTGTCGTTCTGTCTGATAGGCCGTACGTAAACCTTGGTGCGTTGGGCTCCGCAAGTGCAAGATTACTTAACCCATGATGTCACAGTACTACAGTCAAGATAATATCGACCTACGCATCCATGCTCGTGTATAGAGTACCCGTAACTTGCTACGGAAACGTTATCCTCTCATGAGGAGTAACATTGCGAAGGTGGTGGAAACTGGTTTTCATGCACTACTGTTGTAGGTCTCACGTACCACAGGAAGGAAGCACTACCCATGCCGTAAGTAAGTAAACATATGACCGTCCACTGAGCCATAGATGTAAATCGTAGTAAGTGTGATCATGAGCAATAGGTAGGGGCAGGTAGTGTGATATGGCATGTACTACCACCGTTAGATTTACCAGATGGAATGCTGCAGTAATTGCAAGTTAAAAGCATTAGTGCTATCTCATCGCTAGTGTGTGCTGTACATTCCCTTCATGCATATGCCTTATGAGGCTGTGTTGCCACCGAATTTGTGATCACCGGTATGACGAGATCTCTGGAAGAATACATCTAGTAAATTCACCGCCATTCTGTCCTGTAATTACCATTGGAAACATCAAAAAACAGGTTTCGTCTAGGCGCAGGACATTTGTGTCTACCGTGGAAGCATTCGTGGTTTGTTTTGCATTACCTGCAGCGACAACAACACCGCATATGCAGCGCAAACACAAAGGATTCAGCCCCGGAGGCATGTGGATGGGTGCCGGTTTCTTCAATGGAACCGGCCCACACTCCTTCAATGGGGAACACCAGCACGTTTTATTACGAGGATTGAAGCCCACGGAATGCGCAGTCCTAGCGGTGGAGCGCCCCAGACGCGGTGCACGGAACCAGTGTTGGAGGGTGACACTGACATGACGCCCGTGCAACCCTTCCCCTTGAGCACGTACCAGATGTATGCGTACAAATACAAAGTCCGCTGACAGCTACGGAAAGGCATGGAAAAGGGGCGTGCCTAGGGAACAGGAGATATGCAAGCCGACTGAGTGAACTTGTGAAGACCCTTGAACACAGCAATGAGGAGCACTGAGGAAGGCTAAATGTGGATGTACCGTCTGCATGCTCATTAACGCAATAGCTGTAGCCGTGGATTACGGCTGACATGTATGCCGTCATGGCCATTGCAACGATATACACAGTGAGATGGTAGATGTTACGGTTACCCAAACACGTACCGGGAATCGTGACGTACAATAGATATATATGCTGAAATGAGTCTCTGGAGTAAATTTTAGGCCTTTCGGTGTATAACAATGGTAACGCGGAACAGTCTATGGGGAAACAAATGCACGCGGCAAGCAGGACTAAGACGTGCATACCAGGTTACTAACCTGTTGTATAGGAACGCGTTTCATTGACATTGAGGCCTCCACTCTGGTAAATGGGAGTGGTACTCTGGTAGAAGTGTACCGCAAGCCACAGTGAGTCAAAGATACGCCGTAACGTTATCCTTCATATAGGGAAACTGAAATGGCTTTTTACAGCGCACCATGAAAAGTTGATGCACCGGTGGCATATGATGTTTAAACCATTCACAACTCTTCCCGACCACGCTGATGAACTGCTCAACGGCTCGTTACCCCTGAAGCGAGAACACTGAGAGATGCTTTGTGGATAATTCACAAGGTACCAGCGATGGGGAGACGCGGCCTTAATGAGGGTGGTTAGTATTGAGTTACCATTCTGGCGGTGTCGGGTTGCTGGAAGGTACGGTTAACCGGTTGCGGATGCAAGTAAATGGTGCTGTTGGACGGAAGGCAATAGGCAGCGCATATCACTGTGGCTCTGAAGGCCAGTTGATCATAGAAAGGCTATTGTACCTGTGAGTAGGTATGAAGTATACATCACATGGCGAAAGCAATACACGGGAAGAGGCTCAGTGGCGTCCTAACGCCGGAAGGCCATGGGCGGCGCATATAACTGTGGCTATGAAAGGGAAGTTATCATGGAAAACCGATGTTATCGGTGAATAGGTATGACTGATGAATCACATGACCGCGGCTAATGTGGACCTGAAACATACTTTATGCACAGGAGCAGACGTATTATACAGAGAGCTAAGTACGCTGAAATGAGTCGGTGGAAGTAAGCAAATGCCTGTCATTTTTTAATGGTGATAAAGGTGAACAGTACATCGTGAAATTAACCCACCCGACAAATAAGAATGTTATGTTCACAATAGGTCACTAACCTGTAATATTATATGCTTGAAGTGAATTTCCCGACTGCTGTAAATGGGAATGGTACTCCGGCGAGGGTGTTGCGCGGGCATCAAGGCATCATACATATAACGTGACGTTTTTCTTCGTAAGGGCGAAATGCAATGGTATGTAAAACCGCAACACGATAGGTTTATGCACTGGTCACATATGACGTTTAAACCATTCACAAATATTATCGACCTCGCGGGTGAGCTGGTTAATGGCTCATTACCCACGAAGCGAGAACACTGAGAAATGGTTAGTGGATCCTTCAAACAGGTGGCGGTACAATTCCGTGGAATATAGTCACAGGGTACCTGCAATGGAAAGACGCACGAAGTGTGATTGCAAATTGATGTTCATGACTGGCAACGGTACATACCTTAGGACATGGTGATAAGGCCTTGTACTTCGGGCCGACAGGGCTATGGATACCATAACATGGTTTAGAAGAACAAGGTGACATCACAGATAGCGGGGGACACGTGGGAGGCAAATAGCCTGCATGAGGTATGATATGCGCCTTAAGGGGTGTATGGCAGTGAATTACCTGGATTGGGTAAGGGAACGGACGGTGTGAGGTTCCTGAGACTTACTGGTAACGGCAGCCACATGCAAGTGAATCAGGGCGGGGATCCGAAATTGTGCATTTTTACCCTCCATATGGCAGTTATGTATCTCCGCCGCCATTGGTGCGAAGGTTAGCGGAAGCGATGGGAACGGACTTATGACCCCCTTAAGGATGCAAACAACAGTCGCCCCTTCCAATCACGTGGCACCTTGCCTTCTTGAAGGTTGGTTCCATAAGTCCGCTGCAGCGCACTGAAAGATATCAGCCAGAGGCTTAAGTACGCACGCATGTGCACTATAAGCACTATAAGTGGCGGTGGTAAGTTGCAAGGCGGTGCTCTGCGCACATCACTGGGTCCCTGAAGCAGAAGTCATCATGCAGAACGAACCGCACCTGTGGCTACGTATGCAGCGTGCATGAGATGGCGGAGGCAATACCTGGGTGGTGGCTGAGTGGCGGTGCTACGTCGGTAGGCTATTTGTCGCGCATATAACAGAGGCTGTGTAAGGGAAGCTGTTTAAAATTGAAAATCGACATTTGCGACTGTGTCAGGGAGATATCACATGGGGGAGGCATCACCTGAGAGGAGGCGCACTGGCGTGGGGCAGTATCAGGACAATTTCCGAGGAACTTCTCCCTGG
>OX104067.1:87218733-87243561 GCA_944474145.2 Dicrocoelium dendriticum
CAGAAACGCCGATGGATCGTGCAGCAGAGGGGTGTATAGAATACCTACTTGGACTGGACAGTACATCAACTTCTATAGTGCGGTACCCATACAGTACAAACGAAACCTAATCCACACTCTTTCGTTCCAGGCACATAGAATTTGCACCCCGGACAAAATCACCAAGGAATTGCAGAGAATCAGCGATGCGCTAAGAGCGAAATGGGTATCCAGATAAATTCATCCTCAAACATTTGAAAGAACGCAAGATCAAACCACCGAGGATGAACGTACCCAAAAAAGAACTAATTGTGCATATTCCTTTCAAAGGCGACAGTGCGGCTGATGCCCTGTCCAAACGCCTGAGAGACACTGTTGAAAAGACCTATTTCGCGGCTCGCCTACGCATAGTATTTTACAACAAGCCTTTATTCGCAAAACCTTTGAAAGACAGGCTGCCTCCGGTGACCCGATCAATGCTTGTTTATCTTTACTCGTGCTCCTGTGGGGCACGATACGTGGGTCGTACCACGAGACGCCTATCTCATAGGATTCGCGAACACATCCCAAAATGGTTTTACAAAGGCGAAGCGAGGTCGAGTAACAGTTCCATCTTATCTCACCTTCTAGAGTGCAGTCACGCAGGAACGGAAAATGATTTTAGAGTCATCTATACTGTTCCTGAACGTTTCACGCGCGGATTCCGGATGCATCTTCTGTCTATCGCGGAAGCTATCTACATCCGCCATCTCAAGCCAGAATTATGCGTACAAAAACAGTTTGTACGTCCTTTACTTCTACCGTGGCCTACAACTTCGGATGTGATTTCCCCTGTACATACTTGCCACCTACAATGACCCCGTGATTTATTGATTTGTACCCGTGAAATTAAACATTGTGTTCAATACGCAGCCCAATCCGGCACATTTAGCATTTTTCCTCATCATGTAATGTTTGAGTCCGATGAGAATTACCGAAAAGAATTCTTTACTCAAATTCTGCCTCCCTTGATTCATTCTAATAAATGGGAATTTTTGGATTGCTGAGGATCAGCATTCCCCGTGATTCAGTCAAGCACCGGCTTGGCCGGTTCCCGAAGCTGCATCGTCACCGGATAGGCGCAATGTGGAAGTGCCGCTAGTGTCACCCGAAGGGGATCGCAGAGTGAGCACAGAGCTCGAGTCTTGCAGGCGGGTCTCCGATAAGCAGCAGATATCGATGGAGAGGGTCTCTAATGTTCGGGCAAGTGCTGCCTGTTGACCGATCTGTAGCAATGTGCGTACATTGAGGCATGCCAATCTGAAGGAGGATCGAGGGCTCCAAATGGATGCCGATGAACTGGAATGGACCGCTTGGTTGGACATGGGCTTGTCGACAGGGCAGGAATGACGCTCCGCGTTCACATGTGAGTTGAAACTAGAAGGTATAAGTTTAGCAAAGCATGTTGGGGGAGGGCCAAGAATTGGGGGTTGAAAACTGGGGGATAAAGTGAAGCTGGAACGGGACGGTAAGAGTGAAAAAGCGTAAGAGGGGAATAAGAAGACGGGAAGGCTTGAGCAGTAGCATCCAAACCCCTATCCACCCTGCTCGATGCAGCAGATAGGGCACCGTTGATTATCCTCTGCGGTGGCCAGAGCATCAGAAATTTGTTTGAAGTGAAATTCATAGTATTGCGTGGGCAGGATACTGTCAGGTTGCCCAGGCCTAGACAGGAGAACGATTAGGGTTCTCAACCAAAGCCTTTGGTTCAAAAACCTGACCGCAAGGCAGCGGGTTTGGCGTTGGGCTACAAGGAGTCCGTTTTAAGGAATAAGGAGCCACCCTCATTCCAACCCCCAACCTGGAGGACCAGGAGGCTGAGTTTGTCTGGCCTCTAACCATTGACCAATCTGGTATGAGTGACTCTGAAGGTGCAAAAAGCACCACCCAGCATAGCTCAATGGATCACTGAGGCACGCAAACCAGCGCACCACGTTAATGTCCAGAATCTTTGCCGGCATAAATAGTTTAGATGGTCGCAGAAACCAAAACACCAACTAATATCTTTGCTCTTAATATATCACGTTTACAATGTTGTAACATATATGACTTTTACATTCACAACACATTTTGTCGCAGGCTTCCTTGGTAGTCTGCTACTCTCCTTTTCTTTACTTTTCTCTTCTCTTTCCCCGAAACATACGAAGGATCCCATCTGGCCTGTTTGTCTGCTACCGAATAAACATACCAAGACAAAAATTGATCAACTCAGATCACCAACACACTCACTCCCATCATGCTCTAATAGCCCTGGACAATTTGATCTCTCTGTCCTTTTCCAGTTGGCTGGATCAGCCAAGGCTTTTCTACAAAAGGACCTTCAAATCAAATGATTACCACAACATACCTGAATCACTCCATAACTACTTAACACTTGGTCCCACCTGTCAAGCGTCTAATCGTTTGCTTATGGCTTGTCAGCAATCGCAGGCTACACAAACGACAACGAAACCATGACTTTCCCGTGACAATAGCTGGGTGGTTCGGGTCTACACTGTTCCAGCAAAATTTTAGCGACAGTGCTCCAGGATGTGGTGGGGTTTCGCCTGGCAAGCGTCTTCCCTCTAAAAAGCCACTGAGGTCAGTTTAACAGCAATGCGACAAGGCGGATGTGACTTGCCTCTAATTAAAGTCACTGCCCCATGGTTACCCAAACAACCAACCACACTCCCACCACGGACCGCTCTCAACACCTCATACCACCAACGCGATCAAGCACGATTGTATTGGCATATATTCAACCTGGAATAACATTGAGAAACATGCACATCTACATGCATGTATGAACTCAGCTCCAATGTTCATGGATAAGTTGCATCATGTTTTTTACTTTCCTCGACGTTTATTCGTACCTTTAACATGCTCATGCCTACATAGGCGTGTCTCGCATTGCACGAGAATAAAGAATTTATTTATTTATTTGCTTGTAAGGACTTGTTTAACCAATTTTTAGTAACAATCATACAAGGTGCTGCCTTCTACAAAAATATATGCTCCTCTGTCCTGCCGTGTATATCTACTTTTGCATTTCTGATACGTTTATGTCTTGCTATTTGCTTGGCCTCCTCCAGTCTGTTGTCATTTTCCGGAATTTTCTACACACGTAGGTTAGCAGCTGAGGAGCTGCACAATGGCCCCGTCTGGTTCATGCTGAACAGTTCTGCTCCTTACGCTCATGGAGCTCACTGTCCTCCCGTCAGGTAATGGATAGAGGGTGCTGCTATGAAAATAACCACTTACACTTCCAGCTGATTATCTATTCCTTGATCGGGACAGTTTTGTCCTCCATGGTCCAGAAACCATCATAAGCACAGTTCCACCTACTACAAAGTTGGTTAGATGGATAGACCTTGAACTGTTGTCCTGGTAAAAGATTGATTATCTCAGAGGATCGCAAACACGAACCCTACCTGTCCCTCATTCGCAACACGACTCACGTCCACCATATAACCAAGTGTGAACCATGCTCAGAAAATGTCGCTTTCTTTATAACACAAACGAGCACTGAACCAAGTTCATCCAATGTAATTGTACCAAGCTAGTTGACTCAACGGTTGGGCAAACTATTCACTCGTTATCTTGGTAGGATGCCATGCTCCGGAGACACAAATAATCAAGCCCGGCTCGCTTACTAAATTTCTTTCCTCATACTTCCTCTCCGGAGCCCTCACGCGACATTTGATGGTATCCGTCTACGTGGACCTTTCACTTGCCTTCAGAGGGCATATCCTCCTGCCAACACTATGCCTAATTTCTTGAAGGAATTACGAAACAATGCTACCTTTCAGCGCGGCGGGAACAATTGTTTACAGACAGTTTCACTACTAGATACGTATTGTTCACATACCGCCTGGCTGGAACCATTCACCATTTTTTCGTTCACTTGGTGTTGGATGACAGTTTCCCAATCAATTATACAACTTACTACCGATGGACTTCTGACTTGCTGTTCCGGACAAGCTGCTATATTCCACGGCATGAAGAAGTTGGTTCGGCCTTTCACCATTTTCCAAGTTAACCAAATATGATGCTTTTGCTACTCCCAGGAGGTATTAGGCGGTTCTACAGGCAACCGATACCTAACCTTCCAAAGACGTCCAATTCACGATCTGCCTGCTAACCAGGCATAGCCATTCACTTTTGACGGGAGAGGACCTATGGACGAAAGAGGCTGTCAAGTATTATGGAGCAGTCAACGGAAAGTTTAAGCTTATTTGGATGTCGATTAACGAAGCCGAAAAGTGATGAATATGATGCACTTCCACTTACACATTTCCGTTCTAACGGTTTGTGAGCACTGTACAAGGACTTGTTCGGTTTTCGCCTGCAAAGCTTTTGCTTTGTCTGAGGTCAGAAAGTTCCGTTTAGCAACCCTGTAACGTGCCGGCCGTGACTCGCTACCGAATAAACTGAAACCCTATGGCTCCCTACAGGCACGTCGATTAGCGCCACAGTTTAGCATCTGTGATTCATCCTGCCACTCCCAGCTCCATAAGCCTTCACCGCTTCGCATACCGCCCGTTAACCGTTGGGCTTTACCCTACACTCACGTGAACTCGGTGTATCGTGAAAATAAATATTCTGTTACACACAAGTGCTGGTCTACTTGATCATCTGTATTGCGTGATCCCTTCATTAATAAATTAATAAATATCTTATGCTCAACAAAGCGTGACAAGCCTTTTGGGCATGATCAGCCTAGCTCCATATTTTACCGGAGAGCGTGATCAGCAGGACCATGCGCGGAGGTACTACAGAATTAGTCGGTAGTGTGGGCCAACATGGTCCAAGGAGTAAATGAAGTCTATCCTCATAGAATGCGAGATGAAGATATAAATATTAGATAAGTATTGTGGAGAATGTTGGTGCGAAACGAGTCGGAAGAGGTTGTGTAAACAGAGTGGGTCAGGTGAGTGAAGCATTCGGCTGCCGCTGCTAAAATATTTTAGGCATAGTGGCACGTCACTGCTTAGGCGTGTTGACCTAGTCGTTCAACATCAGATATATGAACAGCCTTTGTGAAATGTGGTATAGGGCAAATTGCAAATGCGTGGTTAGCTGCTTGACTTTATTGAGTAGCAAGTCACATCCGCCACGTCACAGTGTTGTTAGACGGACATTTTCGGCTATTTTAAGGAGAACGCTTGCTAAACTAAAACCCACCATGACCTGGAACACTGCCGACCGGTGATGTGCCGCTGTTAAAGTTGTATCTAACTGATCATCCTCGCGCTTATTTGCAGTTTCGTATCGCCAATTTGTTTTCTATGGCTGTGCGCTTGTCCTTTTCGGAGGGGACCACAAGTGAGTAGAGCGGTTAAAGTCGGCCTACTAAGGTGACTGATAGTGATTGATTAGTTTTCCGGCATCCTTTAGTTTGTCAGTATTGCAAAGTGTGGATGATTAGCTTGTTCTGTGTTGATTGAGTGTCCAGGTTAACGTCGCAGGTATGTCCTAAAAGGTGTTCCGTGCGGATAATGTTTTCCTTCGGAATAAGAGAAAAGCAAAACGGACCGAGCAAACTTCCAAGAAAATTGAACAGGACTGTGTTAATGTGTACACACAAGTTTTGGTAAGGTTATGGTAAGTAAAAACATTGGCGCGACGGAACATTTTACACAGGAAATCTGTTGTTTATCATGCAAGTATGAGACCTGATCCTTACTAAATGTGTGAGACAAAGACGGTTTGATTTGGGTTAGCGTACGCAACAGTTGTCCTGTGTGGAAACCATGGGTATCAGGCCTTGTTAACCGGTGATGGCGTTGAGGGAATCAGAATAGCATAATAAGCAGTGGAATACGCGACTAAGAGGTAGGTTGAGCGCTCGGTAGACTGTGGCGGGGCTTATGGTTCGAACATGTGTGGCAGCCAATGAAGTTGCTACGCGGAGTTAGGGATCCATGATAATAATAACAAAACATGTTTAGTTATTGGATGCTGAAAAAAGAGCTGGGTGTTCGTATGAGACGTAATATCAGCGGAGTTGTAACGAGGGTAGTATGGGCTACATACTAGGGCTGTGGCGAGGATGCGGTTGAAAAGCCAGCTCTGGAAGGGCCCTGGAATAACAGAAAATTCTACCCATAACGCTAAGAGCTACTGCGTGTTCTACAACTATTTAGACTCCTACAGTACGGCATAAAATGGAAGAGATGGCAGGGAAACGCGACACTGTTAGTCGGATTAATTGTGAGGAAGGAACTGCCAGCTGTCGTATGACGAGGCACGGACTGGTAGGCTAACAAAGTTAAAAACAGGCGCGAGAAGAGCAGGGATTACATACTACGGCTTTATCGCGCGAACGGTTGCGAAGCCAGCTCTGAGAGGGACCAGTAATAGTAGCATAGTATGTGCAGCAGCGCCAAAGATTAACTTGGTATTCTACCATAAGGTGAACATCCACGGTGGAACGTACTGTTCAACTAGACGGCTAAGGAGTGAGTTGCTGGCAGCCCGATTGATTAATAATCATGAGTGGCCTGATATTTTAGCCTCATGTATGGACTTAGAGATAGACAGTGTTGAAAACGAGGGGAACAGACTGCAGTACTTGCAATAGCTGTAGCGAGCAAGCGGTTATACAGCCAACGCTGGAAGTGACCAGGGGTAAGGGGAAAATACAGGTACCACCGCTAGAAGATGTTGTGTTTCACTCCCAGGTATACTTCTACAGTGGGACATACAAATTTAATAGGTCGGTAGACAAGATTTTAGGTGCATGCCTGACAAGGTTTAAAGCAGGAGCCGCGAGCCACCTAGGGTGGTTGCACCTACTAATAGGCATTCAAAATTAAACCTAAGCTTGTTAATAGACGGGAGTATGTACTACAGCTATGGAGAGAGAGCAGTTGCAAAGCGAGCTAGGAAACGGGTTTGGGACAGCGGTATAATTTGGGCAGCAATGTTAAAAGCTACAGCGTTCCACTCCAAGGTGGACTTCTACAGTGCAGCATATAACTCAAATAGACGGTAGAGAAGCGTAAGAGCGCGTTCCGGGTTAATTGAGCAGCAGGAGTCAATAGCTATCTGAAGAAGAGGCACATACGGATGGGCATACAACGTTGAAAACTGGAGTGAGAGGTAACTGGACTAGGTACTATAGCTGTAGCTAGAAAAGTTTTTCAGAGCTAGCTGTAAGAGGGAGGTAGGGTACCAGGATAATATGGGCTGCATCTCCAAAAGACGCAAAGTGTTCCACTCCAGGTGGGCTAGTACAGTGAAAAATACAAGTCAAACTGACGAAAGAGATGCGTAGTGGCGGAAGCCTGCTTTACTGTAAACCAGGATCCAGAAGCGATCGTAAGATGAGGCATTGACTAATAGGCCATCAAAGTTAAGAACTGAGGTAAGAATGGAAGCGATTGTATACTAGCGCTGTAGTGAGAAACTCGTTGCGAGGCAGATTGCTTATGCCCATACAAACGTGCTTAACCTCACGACTATCAAATGTATTCATTATTATATGTGTACCGTTTGTAAGGGTTTACCTTCGAACGTCTGCACTGTAGATTGTCACCATCACATTTATCTTGAAGCGTCTTCACGGTGGCACTTATTAGACCATGCTTCCTTGTGCATTTTTCGCACGGTCGAGAATAGATATTTATTTCTTTATTATCAGTACGTAAGATAGCTTGGAAACCGGACATCCGTTTTTGTATCCCAGGTTGCAATTTGTCTTAATCAGTTGTTCTTACTCCGCAGGCTAACACCCTTCAATGGTAAACAAAGTCGCATTTAAGGTCTGAGCCTATCTGAACCCGCCACAGTTATTCACATCAACCCCACTCTTTTACCCCTATTTTCTTTATCGTTTCTGCGTGATTAGTTTGCCCGATGTCCTTTGCTAGCTATAGTCCCATGTGGACGTCAACCACAAGATGGTATTGTTATGAAATCTTTCACCTTATTTACATTCTGCCTTTAGTTACAAATAATTATTCCGACACATGTAATCATAACCGCAAGCAAGTACCAAGTTTTCTCCTGGCTAACCTACAAATGTAGTCTAGTTTCGCCAGTATAACTAGTCATAGGGACTTGTGGCATTTGTTGTACATTTGACAGGCTTAAATTTTATTAACATCGGCTTACTTTAGTTACTCAGTACTAACAACGTAACCTAACTGGATAGTCTTCGGCCCACTGTCAATAATAGTTTTATATCAGGGCTTTTGATAACTCATTTGCTGCTACCTTGGTCCCACATCACTTAGCATTTATCACTAACGGTTTGCAAAGCACTATTCTGAGCATGGGTTTAAAGGCAGCAAAACTAATCAGGTCAAATTTTCTAACCATATTTACACATCTACCATTTTGTGCTGTCTTAACAAAGCCTCCCCGTTATGTTGGGTATCCGGACATATATTACTATTGCCCACTACTTTACCCTTCAATAATTTGCTTCTACTTTGCTCTATTCCCTATCATTAGCTGATAAGATTCATCGCTAATTTCGGGTGGACAACCAGATACCAGCTTTTAAGAAACAATGCTCTGCTTAAGTTATAATTTGTTTATTATAATTGGCATGGTAGTATAGTATGCGCCAGTTAAAGCGCAACTGCTCTTGCAGGTAATTAAATGAAATAAATGAATCAATGATATATTCGCGGTAAAATGAGACACCCCAGTAAAGGCGCGATCAAGTATGCATAAAAGCATAACTTTTCAGGAATAGCGAAACATATCGTTTTACTGAAAGATATAGCATAAAACACTGTAGTTCAAACGAGTAGGCATTTTGAAGGTAATAGTCCACCCAAAGAACATGATGTCGCCCGGGAGCGTAAAAATCACTTATAACTATTGTGTCAATATTCGATTTCGGCGGGATTTCGCTCTTTAGTAATCCATGAGCACAGGAGCCAAAGCAAGATTTCAGTGCCATCAGCGTCCATTAAATACTAGAAAGGTTTGGCGCTCCATCAAAGCGTTCGACAAAGTAAAATCGGTGACACAGGTATTATAACTAAATAACTAAATAAATAGTATAATCTCAAATTTGTCGAGACACACCAAACTAGGCATGATCAACATTTACATGCAATTATGTTTCGTAACAAACACTTTGCCATGTATGTAATCGGCAGTAAACCGCAGGTTGTGCAGGCTTTGGAAATTTTAAAATTAATCATGAGGAATAAAGTCGTCAATGCATGCGACACGTTGGGTTCTAGCGTGCCTAATGTAAACGGTCTGGGCATTATATATGTAATGAAAAGTATACATGTAGGCAGGGTATATCTTACACTTGAAGGCGTCAGGAAAATAGTAAATCATGATTCTGATCGACTTGCCATTATGTAGTTGTGGGCAGTGACTTTATTCAGTGGCGTGTCACATCCGGCAAGTCGCGGTGTTGTTAAGCGGACATTTGTGGCTTTTTATAGAGAGAACACTTGCCAGGCAAAAATCCACCAAGTCCTGGAACGCTGTCAGAAATCCGTTTATACAATAATGTAAAACGGGCCGAGCAGCTCACCGACTGAGTTCACCCTCAGTTATCCGCATTCAATTGACTTCTAATATCCTCTGTTAGCTGATCAGGTACCTTTGGTCGAGGCGGCCTTAATGGCTGAGGCCCAAGGACAGTGAGTCCTAAGTCACCTTTATGCGTCCAGGTGAGCAAAACGTCAGATTCTTGCATCTGGATTTTTCAGGTTATGTATACTTCTCAGGTGTGTGAAGGCCTCGTGTCCAGCTATCATTACTGGACAACGGTCGTAGTAGTAAGTGCATTTGTATCCATTTGTTGTACAGCCATGTTCTTTGTAGGTCCTTGTGGACTGTGTCCTGTCCCTGGCAAAAGCTCTTTCTCGGTCAAATCCCAGATCCCCAAGAAGTTCCCGACCTTGGAGAAAAGCGAAGGTAAGAGAAAAACACGGCCGCAAAGAACAGGCGTAGGAACAAACATTGTTTACGTATTATGGTATAATATTTAGTGGAAACAAATGATGTACAATGTGCAACTATGATTGTGCTGAAAGTGTCTTTCAATGTTCCACGAAAGTACTGGCCTATAGGTTGGTTGCTACCATCTACATGGGATACAGAGCGTTGCGCTATTAAGCAAAAAACGCAGTATCGGTTGGCTATGATGCAACTATTGCGTGGGAAGACAGAAATCAGGAGTTAAAGACCAGCAGGTAGCCAACCTATTTCGATAGGGAGTGCAGAATATGCTGACCCGGGAAAGGCTAGTGAGTCCGTCGGACTCATACATGGGTAAGTGTCGCAAACCTAGCAGCGGGTAAGTGAGCAATAGACACATATACATCAGAAGCTAACGGGCGTCTGTGTGCTGACCACATGAGAGGAATACTGTACTAAAAAACTAAGAAGGGTTAATTGACGGAAGGTCAGCGAATAGCGGTAATGCAAGCGTACATTAAAGTTGCTGAGGATATCAGAACCTGAGGCCTAACTGCAGCAGCTACGGTGCTAAGATAATAGTACCAAGCGGGATAGAGCCAGGGATGCTAGTCCAAGACTTAGAGGATTGCAAGTAAAATTGCCTATGACAATATGGCGAGTAAGGGATAAATGAACATCTAGAAATATGAGGCAGAACAGCGGCTTGCGCTGAATACATGGATTTGCTTGCGTGACAGAAGAAAGCAAAGAGTGGTTTCGTGATAGAAGGACAGCGGACGAGAGAAGCGCAAGCATACAATGAGGTGGTTAAATAGTTAGAGCATAATAGGGTAAGACGCATCGATGCGCTGCTAATCAAATATTTATGGGATGCTAATGGAATATAACTAAGGAGGCCTGAGCCGGGAGAAGCCAGTTGGACAGCTGGACTTTAGTATAAGTAGGGTCAAAGACGTAGCGAGTACTAGATAGATGAACGTCTAGAAAGAGCGCTGTGCGCATCCAAGCTATATCTAATGTTGGCCAGCATTAGCGTATCCTCCAATGTTGTGTCTTGAGCCACCTGCGTCCGACCTTTCAAATGGTACGGATGAACCATTGGTAGGCTATCGTAATGGACACTTGGTGTATCAAACCTCATGGTGAATCCTTGTGCCTGCGCAATCAATGCTAATCACCTTACAGCCGTGGTAGCCATTGTCCCAGTTGACGGTTTCAGCGAAATTGGCAATACTAAAGGGTGCTTTCTATATTTCCTGTTAGCAGTGTTTACCGTCGTCTGAAGGTTTGCAGCTCAAGTATAGAATGTACTAACCTCACCATTTTTATGCGACGGAAATTGATTAGCGTTTACAGCCTGTACCCTAAAAAGAAAACTTTAGGAGCTCATACGAGCCAAGTGCATAATGAGATAGCTTGTTGTCGCCAAGTAGACGGGACTTCTGTTGCCCCGGCATTTTACTGGCAACCAGTTGTATATAGAAAACATGTTTATCTCCATCCATTTTCGCGGAATTTTAATATCCTCAGTATAATGCACACAGTGTTTTTCTTACTCAGTACCAGTTATGTCGAACTAAAGTAATGCTTTAACATCGGATCACATGTCGTGGCAAGTATGCATAATCACACTTGTGAATTCTTTATTTTTCAACTATTATTGCAGGAAAATGTTGGGTTTAGGGTTCCAGTCGGTACGACAAAACCTTCGCTAATTTTGTGAAATTTCCTTGCTTGAGAGGTACTTATTAATAAGTAAAATCTACTGTTATGCACCTGCTTGCCTTTTGCTATGTTTGAAGATGTGTAGAAAAGCAATACTGCAACTTCAGCGAAAACTAAACTAGTGTTGTTTGCAGTTTTTAATCCGCAAACTGCTGTGGACAGCGCTTTTGTTGTGCCCACAGGAAATTTAGCCTCACCGGTTTGCTGCCTCCAGCATGATTGTTTAAAGTTTTTTAACCATTTTAAACCCAGTAATGCGGTATCGGCTTAGTAGCCCCATACGTTTAGTGGTCGCTAACTGGTGGCACCCGTTGATGCAATGTATTAGCGGCATATTGTTAGCTTTATGTAGAAGCGGAGGTTTGCTTGCTTGTCCACATTGTGTGCTGTTAAACGTTAAGCCTACGTTTATAGCACCATTATTACACCTATGCAGGCGTGTACTGCATTGTAGAAAATAGGACATTTAGTTAATTATTATAGTCAATAGCGATTGCTTTAGCTTCTTTCTATTTTATTCTTCATTACCATAATTCTGTTATAATTTCCCCATACGTGTCGTACGTTTGGTTTAGCTGCGTTGTATTCGTGGAAAGCAAACGAAAGACCCGTCTCCGTGTAATGGATCCTGATTAAAAAATGAAAACGCACGAATGCTGCCTATTAGCAACTAACACCCGCCTGGCTTTGTTTTCAGTTTCTTGGCTGTATACCCCAATTTTTAGACACCTGGTTATTGGACTTTACAAACTTCATGCACCTGCATGATGTTCTCGTACTTGTTGACCTGCCCACCGGAATCAGCCTCTCACAAACGGGAAGACACCCGAGCATGCCTCGCATAATCGAGATTAGAATAATTATTTACTTATTGCTTTATGTTACTCATTATCAACTAATGTAAGAGAGGCATATGACACCGCCTTTCGGATCAGATAAGAAGTTCTGCAAAGTTTTAGGTTGGGAGAATCTGTAAGCTTGGCGAAACTGCGGTTTTGGGTTGTATACTGTTGGAAATTGTTGCTGCTTGTCGTTGGTGACTGTGGAATTCTGCGCTGCGTGGCTTTTGATAACGTGCTCTTACCTGCTTGACTTCCACAGCTGGAACGCACACAGTTTCAAGCAGCATAGCCACAAGTTCTACGCGGTGTTGCGGTCAATACAAAGCGACTTTAACCGCTGGCTGTCAGGAAGGTGACAGATGTATCCGAGTAGTGTTACCAAAACCACGGAACTAAGTAATCCAAAAAGCCGAATTCAGTTCATATGTCTTGCGCTAACCATCGTAGCAAATGCACATACAGCCACGGCGCTAAAATTAAAAATCCATGCAAGTGGGTCATATGTGTCCCTACATCCGATAATTCATATAAACCCATCACGCTGATCCATAGGCTACCGATAATATGTCAGGTTGTTTACAATTACCGCACCTTAAAGGTCATATCACCGTGATCATGATTGGTGAGGTGTGCCTCGCCTTGTCAAGAATAAATGAGTTACTTATTTACAGTGTACCGACACGGTACACGCTTCCATTTTGTGTCACCTAGTTCTGAAAGGCGATGAGCCATGCTTGGTGGCGTCTTCCACTGCTCCTTCTCCTCTACACCCACGATGGATTTCTACCTGGCATTTGCAATATGGCGGTGACAAAAAAGGATTACCTGCATCTGATTATTACCGGTGATTCAGTAACCACTGTCTGGAATACCAAGCCGCACTTGGAGATCAGTTTAATACGGAGCTGCAAGCTTTTGTCACCAATTTCCTGCTGTAGGACCACAGCAGCACACCAAACCGACCTCAGGTATAAGCTGAGCCTTCAATACTTGCTCTTAAATTCACCAACGTAATATTGATGGCCACGAGGGTACACGTCGATGCCGCTTTAGGCTGTAACGATTATGCAGTCCTACCCATCGAATTTAGTGGTTATGCCGGATATCCTTTGGAAATTGCCAAGGCAACGACACTATGCGCCACGACACATTGGCGTGACTAGGCAAGACGACCAATAGGACATTTGTGTCGGACGGGCCCGGCTAGCACTTGGGAAAATTTTATTTATGTTTAACATGTCGGTTCCAGAAGGATCAGCGACTAGGAACCTCAAACCCACAAACATGGCCTCGTTTGTGTGTGGCAGGTTAAGCCAGTGTATAGAAGTGCAAAACGCAGCCTAAAGTATCAACAAACTCTCTACTTGCACCAAGACATTTGTGGCTTATGCAACCCAACGTTATCTCAGTAGGTCATGTGCGACATGGTAGGACGGCCTACCGGTAGAACTTATCAATGCGTGCGGCCACAAACAATAACTTTTTCTAATTTAGATGAAATGCAGAATTCCTCCTATTCAAACGGCGGTCGAACCCACGCAACCACCAAGAATGCGGCAAATTCGCTGCTGCTGCAATATGCTGCGAAAGCTAGGCGCACCAACTGGCAACCTAACCATGTACTTATGGTTGTCTCACCCACAAAACTCGGTCGCCCATGCTTTTAGGTAGAAGCTGTATTTAAATACCTGATACGAATGCGCAAGCACAGCTCTACTAGAGTCGATAATTAACACGTCAGTTTACTAGGGTCGGTAAAAGAAAGGTTAGCTGTGTCTTCGTCTCTATACGTTCCAAACAATTATAGGAAATGTACGCACCCGACTTGCGGGAAGCGAACGAGTACCTTAATTCGCAAGGTTAATAGCCGTTCCGATCAGACCAACTATGATCATTTAGGCTTAATACGAAAGCTTCCAAAGTGCAGAAAGACCATTAATTCTTAAATAATTAAATATATAGCACATTTCAAAGAGGTCTATGACAAGAAGGTGAAGAGTTCAATTATAAATATGCCGAAGTACGCATACAAAGTTTATAAAAGAAAAATAGCAGTAAAGAGGACGAGACCTTAAGACGAAACATGGATCAACAAGTTACTCAGGCAATGTAGCCAGTGGATTCTCCAAATTCATCTTTGCATTCAGTTCCGTTGGTCCAAGCGTTGCTCGCGGAACTCAGTGGCATAGTGCTTATGGCGTCAACCATGAGCCACTAGGCTCTGAGTTTCAGCCCAACTCAGGCTATCTCCAACTGATGAGTCCCAACAGGACGAAACCGCGGTCTTGGAGTGTCAGTGTTGGGGTGAGCAACACTATACTTTTCATTTCAATGTAGAAAGTTGTTCGCTGGTCCTCCAGGTCACCTAATCATTGCGAGATAAGAACTAAAGGGAAATATATTATATCCACCCGTGTCAGCGAACAAGAGGTTGTTTGGTATGCAAAAGTCCAAATCTCACGACCCACTGCTTATTTTCTGTGAACTATTTGAGAGAAATGCCATGGTATGTTTCGAGGACGCATCACCTTATCCGAAGGTAAATTGAAGTTGTCTCCATCTCTTAATTTAATCCAAATGTTGGACTTAAGGATTGCAAAGTAGAAATGACAAGAGTACAGAGCTAATTAAATGGGTGTATAAATTTCTCTAGTAATTGTGCAATAAACGGAAGTAAATTTGATGTATTTTTGATTTCTTTATCAACTGATGGTTTATCTACCACTAACGCCCCAATATAATTCCTTTTGGATAATATTCATTAAAAGGTTTATTGTTAAAAATTGCCTTTCCGCCTTAATGAAATAATAGCATTACTTTTCTATCCCCGGTTGGGCGTACACAACCCACTTTCCTACTAAGTAAAGTAAATGTATTCTTTTTATCTGCCTAATAGTTAAAACTATTAGTTTTGCTACAATGCTATGACAGTTTAGCCGGTTTAATATTTAGGTTTGATTTGCTTATGATTTTATTACAAGCTTTATAGGCAGACTTCGCTTAATATAAGTTTGCAAAATGGGTAAGTTCTTAGTTTGTTTTCAATGCAACGTAGGGCTATGCAAGCTGTAGCTCTACCGTCAAATTCCATTGCAGTTTTGATAAGTTAGGGATCAAGCTTGGGTTAGGTGCAGTCAACGAAGGATGCAAATAGGTTTTCATCGGTCGCACCGATGTGAAGCATGCGTTTCACAGGTACAATGTTCAGAAAGTTTTGTACTTGCTATTTAAAGTCAATTGGATACATACATCCCTAAGACTCGTACTCACGTTGTTCCATATATTTCTATAAAATACCAAGGAGAAACGTGTGCGCATTTTCCTGGTCTTCAACGTTGTACTATCCTGATTCCGGAAGTTGTACTTTTACCCGGTGGTTAGCTCCAAGTGTAGGAGGGCACGATTTGTCCTTCAGTAAACGTGTTCGTATAAAAAGCAGAAACCCCAATTCATGCGACGCAACCAAAGGGGTTGGACTTTGAGATGAATGCATCTCTCTAAATAAGTTACATCCTGGTTCCCATTAAGAAGACTCTTGGTCATGTGCCTCTGGGTTTCTTCAGTAGAACCTGGTCAGATTTCCTAAAGCTGCTGCACATGAATGTGCAATAATCCAGCTGCGGACGAATGCACCTTCCGTAGAATCCTAACCCTCCTTCCGCGGTGTAAAGTGACCGGCTACTTGTCGTGCTTTGGCCAAACTAAAGGTATTAGTTGGGTAAATGTTAAGTACTTGGGATAAAGCAGCCCAAGGTCCTTTACTGAGGTGTTAGTTTTTCAAACGGTGCTATAAATAGTTTAAGCCCCGGTAGGTATGGTGCATTTATCAACAATGACGCTAGATTTTCCTACTGAGAACAGCATATGCCACTTATGACACCAAGCGTCTAAAACTGCCATGCCGTCGCGGATTTTGCCTAGTTCAAGTAACGGATCATTTGTCTGAGATATAGATGATTTTTACACCATCTGCAAAAAGCACTGGGCGACTGGGTATAATAACTTCACCTATGTCGTATACGTACATACGGAAAAAGAGTGGACATATTACGCTGCCTTGAACAACACCAATTGTAACGCCTGTGGTAGTTGATTTAACCCTTCAATTTTTAATAGATTGAGTATGCTGCTCAAGATAAGAGCAAAGCCAATTTAGCAGAGGCTGTCGTAGCCATACGCCCTAATCTTATTTATTAGGCGCCGATGTGGTATTCGATCGAATGTCCCTTGCATACCAAGGTACCATAAACCAATAACGCTTTTTCTTCTTGACAGGACCTAGGCACGCCTTTACAGGCCTGCTAATTTAGCATAACAATGTTACACATGAGGTACGAAAATTCTGTATGTTTGTCATAACAGTGTGTGTTTGTGTAAGGTGTACGTAAGTATATAATTTAGGTGTATGTTGCTGCTTGGCGAGACAGCCTATGGTGCCCTGAGACTGGTGGTATCTAGATCCTGATAGATAGTCTAACCACTGAGGCTACTCTTGTGCTATTGATACATGTCCTGGACACCTCCTCGTGGCACCCGCTGGGTGGGACTTGGGTTACTGCCGTCTCCCTGCTGTTACAGGACATCAACCAGCATGAGTCAACGAAATGATAATGTGCTAGACCCGCTGCCTTTTTGGTGTACATTTAAAAGTGGGAGGGCACATCCGTCTGCTTAATGGTTTGCTACTGCCCGCCTCAAGCCAGGCAACCACTGGACAAATGGGTACCAACCCGCCAAAACACAACTGCGTCTGGCCGTGGTAGCAGGGGTATCCCACTACCATCGCAAAACATATATGAATCGTTCCAGTACCTCAAAGGTTGTTTGTGTAGGCCGCCAAGCAGATCCAACACATTCTCTGCAATCACATTCTGGAACCGGATCTGCTCCCTACTGCCTTGTTGGTCAGGCGATTAAGCCGACCGCTTCAGGCGGAGTTTTTAAAGCAAACCATCAACCGCCTCGTTTGTCAAGCTCTCAAGCCAAAGGCTTTGAATTAACTCCCCCAAGCAAACCTCCGAAGTACGTCCGTCACCTCGAGTGCGCTTGCCCACCAAAGTAATCGTATGACTGCGCACCAAGCACTGAGCATCAGTTGTCGGAAAGTGCGCACACTACTGGACCGGAACTCGAGTGAGTGATACTGGCGACGTACTGCACTGGTCGCGATGGAACTAGCGCGCTACCACATGGATATTGCGACGCTCAGTGAAACCTGGCTCGCTGAGCAAGGTAAGCTGCATGATGCATGTGCTGGTTACCCATTCTACTGTGTGGGCAACGCAGCCTCAGCACCACAGGAACATGGGGTCGCAGTTGAAATATTTTATCGCCACCATGATCAACTCGTGGGTGAAACAACATGCATCAGCGCGCGACTACTGACAGTTGGGGGTAAGTATGCCATCTTTATACACACGTAAGGTTCGACCACGTGTTATCCTGAGGACACGCGTGATCAATTCTACACTCAGCTATCCTCCGTGATGCGACATGGTTCAAAGAGCGACCGACTACTTCGGCTGGGTGCTGTCAACGCGCGGTTCGAGCGTGATGCAGTGCCAGTTGCAGCCTGTCATTTGAATGTGTCGATGGCAGTGTTCAAGAACCTGGTGGGTATTCGCCTTGCAAGCCTTCTCCCTATAAAAAGCCAAGAAAGTCCGTTTAACAAAACTGGGATGTATCGCGGGTGACTCGCCACTGAATAAGGTCACAGACAAGAAGCACACACTGACAATCTGACCAGGACAACATACTACCATGCTTGATATGCCCCAACACTTTCTTGTCTGTATATTCCTTCTCTATGTCGTTTCTGCTTATTAACCCTTGTTCTTTACGCTACAGTCACATGAACAAAGCGTATGGTGTAATCGCAATTGAGCGTGTTCTTCTCCAGCTCATTTCTACTTGAGCAGTCCTAGTGCTTGATCTATTTCTGCCTGAATTGTTACTGCACTTTATGGAGGATCGGCTGTGCCCATACGGACGTGCCTGAACTCACAACGGTGGGATTACTTCATTTACACATCTGTCCTATTTGTACAGTATCATCTAGGAACGTCTGAAAAATCTCCGATTTTCACTGTGACAATTGCCATGACATCACTGTACAATTGCGCTTATCTGACCACGCCACCGCCGGCATGCCTCTCATAGCAGAAAATAGAGGTTTATCTATTTAGTCCCATGTCATGGTGCCGTTATGGAAAGGGACTTGACTCAATGTCCCGTCACATCTGCCATAACGCGCAGTTGATAGACGGACTTTCGTGGCTTTTTATATGGAGCACTCTTGCCACGCAAAATCCCACCACGTCATGGAACACGGTTGTTGAATGTTTTAAACAGTCCTGTTTACCGGATAAAGCCTTTACGCCACCACAAATTTACTCCGTTATGCGCAGTCGAATGACGTCTCGGTTGGCCGATCAGCTATCTCAGTTAGGGCTCGACATTGACGTTGCGGCGAGTCGAGTATGAGGGATAATTTTGCAGGTAAGTAAAATTTTCAGATTAGCTAGAGTCTCACTTCGCTGAGTTTGTATACTTGCTGCAGCGTTTTTAATTTGCGCTCAACTGCCCTTACTGGAAATCCGCCGTCAAAGTGTTGGGTGCCTTTGATTGGATTTGATTTAAGACCATGGTTCTGGAAACTCCTTGTTATTTATTTCGTTCCCGCGCAGACGGCGGCAGCTTTTCATTACAGACTTGGATCAAAATAAAATTCCCGACCTTGGAGAACAGAGAAATTTGCGAGCAGCATATTGGTGTCCATGGGTTGGAAAGGATTATTAAGATATCCAAGGGGCCGTGACTTTATTTTGTGGCAAGTCACGATTACTACGTCACAGCGTTGTTTAGCATACATTGCTGGATTTTTATAGGGAGAACGCTGGTCAAACAAATATCCACGACGTCCTGGAATACTGGCGCTAACCCACTAGCTGCAACTGGGTAAACCCAAACCACCCATTTGGTACAACAACGAGGTTGTTCGGCTGGACAGCCTTGACAGAGTTCATGGCCTCGGGGATAAGGTCAAAAAATTTCTTTTACATGCCTCACAGGATCGTGCTGTGAGGAGCCCATAATGAATTTTGCACGGCCGCTACCCTGCACATATGACTTAATTATCCCTGTTCACAGCTTTCTTCAGTAACCGGGTACTGTTCGTGTATTTTTTCGGGCGGAACTTGCAGACCCGCACTCTAGTGCATAGTTTTCTTGACAGGTCTGATGTAGCCGAAGTTGGTGTGATAATCCTAGGCAACAATCCTTCGCCCTCACATCGTATGTGCAAGTTAGAGTACTACAGTACTTCCTCCGCAGCTTTTAGCCTTTCTTATGGGGTTGATTGTAAAATGTACACCCCAGAGCTTCTTCAATTAAGCATGGTTCAGGAGCTGTTAAATACAGGATAGATAATAACTCTGTGTAAAATGTTTTGGTTGATTCATTTATGGGCGGCAATAAGATAGCATTTATTCAAGTTTCTCGCTCTCAAGTGCGTTGCTAATGTAGTCCAAGTTATAGAGTGATACGGATTAATAAGCACTGCCTGATTTTGGTTAATTTTCAGTGTAGAACTGCACTCCAACCTAATGAGCAATGAACTACCCTTGCTTACTTCCGGGGAACCCCTCGGCTACTACTGCTTTTACCTAAGAAATATACAAGCTGAAAACCACATCCAGGGTAGTTTTCCTGTAGTCGGCTAAGAAACGTGCTGAGTTCATCCACCCAAGTTTATGCAGGCGAGTCGGCTTCCTAACTTACTGGCGCGGTTGGTGTAATCCATTTAAAATCTGGCACCTTTAACTCCCTGGCGACTAGTTTACAATCGCACGGGCGGTGCAACAGTTGTTCAAGTGCCTGCAAAAGAGTTATCATTAGGGGATGAACCATCGGGAGCCTAATAGATTCAGCCAAGAAACAACGATGGCCAATGCACATCGGCAACAACCCAACCTGAAGCTTCCAGTGCAAAAAGAGGTAAAGCCTGAAGGACAACGACGGGGAACGACGCTTATATATATATATATAGCACACTTACCACCAACCTTGTGTGAGCGAAATTTTAAAATACGGTAGCCACAGAGGGACTCGGCACAATTATATGATGTAAACCAGGTTTCGGTGATGAAAATCATAACTTGATCAGACATGCATGCTTGAACTCGAAGGAGGCGGATCTTGTTATTTATCTTCCTAGCATTAATAATCATAAGTGAAAATATGCTGCTAGTGTCGCTGAGCCTCAGTACCGAGGCGGAGAATGCGCTGTATGGCGCTGCACCTTTAAATGCAGAATGCGGTGCGAAAAGATATCCAACCAATACTGTTAAAGCGTGACAACGGTTAAATCTGAGTCGGCTGGTCTTGACGTACCCTGCATCCTACTAAAGATTACACTGCAGCAAAATCAGAAGTGGAGGATAGCAATTGAATTGAAGAAAACAGTAACAAAGGCTTGCTAGAAGCTGCTTCTTACCTCTCCAACCCTTAGTCTCTCGAAAGGTTGGTATCACATAACCGCTGAGTGTTTGACTTTGTGAACTGTATGTATCCACTTGCGACTTAATTTCGTAATTGTTTTGCTATCGTTGATCACTTGTAATCCGTCCACCAACGCTATTAGCTCTCGGTTGTTGCACCTTCACACCACTTGCTACCGCGATACGACGTACGCTTCTTGTATCCCCGCGCATCTGCTGGGCTTGCTACGAGCCAATCCTTATCTCTCCAACTATATTTTCGTGGACTGTTTGCATCAAATACCTTTGCTAGTTTACTGACCTATTGTGACCATGTAGGTATCTAGTAGCAACTGGAATGATTAACCCAAATAACATTGTTGGCCATTGAACCCCGTCCATAAGCGTTATCTCTCGATCGTCCTACCCTCAACACCTAGCCGCTTGTTCATGTCCGCTTTATCCCAGCCGGATGCTATCACGTTCAGCTTCCTGTCAACTTATACCTATGTACATAAAAGTTATTATGTGGGCTTAGCTAATCCTTATCCGGTGGTACCTATATAAATATCGCCACATCGTCACTGTGTCTTCTGGCTTTCGACTGCAAGCAATCGGGATTATATAGCTACCTTCTGGCCTCTGGCTGAATTATAATGCCGTAAGCTAAAACCTCGCGGACCTATCACTGGAACCATGTTCTTTCCTGTCTTTACAATAATAATTTACCTATCTGGCTATGCCTTATGTTGTGTGATCGAAAGTATGTTCAGCGTAATAGCCGTTGCACATTGTACATCCGGTTGTCTCAAGTAACTGCTTTAAGGTAGGCTTTTCCCAATGCTTGATATCATGTCTGTACCTTTTGGCCTTCTCTCTGCCTTTTCCTCACTTTCCCTTGTCTCTGAAGTCGTTAAGTTCTTAAAGGTCTGAAATTACACGGTAGAACTGCCCCTGTCGGTGCTGAGACAAAGTAAGCAACAAGGAGTTCCTGGATGCTAGCTTTATATCAAAACCAACCATTTGCCGCCAACGTCTCAACCACCGATGTTCAGTGAGGATAACTGGACAGGAATGCTTCAAACTCCAACAAATATACATATTCATTAAATTGAGACCCCAAACACTAGCAATTGTACTAACCTGCAAAATTAGTCTTCCCACTCGACTGGTCTCAACTTTCAGGTGGGGGCCTGCCTGTGCTATTTATTCAGCCAACCGAGGAGTCGTGCGATTGCAGCTAACTAAATGAAACGTTCGTAAGTATGTGTGCTTGTTGTATATGACCGTGCAAAGCTAGTGACGACGGTGTTTCAGGACGTGGTGGTTTTTCGCTGGCAAGCTTTCTCCCTATAAAAAGCCACAAAAGTCCGAGTATTATCACTGTAATGTGGCCGGTGTGACTTTTCACTGAATAACGTCACTTCCCACAGTTATACTCTGGAATATCGGCTAGTCCCGTTTCAACATTTTTCGGACACGTACAACAAAGGTGCCCTCAGTCTTCACATACTCTCACCAACTCACCTACTCCGCTTTTTCCATTTACTTTACGCACACATAAAACCTTTTTATCGTCATCCTACTGATGAATTTGCTCCTGGTGCGTTCTTCGACTGTTGCCGCAACTAGTACACGTTTGGGCACAGCCAATTAAGTGCGTCGCAACGTATCGGTTGCGCAGGACAATTGTTTATAAATTTTTATCATGCCCGAGTTGGTGCGTCTTGATGCATTTGAGAATAAAATACTTAACTTTTATTTTTATAGGGCAGGACAGATGAAATATCCGCTGCTCAAGTAGAGGGGTAGAAAACGTTTGTACGGCTAGCAAGCCAACGTTCCGAAGGACGGACATTAGAGGTGCTCTTAGCTTTGTTCACAGACTGCTGCTGTATTGCGTCAGCGTAATAAGATAAGCGGCATACGAAATTGTGTGATCAGTGCTGCTGGTCTCTGAGTTGTTATAGCTTAAGAGATAGCATGAATTGTACACATGTTGTGTAGGAAAACCAACCCACCGCTCGAGGTTTAGCCAGCTTTAAACACAGCTCGAGAGGTTTACAGTACCTGCGAGCTTTTCTTGCGCCCGGCTTCCGACAAACTGCGTTTGACTTGTAGACTTCCGGTTTGCTCCATGAGCACTTAAGCGATTTAGGGTCTCTAATTCCGCAAGCCATTAACTTTTCCAGCTGCAGTCCTGTAGAAACACAACGGTTCAGGTAGCCTTCCCTTCCCGGCATGTATACCCTGTTTTAATAACTAGTACGAATGTCCATAGTATCCCGCAGTTCTGAAAACATGCATAGCTTGCCAGTAGCCAATCTTTTTCCTTTCGGCTTCCGACATTTTGGCAAGCTGCCTCAATTGGCACCAATAGTTATTTTAATTATTTTGTGACACAATGGGTAGTTTATAATAAAGAAAGACATAAATAATATAGCATTGCTGACCGTTGTTCCTTAATTTAATAGCGCTAACATCCCACCTGTCTATTGACTCTGTCCTCCCGCTTAATCAAAGTAGCGCAACGTAGGCCTCCTTCAATTCTGCATATATATCTATATATGTACCCAACCATTTACACCACCACTTTATTTCTTTGTATGTAAATAGCTCTTAACGGCTTGTGATGGCTAGATGCTTGGAGATTGCCAGCATCATAGTTCGCTGCTTAGATAATTATGTTAGTTTGCTTCATCTGTTCTTCCCAACCGTCTGGCTTTGGAAGTCTGTATTTTATTGGTTATTTCTGCTTCTTAACGAGACACTGAAGATTCTCTACTCTTATGTGCCACGCCGCCGTCGTTTTGATCTACATTACTTCCTTAACCGCTATTCCTATAGTTATTTTGGCCATTATATGCTACCGGTAAACGACCACCGTCTATAAACCTGTAATGTTGCTTTACTTTTATCCTCGATCGTATCCATATTGCTTTGTGCTTCAAAGCGTTAAATGTACCAGACAGTCAAGTGGGTAAACTGTGCACAGACCAAACAAATTTCAAAAGTTTGGTTTGGCCATATTACATAAGTTTACCTGGTCCTCCTTATTTTAACGTGGATGCCAAACTTTTCTTCAGTTTCTTCTTCATCCCTTATCCAGTGGCCTAACCAGCTTTGGTCAGTGGATGTTGCTAACAGCCGGCATTTGCGAATTTGAACGCCACCACATACAGAAAACGGATAGAAGTTGCGCTCGGTGGCTGACCCTCGCAAAAGTATGTTAGGGTACCAGGTAACAGGGTCCTTTTTGTCTCGGACTCAAGTCGTTCAGGCCTTTAAAGGGGTTGGTTGTCTCTAGAGAACACCTTGGCACGATTTTTACGTATCTTTTTCGCAAACTTACAGTTTTGCTTCTCTTAAGTTATCTTTTCTTTCACCACTTCCTTTTGACATGGTCTGTAAAACCCAAATCGTCACCCTTAAAGGAGTGAGACCAGTAAGGCGAATCCTGGCCAAATCTTAATCTATCAGCAAGAACCCACTTGGCCAATTCATACAGTGCACCGTTAACCTACCGTGCCTCTTTGCGCTTAGTTTTCAAACGACCGAGCTTCAAAAGGACGAGGTGAAGCGTGGCCTGATCGTCAACACAATAGAACCTTTTACTAATAGACCGGCTGCCATAGCGCCTATGATTCAACTCAATGACCGTATGGAGGTTAAGCATGCGGAGTTGGTAGGGAGGTTCAACGCGATTTGTACCGCGATGGTGAACCGGCTAAAATAGCTTAATAATGCAGTGGTGTATAATGCTCCAGACGGCCCGAACCTGCACACTATTTACAAAACAGTGATGAAAGTGTATGGCTTGAAACCCAATATTCTCATTTATGCATGGCTGGGAAAAGTGTTAAGAAAAATTAATGTTCGCCCTT
>OX104067.1:87244059-87464460 GCA_944474145.2 Dicrocoelium dendriticum
AAAAAGAGAGGTTACCAAGTGGTACTGACAGAGTTCAGTTATTAACTAGATTTAACTATAGCAAATAAAGAAACATACATCAGATTGACCTATCGTTCCGGTTACAAATGAACGAACCCTAATATTTCTAGACATGGGACTTAATTGTCAATAATAACTTCCCTTACTAGGTTCAAGGGTCACTTCGAGTTAAGCGAAGAAGAGCCAGGAAACCTCGTAAGCTCTCTGCTAAACAAGAAGTTGTCTCGGCACCGGAAACAAGCCAAGTGTCGTTACTTGGCAAACCGTCTGACGGTTGTGCGAAGGCGAAGGTCCCAACACGCACTACTTGTCAGCCGAAGTTGTCGGAAAACTTGATTCTCACCGAGAAGACATATTCTGAAGGTGTGCTTGATTCTGCTCAAAGTAAAGAAGCCTCACGGGACCCTGCTCCAGTTATCAAGAAGCAAAAGCAGACAAAATCTGCTATAAAACCTTCCGGTGAAATCGAAGACCCTAACAAAAGTAAGACATCGACAATGGACCGAAAAACATACGCTGCCGTTGCTACATCATCGGAGGGGCTAAAGACAATCCCATCACCAGTAGTGAAGCCACCTACTCCGAGTGCCGAATCAAAGACCCGTGGAGTTAATACACCCCGTCGTGGCGATTCTTTCACGGATAGTAGCGTTATATTCCGTAACGCGGCTGAATCTACTGCTGTCCATCCCGCTGATCGCAAGTTGGACGATCTACAATGGTTTACAATGTGCGTAACGAAGCTTCTTCCGCCTGGTTTTCCAGGCGTTACTGTCAGGAAGCTGATTAGACTGGGGGACGTCCCAGTTAACGTACCAAACCCGCGACCGCGGCTACTTCGTGTGGTACTCTCTACCCCGGAGGAACGTAATGCTCTTATGCGGTTTGCGTTTAAGCTGAAAGGTACAAATATTAGCGTTCAGCCGGACGTTCCGCTAGCCGATAGGCTGAAGCTAAGGGAGGCCATCAAGGACTTCAAAAGCAGGCGAGCGGCCGGTGAACAAGGTCTCCGGTTAGTGGGTTTTCGGGTGGTCAGCCGGCGGTCCTTTTCCGCCCTACCAGTGCCAGTACTGGTAGCGCACGACCCAGGTCTGGATCTAACGAAAAACTTCAGATAGTGCTAAGTAATGTGCGCAGCCTAAGGAATAAGGTGTACGAGTTAGGTCTGCTTGTAGTTGGGTCTCCTCCCGATATACTCGCATTCACTGAAACGTGGCTGTCTCAGGACATCACGGATGATGAAGTACATCTATCTGGCTACGCACTATTTAGATGCGATCGCTCTGCTGGCCGACAGGGAGGGGGCGTCGCACTTTATGTGAGCTGTAAACTGGACGTTTTGAAGACTTGCTTATTTCAGTCAGCAGACAAAACTGTTGAAGCTCTATCGGCTGTTATTAGCACTTCCTCGGCTCAGGTTACAGTTGTAATTGTGTATAGAAGCCCTGGGAGCGTATCCAAAGTGGTACTTGAATTCATTCGCTCCCAGTCCGCAAATAAGTGTTCGGTGATGGGCGACTTCAACCTCCCAGAGATTTGCTGGGCAGATCTTTCTTGCGACTCAGCGTCAGGCACCTTTGGCGCTGATCTGCTTGAACTTACGCTCCAAGTATCTTTGCACCAGTTCATTGACCTCCCCACTAGGTACATGGACGCCCAAGTGCCGTCTATTTTGGACCTTGTATTCGCTAAGTCACTCGATTTTGTTGATGACATTACTTACGGACCTCCACTGGGTTCCAGTGATCATGTTTGTTTGCTCTGCAATTGTACTTTGTCTAGACGCTACCAGAGTACGGTTGAGTCTCGCCCGAACATATGGCAAGCAGACTATCAATCAATGAGAGCCAAGGCTGCTGGTTTCCATTGTGAGATCTCAGACGACGATACTGTCGAGGCTGCCTGGGATAAATTTAAGTCCTACCTCACAGAGGTCTCTGCTCCCTTCACACCAGTCACAAGGAGAAAGGAGGCCCGAGCACAGCCGCACTGGATAGATCCCACTGGCAGGCATCTGCTCACAAAGAGGTCTAGATGTTGGCGGACTTACCGAGATGCTCCGTCCACCGATACTTATGACAGGTACCGTAAAGCTAGAAATAGGTGTAAGCAACACCTAAGGGATGCTCGGCTCAATTTCGAGAAAGGGTTAGCGGACGAAGCTTCAGAGAATCCAAAAAGATTCTTCGCTTATGTCAAAAGGCGCTGCGCTTCGAACATGTCAATTCCAGTGTTGATGCGTGATGACGGTACTAATGCGCATATGGATTATGACAAGGCCTGCGTACTCAGTGGGCAATATGCGGCAGCGTTTGTAAGGGAAACCTCTTTGACAGGCGTTGAGCTGGTTTGCAGGACCCCAGAGCGTTCAGAACTTTCTGAATTTATTGTAGCGGAGACTGCAGTTCGTAGGCTGTTACAAGGGCTGAACCCTTCTAAGGCCTCTGGGCCTCATTTAATTCACCCGAAACTGTTGCATGAGTTGGCTGCGGAACTAAGTGGACCGCTCGCTATTTTGTCTCAGAAATCGCTTGACAGTTGTGCATTGCCTTCCGAATGGAAGGAAGCTGTCATCTGTCCCATCTTTAAACATGGAGACAGGGGTCTGCCTGCAAATTACAGGCCAGTTAGTCTGACGAGTGTAGTAGTCAAACTCCTCGAGAAACTGGTGAGAGGTTCATTGGAGAGCCATCTGAGTAGATTTAAGCTACTTAGCAATGTACAACACGGATTCCGGAAGGGATTTTCGTGTCTGACGAATCTGTTGGTAGCTCGCGAAAATTGGGCGGATGCAGTGGATAACGGCCACACACTGGACGTGCTTTTCATCGACTTTTCGAAGGCATTTGACAAGGTACCCCATTTGAGGCTCGCGCAAAAGTTGTCCTCCTACGGGGTATCTGGCCGCGCCCTTCATTGGGTGACGGCCTTCTTGGAGGGTAGAGAACATAGTGTACGGTTAGGCCGGGGTCTATCGTTTAGGCAATCTGTCCTTAGCGGCGTGCCGCAGGGCTCGGTCCTTGGACCGCTGTTGTTCTCTATCTATGTGAATGACCTACCCACGGAGCTTGAGGTACCATCGCTGCTATTTGCTGATGACCTGAAGCTGTGGAACCTTGTTGATGTTCCTGGGGGTTCCGAAGCTATTCAGCGAGCATTGGATAAGCTTTGGGACTGGTCTACTTCATGGTTACTGCCCATAAATCAGGCAAAGTGCTCCGTTCTTCGAATTGGAGGAGGTTGTCCTCCTGCGAAGTACTTGGTCGGTGGGGTCGAACTCCCCCGTGTATCTAACCAGCTTGACCTAGGCGTCGTACACTCTTCGGCTTTACACTCCGGCGACAACTGGAAGAAGGCCGCAAGCAGAGGTTTCCGCATGTTGTGGTTAATCCGACGTTCTTTCGGAGTCTTGACGGGCGGCATCTTTACGAGGCTGTTCTCGGCTTTCGTTCGCCCTCATCTGGAATACTGCGTCCAGGCTTGTCCACCCTGCCTCGTCCGGGACAAAATGGAGCTGGAGAGGGTTTTACGAGTGGGTACAAGGTTATTCGAGGGATTACGGGGACGGACGTACCCCGAGCGTCTACTTAGTTTGGGAAAGCATTCAATGCACCACCGTAGGCTTAGAGGAGACCTAATCCTAACCTACCGTATCTTGACTGGGAAGGTTGGTCCAGATTTATCTTGGCTATTCAGTCCCGCTCGATTGTCTGTTCTACGCGGTCATTCGTTAAAGCTGGACAAACCGCGGTCCGATCGGATTAGGGCGGAAATCCGGCTGTCACGCCGAGTTATCGACCGCTGGAACATGCTTCCGGAAAGTTTTATCAGGGAATCTACGGTTAAGGGGTTTGAGCGGCAACTTGACGCTCTTTGGTGGCAACACGAAACCTTCCCATTTTCCTGAGTAACTCGCATCTTCGTACTTCGATTTTCTTTTCTCTACTTTTCTTCACGTATTGGTATTATTTTCTTATTTAAGTGCACTTCAATATCCTGTACCTTCGTTTCTCTTCCTATCCTTTGCTTATTTCACGTGACTGCCAAAGCATGGACTGCTACGGCAGGAAACGTGGGCATTAACTGGTTGGCCAGGGTGCGATACGGGTGTTTCCGTTTTAGATCCATCAATAACTGAGCACTTCATCAATTCCTGGCTCAACGATCCACTCAAGATGGAACACTCACGGGATTCTCCCATCGTTCCAGTCCCCATCTGAACTGAACTAGACGTGACCTTAAAGCTGTAAATAGCAGCTCCCAGCATGTTTCGCAGCGTCAGCCATGGTATTAAAGTGCCTCTCAGATTCTTCTTTGGTTCCGGTTCCTCGCGATTTCTTGAGCCTGTGCTCAGCCTCCATACATCGTCGCAACAGTGTCCCAGCTCAAAAACATATTTTTGGTGAGTTTCAGCCGTCACTTTGCCTCGCTTTGACTAATAAATTGTGGCACAATTTACTCGTCACCTTATAGTTCTTGCTTGTGTGTGTTTAATTTGGTATGTATTCATTATCGTTCTTTTGCCTATAACTATCGGGAACGCTGACTTTTCAACCTGTATTGGCAGCTTGTGGTCTGATTATACGTATCCGGATGCTCATCTTGACGCGAATACGGGCGAAAATGGCCAGTTGTATCATCGTTATCTACTCAGAATAACTAACGTACCCTGTAAGATCAGTCCTTACCTTTTCTTACTGCCAGGTACCGTGACAGTACCACCGGACTGCCAACTGCGATTTCCGCTTTTGGCTTGAAATCAGTATGTGGAAAACAAAAGAACACATAGCAGTTAACAGTTTACTGAATATTGCGTAAACGATCAGGTATATGCACTAACATATGACAAAATTGCGAGTAGACGGCTACGAGTATGAGTACATTTTGCGAGTTTTTCCAAGTGTCCGATATCGGAGTGGTATCGTTGTGTGGGAAACAAGGACATTAAAGTCCTAGAAAAAATGTGTCACGCAGATAGAAATACTGTACCCATAATTCATTCTCGCTATTGTGCCGTGTATCCTACATCAAAAATGCTGCTTTGTGACACTGCAAAATGGTTCCGTAGGTTTCTGTAGTATTAAATGCTGCCTACTCAATTGTTAGTAGACAGCAATCAGTAGGAAATGGGTTTAACAATCGACGAGAACCCTCTTTAGGAAGTGGTCATTTTTGTTCTCTCTGTCTGGTTTCTGCCAAGAATTCTCTTAATCCTAGCTTTTTTGGCAGAAATCGGACGGAAATCAGTCACAGCAGACACTCGTACTACCAGGGGTAGCTCGTCTTCGTCAATGGAACTCTTCATAGATTAACGCTTGTTAACCACAGTCCTGAAACCATTATATCTCAATTTTCCTACAAATCGTTAATTCTTTTTATTGTTTTATGATACCTCTTGTTGACCGGCCATTTCTGCACCATTCAATGGTTGGATTATTTTTTTGTTTTTGCCCCCATCGGTTTTCGGCATGTTTTCCGCCTTATGCGTCCTTTGTGACAACCGACAAGATGCACCGTAGCGTATTTGGAACAGGGATATGGACCTTAACATAGTGCAACGGTTAACGTGCTCCTTTGACCCATTGAGCTATACTGGCTGGTGGCCCTGGGCCTCTTGTGAACTACTCCTACCAGGTTGGTCAACGGTTAGAGGTCAGCTGTGAATAACAACCCGAGCTATTAAGCGGAAACTAAAGCAGAGCCCACGTGCTGACAAGGAAGCCTAGTGGACCAATAGGGCTCAAGAAATGGAGGAGGCAGGAGCAGTAGGCAATTACCGCAAGCTCTTCCAGCTAATCTGCACCACTGGTCCCAGAAAACCAGGCTTCAGTGACGCAATCAAAGACAGCGCGGGTGCGCTGATACACAATAAGGTGCGCCGTATGACTCGTTGGGCTAAACACTTTCAAGATCAGTTCAGTTGGCCCTCTGCTCCCGGACCTCTTCTTACTCAGATGTGGCAGGACGAGCCATGGACGGCTAGTTTAGGGCCTCCGTCGGAGGCCGAGGTCCGAAACGCGATCACAGCCCTTAATCGTTTTCGTGCCGCTGGCCCGGATTCTCTCCCACCTGCACTATTTAAGGATGGAGGTGAGGTCCTCTGCAAGTATTGACCTTCGAATGTATTTGGAAGGAAGTGTCCCGACTAATTGGAGCGAATCGATTATAGTGGCAATATACAAGAAGAGCAGTCGCATAGACTGTTCTAACCACAGGGGGATGAGCCTAACGCCAGTTGTGACAAAATTACTGGCCTCGATTCTCGTTCGTCCCCTCACTGCGGAACGGGAATCTCAGATTAGGGAAGAGCAAACTGGTTTCCGCCCAGGACATGGCTGTATAGACCATATATTCGCTTTGCCGCAGACCGACAATAGCTGTGTTCCTCGATTTCAAGAGTGCGTTTGATTCAGTCGATCGATCGGTTCTGTACGAAATACTTGCGCGGAAAGGTGTTCCCACGAAATATGTGAACACCCTTCGTGCTCTATATTCGAACACTACATGCCGCTTCAGGGTCTACGGTGTCCTATCGGATAGCTTTCCGACAACAAGTTGCGTACGTCAGGGTTGTCCGATTTCCCCATTTCTGTTCACTTTCGTAGTGGATTCTATCATGGAGTGTTCCCTTGCGGAATCCCACGCTTTTGCCGTTGAAGTGCTGCCTGGTGGAAGGTTAGTTGATATAGATTATGCGGACGATATCGTCTTGCTTTTCGACGATGTTGGGACGGCACAATCAACCCTGAATAGCCTGTCCAGAGTGGTCCCATTATTTGTTATGCACTTCGCACCTTCAAAGTGCAACGTGTTGTTGCAGGACCATCAGCCACTTGATGACCCCCTGACGCTTGCTAACGAGGAACTCGAGGTGGTTGATCATTTCACTTAAATTGGCAGCTGCATCAGCAATGTTGGGCACATAGTAACTGACGTCAGCTCACGTATTGCAAAAGCCAGAGCTACCTCCTTGAACCTGCGGCATGTTTGGCGACAGAAGGGAGTTTCCCTTCGTCTGAAAGGCCGGGTATACAAGGCCACATTGAGGGCCGTTCTGCTCTATAATAGTGAGACAGCCCCTTCGGTCGGAAGATCTGCGGCGCCTTCAAGTCTTTGATCATTGTTGTTTGCGAAGCACTGCTGGTGTCGGACGGCACCAGCGTGTTTTCAACGATGATGTGCGTAGGCGAGTACTAGGTAGTGATAATCATGCTAGCTCCCTAGAACAACAGATAGCACTGAATAAGTTGCGTTGGCTCGGGCACGTGCTACGTATGCCTGATCACCGCTTACCTAAGTGGGCCTTGTTTAGTCTGCCAGGTGTAGGGTGGCGCATAGCTCAAGGTGGACAGAAGTTGACTTGGCAGCGGGAAATGAAGTCACTGACGACCAAACTGGGTGCCGTTGGTGCGTCTCGCCTTCCGGGCTAGAGTCCGCGTGACTCGCCTTGTGCTTGGCTCAAGACTTTACAGGACATGGCTCGCAACCGACACCAGTGGCGCGTCTGCTGCCGTCTCCTAATCGGATTGTCTGTTTAAAATATGTTTAGTGCTGAGTTATCTGCGGGGTAATGGCTGATTATGACGCGTGGCAGTGAAAGCCGTAAGGAAGCTGTTTCGCCGATGCCGCCTTATCTTTGCACGATAGCCAGCTGTTTGTGACGGTATGTTGTTAACACAAGGTGTAGGCGCCTTATCTCTGAATGTTTGCTTAGGGCATCAAGGTTTTCAGGTAATTCCGCCTTCTCTCCCTCTTATTCTTTATTTTGTATTTCCTCATGATTGTATGGCAGCAAAGCATGAGTTCAAATGGCTGATGTACTGCTGTTGATGATGAGCAAAAATTAGAGGTAGGAGGTAGCGAACAAGCTTGTTTTCATTGGATCATCCTCACGCCAGTACAACCACAACTCATTCTCCTGGTCTTCCATGTTGGAGATTTGACATGAGATGGCGTCCATTTCCGTAAAACTAAATCACTGTCACCTCCGCGCTTCCTTGCGGACAGGATTTTGATCCAAAGACTTGTTGAGGACGCAAATCATCCTCCTATCTAGGTCTGGGCGCCCTGGCAGTATCGGCCCACATAAAACAATGAAAATTTCTCCAAACTCTAACTACATCCTCCATCGGCCGTCGCGCAGTTTATCAAGGGTCTCCTTATCTTCCGCATACAACAGTGCAGATTAGTAAAAACATGCTACTGCTGGCGTCTTCCTTCTTTATTTTCCACCTGTTTCTTGTACTCTCATTACTAACTATTTTTCTATACCTTCCAACTTAACTGACGGCAACTGAATTATCACTGGAGTCACGGCATCTGCAGCCACCTTTCCGACACACCCACCGGTCGTCTAACGGCAGCTGTCCCTTGTAAGGTCACATTGTCCCGCTTCCATGGCGGCGGTCAACCTTCGCCCTTTAAGACAAATAGACCAACAGGATGCACTCACGCACGTTGGACACACTGGATATTGAAGTGTGTTGTGTATCCGAAACTAGGCTCCGTGATCCTGATGGGATTGTTGAATTAACTGCTCCCGGCTTGTTCTCACGCTATTAGTTGCATGCATCCGGAGACGGTAATGCAGCACTCACGGGTCAAGCTGGGGTAGGCATGATTCTCAGCTCCAAGGCTGAGCCATCGTTGGTTGATTGTATTCCGGTGAGCAGCGGTTTGTGTGTAGCCCGTTTGACTACATCAACTAGGATTGATTCACGAAGTAGTACAAAACACCGGTTGTTTGTGATTTCCGCTTATGCTCCCACCGACTGTATTTCTGATGCTGCCAAGGACATTCTATCACGAACTGAACGCGATACTACGCAGTGCCACTATTTCAGATATAGTACTTGCTGAGGATGTGAACGCACAACTAGCGCGTCAGCTTTTCAGTAGCTCAGCTAGGTGCTAATTATGGGCTTAACACTGGACGGACTGACAACGATGAGCATCCTTTGCAATTGTGTCCGGAGCACCAGTTGTTTCTTTGTAGCACCGCTTTTAGATACAATGGGCCCCGAAGTGCTACTTGGCGTTCTGTAGCTGGCCAGCGATGGACCCAAACTGCTCACATTGCTACATGCTTCAAGTGGCGTGGTTCCTTCCTGGATTGCCGCTCGTTTTGCAATACCTACATTGACTCGAATCATATTTTTTTACACTGTCGTTATTCCATGACCCTTACCGGGAGGCACACTAATCGTCTCCCCCGATTGGCAAATGAAAATCGTCTCTGCCCTCGATCAGGCAAGCCTGTCAACACGCACTGATCTCTTGTCCTAATAACACTGAGATTCAGTGGAATAGTATCTCGGCCGCCATGCGCGACACAGGAGCATCTTCTTGTGGCACTATCAATCGTCACCACACCATTCACTGGATACCCGGGAGGTCGGTGAACCTGTGGGAATCCAGAAGAAAATTCCCAGTTCTATCTGAGTGATCTGAGCGACTATTAGGCGCGAACTAAAGCGGAGCCTGTGTGCTGACAAGAAAGCCTGGTGAACCAGTCGGGCTCAAGAAAAGTAGCAGGCGGGAGCAGTAGGCAATTACCACAAGCTCCTCTAGTTGATCCGCACCACCGGTCCCAGGATACGGGACGTCAGTGAGACAATCAGAGATAGCGCGGGGGCACTGCTACACAATAAGGAGCGCCGTACAGCTCGTGGAGCGGGACACTTTCACGACCAGTTCAGTTGGCCCCTTGCTCCCTCTTCCTACTCAGATGATGCAGGACGAGGCATGGCAGGTTAGTTTATATGCTCCATCGGAGGCTGAGGTCCGAAACGCGACCACAGCCCTCAGTCATTTTCTTGCTGCTGGCCGGGATTCATCCCCACCTGCACTGTTTAGGTATGGAGGTGAGATCCTCTGCAAAGCACTGACATCCCTGTTCGCACATATCTGGAAGGAAGAGATTGTCCCGGCCAACTGAAATGAATCCATTATAGCGGCAATATACAAGAAGAGCCGTTGCCCAGACTGTGCTAATCACAGGGGTATTAGCCTAACGCCAGTTGTGACAAAATGCTGGCCCTGTTTATCGTTCGTCGCTTCACTGCAGAGCGAGTCACGGATTAGGGAAGAGCAGGCAGGTTTCTGATTAGGACGTGGCTGTATAGACCATATATTCACTCTGCAGCAAGTGCTAAAGCAGGGCCACGCATACCGCACACCGCCAATAGCTGTATTCCTGGACTTCAAAAGTGCGTTTGATTCAGTCGATCGGTGAATTCTGTTCGGATTCTTTGCGCTAAAAGGTGTTCGCACGAAATATGAGCACGTCTTACGTGCTCTATACTCGAACACTACATGCCGCGTCAGGGTCTACGGTGGCCTGTCAGATAGGTTTCCGACAACAACTGGCGTCCGTCAGTGTTGTTCGATTTCTCCGTTTTTGTTCCAGTTCTTTCTTTTCTCCATCATGTTGGATTGTTCCCTCACGGAATCTTACTATTAAGTCATTGACGTCCTGCTTGCTGAAAGTTGTTGCTCTTGATTATGCAGATGATGTCGTCTTGCTTTTTGATGATGTTGCGGCGACGCAATCAACATTGAATAGCCGTACAGGTGTTTCCATTATTTGGTATTCGCTTTGCACCTTCAAAGTGCAAAGTGTTACTGCAAGACCATCGACCACTTTATTACCTCTTGACCCTTGCTAATGAGGAAATCGACGTAGTCGATCGATTCACTTGCCTTGGTAGCTGCATGAGCAACGATGGGCACATAGCATCTGATGTCAGTTTACGCATCGCAAAAGCTAGAACTGCCTTCTTGAACCTGCGGCATCTTTGGCGACAGAAGGGAGTTTCCCTCTGGCTGTAAGGCCCTGTTTACAAATTCACAGTGAGGGCCGTCCTGCACTATATGAGTGAGACTTGGCCCTTTCGTTCTGATGATCTGAGGCGCCTTTAACTCTGCTCATCGTTCTCTGCAGACCATTTCTAGTGTCGTGTGGCACCAGCATATCCGCAACGATGATGCGCGTTGGTGAGTACTGGGTACTTATACCCAAGGCAGTTCCTTAGAACTACAGATAACTGAATATGTTTTGTTGACTTGGGCACGTAGTACGTATGCCTGTTCACCGCTTACCGTTGGGGGCTTGTTTGGTCGGCCAGATGTAGGATGACGCAAGGCTCGAGGTGGACAGAAGTTGACTGCACTGACGACCACTGCGTGCCGTCGGTTCGTTTCGCCTTCCAGGCTGGAGTCCACGTGAGCCGTCCTGTGCTTGGCTCGAGACTTTAGAGGACAATGTTCGCATTCGATATCACTGGCGCGTCTGCTGTCGTTTCCTAGTCGGACTGCCTGTTTAATGTGTGTTAGATGTGTTATCTGCCATGAGCGAGGCCACTCGGGACCACTACAGAAGCGACGACGGGTCCTGCAGAGGTAGGCAGAACCGGCGCAGCGTTTGTACGTACGCTGCATTCGATTTACTAACCGCGTGCTTGCATGCTAAGTCTCTTTATTTCATGTGGTGGGTTTTCAATTTTGCCTTAATGCTTTTCTTTCTCATATAAATGTCTACCTGTACTCTATTCCATTAACTTGCACACCTCGCTTAAGCCAATTGTATTCGATTTCCATAACACTTTTGTGTTCGTGGCATTTCCGTAAAGTATATTTTCTGACCTCGTGAACTTATCTAGGATTCGTTTGTAAACAACTTATTTCATATGCTCATTAACTTAAGGTTTATGTCACCGTTTCCTTACGCATTAATCGAGCTATTTTCTTTGTATCTCTCTCTCTCAAGTGATTAGCTGTTGTTTGATATCCCCGGTGTGGCTGCGCTTGATGTGCATTTTGACAAGGTGCCTACCTGTCTATTACCCACTACCTCGTCCATACTGGCTCCAGGAGACCGTTTGTCGTTGCTGGAGGGGACGGGGTGCACGGTCCTTGTGGCCGTGTTAGGATCAGTGTGGGGCGGACTACGGTCCAGCCATCGCCTTGTGTGCGCTTGATTTCCCCAAATACAGCGTGCTTGTGTTTGCCTGTGAAGGAGTGTGGGCCGGCTCCGTTGATGAAACGTGGCTCCCATCCGCATGCCTCCCGGTCTTATTCCTTCGGGTTTGCACTGGATATGGGGTGTGTGGATGGAGCTGTGGGTGGTGCAGCGCAAGCCATCCATGGTCCCTCTGTAGGCGCAGGCGTCCTGTGGCTTGCCACAGTGACAGGCAAATCCGAAACCGGATGCCGCCAACCATATATATATATATATATATATATATATATATATATATATATATATATATATATATATATGTCTGCGGGGGTAACGGCTGATTATGACACGTCAGTGAAAATCGCAAGGAAGCTGTCTCGCTGATCCCGCTTTGTCTTTGCACGGTAACCAGCTGTTTGTGACGGTATGTTAACACAGATTTAGGCGCTTTCTCTCTGAATGTTTGCACAGGGCATTAAGATTTCCGGCAATTCCCTTTTTTTCCCTCTTATTATACTTTATTCCATTTAATGGTGGTTGTATGGCAGCGAAGCATCAGTTCAAGTGGTAAATGTACTGTGTTGTTAATGATTAAGATGATGCTGAATGGATCGATGGTGTGACACTTCCACTTTGATTTCTTTTGTGGTTTAGGCTAGTAAATCGAATCGGAAGCAACCTGCTTACCAAGCGCTGCACTGAAAATGATCTCATGCTTCGCCTGCTGGTCTTCTATTAAATGTAGATCGCAGTTGGCCACGCTGATGGCTTGCAAGACCGGCTTGGCTGCAGCACCCATCTTTCTGTTTAGCGTTGGATTGTTTGCCATGCACATTGGGTTACATTCACAAGCAACCGGACTCCGAGGTCTACTCAGGGGCACTGGCTATGTAGATCTCCACTTGAACAGGCCTTTCTTCCTCCATGGGTCATGTCTCTACTACCCCTACTCATTTGACTTGGAGTGGAGCATTGCTTCTTCGGAACGACCTCAACACTACTGCCTAATGAGCAACTGGCAACTGGCTTCGGTGCTGGGCTTTTCCCTGTCCACTCACCGTCAGTCCAGCAAATAACCACGTCTGGTTCGCTTGACATCGATGGGCTAGAACCCATCGGCGCTTGTCACTTCCTCAACTGACCTTTGTCTTTTCCATACAATAATGCTTTTCCATACACCTATTCAACGTCCCTTTTGATAAGATCACGCCATTGACTTCGATTAGCTGCCTTTGATTTCTAACGCATGAAATCAACATTAGTTCATGTTAAGCTCACCCTGATCAAATCATGGTAACGTAACTTAAGTTTTCCCAAGTGTCGCTTCTCTGCACTAAGTTGACCACATCGCAGCTGCTTGAGTATCCGCGTCGAATCTATGCGGCTGATATGCCCTATCCAATTATATCCAATTATCCAATTCAGGGGCCTTAGCAAAGTATGCAGTCCAGTGCATACATGCAACGGTGGTGCGACACTTCTGTGACAGCAGCTTGGTCACCGAAGTTGATGCGCAGAATCCGGCGCAGGCACTACTGATGGTAGCGCTCCAGATAACTGTTGTACAGTGTTCGTTAGCTGCGATTAATACGTTATTTGTCAGGGTCATTGGCGTTTTGTTTTTCCTTCGGTTGGGCCAGAAGTTTTGTGGAGCAGTGAATTGTTATTTTTGTAGTTGCGTCTAGTGAGAAGATTATAACAAACGGCGACGGAGAAAAGTGGAAATGTGCTGAATTTTTCTGCTGAACAATTTCAAGAGCTGCTTTTTCAACAGCAAGCTCAAATGGAGGCGCAAATGAAAATGATTAAAAATCAGACACAGTGCTTGAGTTTGCAGACTACCGGAGCAGCGACACGGGACATGCAGGCGAGTTCTGTTGATCTTCTCACAAACGCGATCACTGAATTCAATTATGACGCGGATTCTGGATGCACCTTTGAAGCGTGGTTCAAGCGCTGGGAAGACATGTTCCAGACGGACTTCATTCGTCAGGACGACTCCTGGAAGGTGCGATCGCTACTCCGCAAGCCCGGGATAAGTGAACATTCAAGGTTCATAGATCACATTTTGCCCAAACAGCCGAAGGATCTGACATTTGACGAAGCAGTGTCGCAGTTGAAAGAAATTTTTGGTGAGTCGGTGTCCTTGTTTAGTATTCGCTATCAATGCCTGAAAATAGTCAAACAGGAATCTGACGATTTTGGGGCCTTAGCAGACATGATTAACCGTGAGTGTGAACGATTCAAACTACGCTCTTTAACGGACGATCAGTTTAAGTGTCTCATTTTCGTCAGTGCTCTACAATCGCCCAGTGATGCTGAGATCCGAACGCGGCTTATAGCTAAGCTGGAGTAGGATCCTGATCTGACACTGAAGGCCCTCGTAAGCGAATGCAAACGGCTTCTCACTCTTCAACACGACACTGCCATGGTCGAACGCAATGGTCTCGCACCAGCAGATACCGTACAACTCGTGAAAAAGACCAGGACTGTCAACGCAAGCAAATCCTTCAAGAAGCCTACGAAGAAACCGCCCACAGCATGCTGGTCGTGCGGCGAATGGCATTTCGCTCGCTTTTGTCCCTTCAAACAACATATTTGTCAAACGTGTCATAAGCGTGGGCATAAAGAGGAATGCTGCAGTCAAGTCCGGTCGAAGAAAATGAAGCCTTATCAAAAAGATAATTCTAGAAGGGCTGGCGCTGAGTCTCTCTCCATAGTTGCCGCATTCCAAAGCGAATGTAAACCGAGACGACGATTCATCACTGCGTTAATCCATGGGATCCCAACGAAACTGCAATTTGACACGGCCTCAGACATCACAATCTTTTCCAGACCCACATGGAATCACATAAAGAGGCCGAAGATGGTCGAGTCTCAGAAAGTTGCACATAATGCATCCGGCGATATGTTACACTTAGTGGGCGAACTCAATTGCAAGATTGCTTTCCAAGGTGTGGAGAAGTCAGGAACATGCTACATTTCGGACCGGCCGAATTTGAATCTTCTTGGCCTCGACTGGGTTGAAAAGTTGAACCTCCTCGATGTTCCCTTGAATCAGATCTGCAACCGAGTTCGAGCAAGTCCAGACCCATCTGCAAAGTCCGTCGAAGACATGACACGTACCCTGAAGCGAAAATTTGCTTCTGTCTTTCAAGATGGCTTGGGCCACTGTACGAAATTCAAGGCAACACTGAACTTGCGACCAGGTGTTAAACCCGTGTTCAAGGCCAAAAGACCGGTACCATATGCCGCCATGTCAACCATTGAGCAAGAGCTCGATCGACTGGAACGTGCCGGAGTCATCACAGCCGTAAACTACTCATCATGGGCCGCACCTATTGTCGCAGTGAAGAAAGCAAATGGCAAGGTACGCGTCTGTGCTGATTTTTCAACTGGCCTCAACGCCGCGCTGGACGATCATCAGTATCCCTTACCTGTACCGGAGGATATCTTTGCAAAGCTGAATGGTGGTAAGTACTTTGCAAAGCTTGATCTATCCGATGCTTATTTGCAAGTGGATGTCTCGAGGGAGTTGTTGACGATCAACACTCATCGTGGGCTACTTCAATACAACCGCTTGCCATTTGGTGTGAAAACGGCGCCAGCCATCTTCCAACAGTTGATGGACACCATGCTAGCGGGTGTTTCTGGAACCGCTGCATATCTGGACGATAACATAGTGATGGGTCGAACACCGGAAGAACTCTTCAACCGCTTGGATGAAGTGCTTGGTTGCATACAGTCGTACGGCTTCCGGAACCGCGAGGGTAAATGCACATTTTTCACGCCGCTCATCAAATACCTCGGGTTTATCCTCGAAAACGATGGACGTCGACCAGACCCAAAAAACATAGAAGCCATTAGAAAAATGCCTCCACCCACAGATCTACAATCTCTGCGTTCCTTTTGTGGGCTCATCAGCCACTACAGCGCATTTTTGCCTGAGATGCACCGCTTGCGTGCCCCGTTAAACAAGCTACTGGCCAAAGGACAACCTTGGAACTGGACAGCAGAATGTCAGAATGCCTTCGAACGCGTCAAGTCACTGTTGTCTTTAAACTTGCTTTTGACACACCACAGATGCATCAAGCCATGGGATTGGTGCAGTAATTGCACACACGTACACCGATGGATCTCAAAAAGCAATCGCCCATGCCGCCAGAACCCTTACGAAAGCCGAGAAGAACTACAGTCAGATTGAGAAAGAAGCATTGGCCATAGTGCACGCGGTTAAGAAATTCCACAAAATGCTATACGGCCGCCGCTTCAAACTCCTGACAGATCACAAACCCTTGCTCGCTATCTTTGGTTCGAAAAAGGGCATCCCGGCCTACACAGCAAACAGGCTACAACGTTGGGCTCTTACCTTAATGGGGTATGATTTCGAGATCCAATATCAGTCGACAGTTTCCATTGGCCAAGCAGATGCACTGTCACGCCTAATTGATACCCGTCAGCAAGAACATGAAGACACAATCATTGCCTCGGTGGAGATTGAACCAGACGTCAACTTTCTGGTAACTGATGCACTGCACTGTCTACCAGTTACCGCAGAAGCTGTACGGACCGAAACACTTCGGGACCCAATACTCAAGAAGGTTACTCAGTTTCACAAAACAAGTTGGCCACGTTCATGTCCATCTGCCGAGTTGCAACACTATTTTCAGAGGAGACACTCACTCTACTGTAAACAATTGCATACTATTTTCGGAAAGAGTGGTCATCCCCAAGGCACTTCAGGAGCGCCTTATTCGACAGTTCCACGCCGGGCATCCTGGAATCAACCGGATGAAAGCGCTTGCCCGCAGTTATGTATACTGGCCGTTAATGGACAAACAGTTAGAAGCAATAGCCAGACGCTGCCAAAAGTGTGCCGATGTCTTGAAAGCGCCACCGAAAGCAGAACTCTGTTCATGGCCAATAGTTACTAAACCGTGGTGCCGCATTCATGTCGACTTTGCAGGGCCGATCAACGGGAGAAGTTTCCTCATTATAGTCGACTCATACAGCAAGTGGCCAGAAGTATTTCTCATGGATAACACAACCACCAATGCCACCATATCGAAACTGCGCCAAGCCTTCAGCAGATTCGGCTGTCCTGAGACAATGGTCACTGACAATGGCTCACAGTTTACTTCAGCAGCGTTTAAGGAGTTTTGCAAGCAATGCGCCGTTCAGCACGTTCGTTCGCCGCCGTTTCACCCACAGTCGAATGGTCAGGCAGAAAGATTTGTCGATACATTCAAGCGAGCTCTGCACAAATCAAAAGGGGAGGGACGTATAGAGGAGGTGGTTGACCGGTTCCTTTTCTTATACCGATCAACACCGAATCCACAAGCGCCAGACGGAGTCTCTCCAGCACAGGCCATGATCAACCGGAAGCTCCGCATGCCTTTCGACGCCATCCGACCGGGCTCGGAGTCCTCTGTTGGTGAAAGAAACCGCAGAATAGAACAGGAGTTTAACCGGCGGCATGGAGCAAGCAAATAAGCGATCATTCAAGCTTGGACAGAAGGTGCTAGTACGTGACTACCGGGAAGGCCATGCGGAGTGGACGCCAGGGAGGATCATAAGCAAGCGCGGAAACGTCATGTATGACGTGAAGGTGGGCGCACAGGTCTGGCCGCGGCATGCAAACCAGTTACGGCCCACATTGTGCCAGCCAGAACAAGAAAGGCCTACTAACCTTCCGTTCGATTTACTGGTGGAAACTTTCAACCTGCCGAAGGTAACAGTGGACGACTGCACAAGGTCGAGCAACGAATCCAGCACAAGAACATCGGAACAAAGTTCTCGGGCGCTTCTACCAAGCAGGTGGACCGATAGGCAAAGAACACCGTCCCGAAGACTGCAAGTTAATCCCAGGCTTTCCTCTTACACCTCGGAACATATCTCAGGAGGGGAGGTGTCCGGGACAAAGTAAGAATTGCCCTGGAAATTCCCTATTTTAGCGATTAATCGATTATTAACGATTATCGCATCGATTTCGAACATTCCTGAATGTTCTTCTACACGTGATCAAAATCCACCTGACCTCTCGGCCAAAGATATGGGGAACCACTAACCTTGGCAGCTGACCTTCCAATTCCAGAAGTCGAAGGTCAGTAGAGACCTATAAATACAGCCAAGGTCCGCAGTTGTTGTACAGTGTTCGTTAGCTGCGATTAATACGTTATTTGTCAGGGTCATTGGCGTTTTGTTTTTCCTTCGGTTGGGCTAGAACTTTTGTGGAGCAGTGAATTGTTATTTTTGGAGTTGCGTCTAGTGAGAAGATTATAACAATAACGAACGTCCTTCCAATAAAGATTCCAGGTTTAAATGTACAGAACGGACAGAATCACTCATTTGTATACCTTCATCTTCGTCCCAATAGTCCGATGACGATTGTTCCCGTTCTGGCTCTCCAGCCTTCCAAATGCAGCAGTCGCCTTCGGTATGCGCATACACAGCTCGCTCTTCATCTGCGGATTGGTAGATATTACACCCCGAAACCAGCAAAATCGGATGGTGGTTTCCAAAACGTCATCACCTATCTGGATTTGCGGCGAATATACTGAACCAGTTTCTGATGTGTGCTGAAATGGATAAACAGTCTTGATTGCGTTGATGGTGATCTTAAGCCTTGTCGTTATCGAAGCACGAGTGGCCGTCATGCGCTGCAACTCATTTGCGCTGTGAAAACAACGCACACTCGTCGGCAAACAGCAACATACGTATGGTGGTCTCACACACCATAGTTCTCGACCCGAAACAGTAGATGATCAACAACCACCATCATTACGTTGCTCCACACGGACACCGTAATCACAAGCAGCATCACAAGCACAAGACATTATTGGATGAAGATAAATTTTAGACAGACGAGTGGCTAAGACACTGCGTTACTCCACATCGGAGCTAACAGCAAATTCATCCGTGGTTCGTCAACTCAGCTGCACCCTCGCAAGCGTACCACTATGCAAACATTCAATTAAACTTACAAACACTCTGACCACAATCAGCCACATTGCCTCATGATTCACTGTCATCCTTGGTGAAGTTTATATACAGAGAGTACGATGGTACTGCCGCTCTCTGCATTTCTCCTGCAGTTGACGGGCCGCAAACACTATATCTAAAGTGCTGTGCTCCGATACTCAACACAAACGCTACTGAGGTCGGCTCCTATCCATTTCAACAGGTGTATCCATCCAGACGTGTTCGGACCCCAACGAAGCGGCCGCTTGGCTCCAATCTAAGCCAGCTTGGAACTGAGAGATTTCATTTCTCTTGACCAAGTCATGGCTTTGTCACCTCTCCTTTTCTTCCATCCGCACCCCCTGTGCATAAACAACGCACGTCGCGCGAGTCGGTGTCTTGGCATGCGCAACACGGCCTAGCCATCGGAGCCTGGTAGGTGATATAGTGATGCTGCGCGGTTCACTTCTTCCTGTGCTATAAACTAGGCGTCGAACGCGCTCATTGTTCGAAATCATTCAACACAAATAGACCCGCTTCTTCAAACCAAACGTGTTGCACCAAGTTGTGTAACATATGTATCAACGCGGGTCCACCGTGTTTCAACATTTCTGACAGTATTCCGTCGAGACCGGCGCATTTGCCATTTCACAGCTGAGGATGTGCTCTCTGCATCTCATCCGGTGTCGGTGTGCCGGCAACACATCTTCATCTGTCGTTGCAGCCCGTGCAACGTAGGCTGGGCAAACTTGTAACGGTTGTTCAAGAGATAGTCGAGATGCTTTCGCCAGATTTGCATTGTCTTGTGTGTGTACAGACAGCGCCTGAAGTAGCATCGAGCAGCGTCCTCGTCGGCTGCAAGATTGGTCCATACACTGCCTTCAAATAGTCAAAGAATTCCTTGTGTTGGTGGTGTTTAGCATAGTATTCCATCTGCTCCGTCCTCAACGCATTAATGTGATGATGCCCTTGATCCAGTCACCGTCGAAGTTTGCGAAACTGACTCTCCTCATCGGCAGGGTCTGCTACGTTTGCATCGAAACCTGAATTCTTTTCCGACACCCATGCGCCAATGATCGCACTGTTGTCATTAAACCGATCGGGCCGCTTACAGTTTACGAGCCCGATCGTTCCCTCGGCCGTAGCCATCGCCTGTTCACGGATATGGCACCATAGGCCGCCGAATGATGCGATGGATCCGACATCCCCAAGGCGGGTAGCCATCGTCTCTTCCAGCTCCATTCTCTTCTCATCAATACTTAGGGAAAGATCGTTAAGTATTCTCCGGTTCACGACGGAAGTGTAGGACATAGATTTGCGAAGATATATATGCACTTTGGTCCGCACCAACCTGCGAACAGTGCCACACTCAACTCCGTGCAGACCACGTGTCGTGCGCACTTCACGCAGGTCACGCTGGCGTACGATGACATAGTCGAGCAGATGGGTGTGATCACTTCGTGGTTGCGTCCTACTAGCTACATCACTCACATCCAGTGCAAGATGTGTGTTGATGATTATCAGGCCGTAAGTGGCGCAAAGTGAGAGCAGCTGATCATCGTTTCCATTAACTGTGCGAATACCATACGGACCGAGGACAGCTGCCCATATTGCTGCATCGCGCCAAACGTATGCGTTGTATTCACCCAGTAGGAATAGCTGGTCGCACCTCGGGACAGACCATATCACGGAGGATAACGAGGTGTTAAACTGATGCCTCATATCATCTGGATAACACGGTTGCAGTATACGTGCAAAATTTGCCACTTCCAAGTCGCAGGCGAATAGTCATCGGTTGTAGGCTGATGAAATTCAGCATTCACGTCAGATGACCTAGCATACATTTCTCAGTAGCCTCTTCATTGGACGCGAAATGCACGACTGTGCGGCTCCTCTCCCTCGTAGGAAACAACGCTTTTACCAGGTGTCAACAGATCAGCCCTGCTTATTCAGCTGTCTACAAATGGTGTCCCTCCAACAGGGTGCAACTTGGTGAGAGACTACTTGGTAGCTCGCTATAAGTTTACCCAGATGAACGTTAAAAAACTCCGTCTTCGTGATTGGGGCCTGTTACAAAGAGCCATCCTCTTCCCTCTTCTCTTCATACATCCAATTCCACCCAGCTTTATGGGATGTAAGTACTCTGACAACGTAATTCTAGGCAGCATTGCTTCAATTGCTTAATCATCAACGACCCTCCAAAGCCGGTTAGCTGAGCTTCAGTGGTGGTAAAGGTGGTGGTGTCAGCTTATACGCCGTAACGGCGCTTCGCTGCCGCGCGACCACCATCAGTCGCGCGCGGGCTGAGTATACCGCGAGGACGCCCACCCCTACGCGGATTCGAACCGGTGACCTTATGGTTGCAAAGCAAACGTGCAGACCACTCGGCCACCGGCCGACGCCGTGATGCTATTTTCTGTTTCCTCCACACTGACAAACGTTTGACTTTAGCAAACACCTCTCGCTCCGTGGCGGTAAATGACTACAACATACCTAGTTCATTTTGGCCAACACAAGTTGACGAAACGTTCCGTGAGTGGACGAAATTATAAATTTAAGCTCTGAGACTCAAAGTGCTTTAAGTACCCTGCTCTTTAATGTACAATTTCGTGACTGCCTGTATTACTCCTCATCGGCTACTGTGCTCATTTTTCAGCTTCCGTGCTATTCTACAAAAAGACCACATTAATTGCGCATTCCATGAAGTTCATTTCTAAGTGTAGTGGATTGCCCAGCGTGTGTCTGGTTGCTTTCATTGTTACTAAGCATTTCGGTGCATGTGACAACTTTTCAGTAAATGTCTTAAATGCTCCTTTTCACCTGTTCAAGTTGATTTAACAGACGTTTTCTCCTGCTCGGCTACACGCTCTAAATTGAAGGTTTTACTTTCTCGCACAGCATCTTATCCTAACTCCATTTTATCGTATTTACCCCGTTTTCTTGTGGACTCCAGGAATCTTACCAGCACCACGCATGAAGGTTTGCTTGTGTGCTGTGTAGCCATATTTTCGTCTTCTTACCCTTCGACTGCGATTGCATGCCAATACTATGTCGCATTATAGCCGCGGTGCTAGTGCAAAATGCCGAAAGTGTTCCCCGTTTGGTTCATAAAGCCCGTTTTAACCTGACTCAGTTTAAGTGGACCTATTCTAATACAGGAACTTAATCACCTGCGAGCAGCTCCACAGTTTCTAAATCGTGTCCAGTGAACGCAGTTTCCCAGACTTCGCTGATGGCGAGGTTAGACGGACGGGTGACAGCGGGTATCCCTATCTCATCGCTGGAGATGTTGTTGACGGGCAGCAACAGTTTGCCATCAGCCCGCACACTGCCCGAACTACGCACATAAGGCACTCTGATGCTTGCGAATTTATCCGGTACACCTCTCCTGACCAAACAGCCTCAAACTTCCTATCGATCGACCGAATCTAAGGTAGTTTTGATGTTGAAAAACATGACCACAGTGGGTCACCAATGTAAGTAGCGGTATTCCAACATCATTTTATAAGTATGCGCGTTAGCTGGAGGTGGGATACACCTCAACTATTGTGCTGCATTAAATAATAAGCGAAGAAAAGCTGCACACCAACTGAGCCACTAGTAACTTATACGCATCGTTCCGGTAAGCCATCATCAGGTGTTGTGCCATGAAAAACCTATTACACAAAATTGATAATATGCTAAGAAATGCGATCGTGATTGCAGGGGGACGGGAAGAAAGAGGGAAAGGGACAAAGAAGCTCACAACACTAACGCCCCTGAGGTCGGCTCCTAGGCATGACAGCAGTTGTATCCAGTCAAACATGTTCATCGTCTTTCGGACCCTAACGAAGAAGCCGAGAGTCTTCAACAAATTCCAGGTTCGAAGTGAGAGTCTTCATTCCTCTTGACCAATTCATAGCTTGGTCACTTTTCCTCTCCACTCACTTACCCGGCGCGCAAACAACGCACGTCGCGGGAGGCGGTGGGCTGGCATACGCAACACGGGGCCTAGCTATCGAATTCTGGTGCTTGGTATAAAGTTGCCGAGCGGTCCACTTATTCTTCCTGCGCTATAAACGAGGCGTTGAACGTGCTCATTGCCCACACGGTGTTCCAACCAGATATGAGTCAAACTGCGAAGGCACCGGTGGTTGAACGTAACTAGCCTCTTTATTTCTACCGATTTAATGCGCCAGGTTTCACATCCGTATGGTGAGGTCAAGCCTACGGCTGCAATATAAACTACCCTTTAGGGAAAAAGGGATGTCGCGCCTCCGACATAGCTGGCGAAGGTTAGCAAAAACGCCTCGATGTTTTGCTATACGGCTTGTGATCTCTTCAATTCCACAAGCGCTGATACAACTGCCCAGGTGGTTGAATTTTTGAACGACTTCTAGCTGATCCCTACCAGGGGTTAGCATAGGAGGCGGTCACTGTCAGTGTGGAAGGAAAGCCTTGTACTTTAATGGAGCGAAGTAAAACAGGAAACGGCTGACGGCCAGCGCTAATCTATCCAGTGCAGTTTGGCACACTTGTGAGCTGTCATCGATGAGGGCCATATTGTCCGCATACTCCAAGTCAAGAAGTCGTTCTCCTGAAACCAGCTCCACACCACCTAACTTGTGTCCATTGAACGCGCTTACCATGACTGTCAAGAGCGAAGTTGAAAAGGACAGGTGACAGCGGGCATTCTTGTCTTACACCGCTGGAGATATTGAAGAGCGGCTACAGCTTGCTGCAAACCCTCAATCTGCCCGAGCTACGCACATATAGCGCTCGGACAATATTTACATCTTTCTCGGGCACAACTTTTCTTAGCATACAGTCCAAATGGGCGCATCGACCAATCGAAACGAATGCACCTTTGGTATCGAGGAAAACGACTACGGTGGACCACCAATATATGTGACGGTACACCAACAAATGACGCACAGTGAAGATGTAGTCGATGTAGCCACGACCTCGATGAAACCCGGCTTGCTCTTCATGAATCCGGCTTTCACGAGTGCCAGTCAGTCTGTAAAGAATGGCAGGACCATGCAATTTGGTGGTGATGGATATCAGACTGATTCCTCTATGGCTGCCGCATTTCGAACGAAAGCCTCCTTTGAAGATTGGGACTGACGAAGTGACTGTTAAGGTAGCAAGCACTTTGTTGCTAGCAGCCCGGAGCGGTTGACCATGCCGCAGACCGAGGCTTATTGACCAACCATTGAAAGCGGGCTAATGGTGACGCTTCACCTTGGACGCTAGCAATGATGATGGTCTAACTTGAAGCCCGCCAGTAAATGCTAGACCATTCCCTTATTTAATTTCTTTACACTGCAGGCTGGGTGCTCAATACAGTTTTTGTCTGAGGCCCTTGTCTTCTAGTCTGGAAGATCAGTCGGTCAGCTTGCGCACTAGCATCAGGTTATTCGTAGTCAGTGGCAAACACATATTTTGACGATAGAGGTGAACCAAATCGGGATGTCAATCTCATCAGAAGACCTGAAGACTACTTTGTTACAACAATAAGAGTAACCTGAAGCCGAACAACTGGGAATGATTGCGACCTGAGATGCGAATTCTGAAGTCGAACAAGGCCGCATGACCGGAGGCACTTCCTCTAGCCCTCTTGAAATTCAGAGGACCTACTCTTATGGATGATTCACATCATCTATTAGTGAATCTGTGAAAGTTTTGCCGCCGGCTGTTCGGTTATTTTCCCCACTTTTAGTGGTGAACTAGGCTTACATTCAAAATGCAACAATCATAGAGCAATCAAACTGCTCTCAAGTGCTTCCAAGTTACTTGCCTTTGTCGTCCTTTATAGGTTGCCCGGCAACCGTGAAACCCAGAATCGTGAAGAGTAAGCCGGTTTCCAAGAAATCATGGTTGCATCGACCAGCTTGATCACACGTCACTTACTGATGTACCACCACACATTGGTGACCCACTGTGGTCATGTTTTTCAACATCAAAACTACCTTAGATTCGGTCGATCGATAGGAAGTTTGAGGCTGTTTGGTCAGGAGAGGTGTACCGGATAAATTCGCAAGCATCAGAGCGCCTTATGTGCGTAGTTCGGGCAGTGTGCGGGCTGATGGCAAACTGTTGCTGCCCGTCAACAACATCTCCAGCGATGAGATAGGGATGCCCGCTGTCACCCGTCCGTCTAACCTCGCCATCAGCGAAGTCTGGGAAACTGCGTTCACTGGACACGATTTAGAAACTGTGGAGCTGCTCGCAGGTGATTAAGTTCCTGTATTAGAATAGGTCCACTTAAACTGAGTCAGGTTAAAACGGGCTTTATGAACCAAACGGGGAACACTTTCGGCATTTTGCACTAGCACCGCGGCTATAATGCGACATAGTATTGGCATGCAATTGCAGTCGAAGGGTAAGAAGACGAAAATATGGCTACACAGCACACAAGCAAACCTTCATGCGTGGTTCTAGTAAGTTTCCGTGAGTTCACAAGAAAACGGAGTACAGAATTGGACTGGTAGTTCAGGTTGTTCAGATGGCAGTTGAACTGTTCTCTAGGCTTGGCAATTTGGATGCAAACGTTTCGTCACCATTCGAGGTGACATCATCAGTGCTTAGGGGAGTGGCGTGAAGTAGCGTGGAGGAGCGTTGGTGAGAGTGCGCTGAGCGTGGTGTGCGTGCGTTTTTATACCGCCGCGGTTGCCCGTAGAGGCGAGCAATCATATTGGTTGGAATTTTTATCCGCGTTCGGCTTGGTTGATGGGTAGATGACCTTTGACCTTGACTCCTTGTGTTTCATGGCCTTCGTCTGCCTGCTCTTGTAACCGAGGCTGTCGTCAGTTCTGCTTGATTAGCCGCACGTTCCACCGGATTCGATCGATGAGTTGGCGGTCTTTCGCCAGTAGTGTTGCGTATACTGCGTCCAGTTCGATGTGTCGATTGATTGAATTCGTTGTAGAGTACCAGGCTTCCAAAAACTCCCTGGCGTGTTTTGTACTTCCATGTGCTAAGCTCTTAACATTCTCCAGATCGAAATAGTGACGTTCGGGATCTTCATGCGCAGAAACCAATGAGTGCGGACCGTGTCTTCTGACGGCCGCCTTGTGTTCGGTGATTCGTGTACAAAGCTTCCTCCCACTTTGTCCGACGTAGTTTTTATCGCAGTCGCTGCATTTTAGCTGATAGATGACATTGCATTGGTCGGCTTGATTGACTTTTTCTTTGGGTCTTGAGATAAATTTCCTGAAGGATGGCACGTGGATTGGGGCCACAGAGATCCCATGTGACTGCAGCAATCTTCCTGTTAGTTCGGAGACGTTCTTGATGTAGGGGAGCACTATTCGTTTGTTTGCTTGCTCAGGTGACTGCTGCTGCTGTTGATGAGACGTTCGTTTCTTTAGGCTTCTTCTGATGAAATTTCTCGGATAACCGTTGTTTCTAGACAGTTGGTATAGGTGTCTTTCTTCCTGTTTCCGCGATTCGGCTGTGCTGCAGTGCGTTTCCGTTCTTTTGAATAGGGTTTGGATGCAGCTCTTCTTGTGATTCATCGGGTGGTTGCTGCGGTAGTTTAATATCTGGTCCGTACGCGTTTTCTTCCGATATACGCACGTTTGCAGAGATCCGTCGGGATTCCTAATGATTAGTACATCTAAAAATGGCAACTCGTTATCCTTCTCTACTTCAATCGTAAATTTGATATCCTCAAATGTGTTGTTGAGCAACTCGTGCGTGGCTTGTACTCTGTTCAGTTTTACGATGACAAATGTGTCGTCAACGTATCGTATCCAGAATTTTGGTCTGATAGATGACAGTGCGATGCGCTCCAATTTCTGCATTACGGCTTCTGCAATCGTTGTCGTTGGGCTTAGTTGATTCGCAAGTAGTTCCATCATGGTTTCTTTGACCAATTCGTGACCGATGATATCGAATGAAAGCATTATTTCGTCATCTTCTATTCTGACACTCCGCAGTTTGTGCAGGAATTGTTCAGCATTGTTGATGTTATGTTCGGAACCAGCAATCAAATGTTTCAACCTCCTCCATATATCCTTCGCTAGTTTGTATGACGGGATTCTGGGGAGCGAGGCGAGATCGATCAAGATCCAATTTCAAAACTGGTCAACCAGATCAACGCAACACTGAAGAAACTACAAACAAAGAACGAGCTCACAGTCACGGAGAGATGGTGAATGAAGGCGGGTGATACAAATCTTGTACTATTCCATGTACTACCAAAAGTACACAAAGATGGAGTCCCACTACGACCAATCGTCTCGCTCCCCAGAACCCCATCATACAAACTAGCGAAGGATATATGGAGGAGGTTGAAACATTTGATTGCTGGTTCCGAACATAACATTAACAATGCTGAACAATTCCTGCACAAACTGCGGAGTGTCAGAATAGAAGATGACGAAATAATGCTTACATTCGATATCACCGCGCTCTCCACTTCAATCAGTCACGAATTGGTCAAAGAAACCATGATGGAACTACTTGCGAATCAACTAAGCCCAACGACAACCATACGACCGGAAAGTTTTTGGGAACTCCTGAACCTCTGCATGGCCAATTATTTCCAAGTATCCCAGCAACCGAGAGGAGCTCCCATGCGATCCCCAATTTCGGGACTCATTGCAGAAGCCGTAATGCAGAAATTGGAGCGCATCGCACTGTCATCTATCAGACCAAAATTCTGGATACGATACGTGGACGACACATTTGTCATCGTAAAACTGAACAGAGTACAAGCCACGCACGAGTTGCTCAACAACACATTTGAGGATATCAAATTTACGATTGAAGTAGAGAAGGATAACGAGTTGCCATTTTTAGATGTACTAATCATTAGGAATCCCGACGGATCTCTGCAAACGTGCGTATATCGGAAGAAAACGTATACGGATCAGATATTAAACTACCACAGCAACCACCCGATGAATCACAAGACGAGCTGCATTCAGACCCTATCCAAAACAGCGGAAACGCACTGAAGCACAGCCGTATTGCGGAAACAGGAAGAAAAGCACCTATATCAAGTGTTTAGAAACAACGGTTATCCGAGAAATTTCATCAGAAGAAGCCTAAAGAAACGAACGTCTCATCAACAGCAGCAGCAGCAGCAGTCACCTGAGCAAGCAAACAAACGAATAGTGCTCCCCTACATCAAGAACGTCTCCGAGCTAACAGGAAGATTGCTGCAGTCACATGGGATCTCTGTGGCTCACAAACCAAGTGCTACCCCAAAGAAATTGATCTCAAGACCCAAAGAAAAAGTCAATCAAGCCGACCAATGCAATGTCATCTATCAGCTAAAATGCAGCGACTGCGATAAAAGCTACATCGGACAAAATGGAAGGAAGCTTTGAACACGAATTACCGAACACAAGGCGGCCGTCAGAAGACATGATCCGCACTCATTGGTTTCTGCGCACGAAGATCGAGAAGGCCACCATTTTGATGTGGAGAACGTTAAGGTTTTAGCACATGGAAGTACACAACATGCCAGGGAGTTTTTGGAAACCTGGTACTCTACAACGAATTCAATCAATCGACACATTGAATTGGACGCAGTATACGCAACACTACTGGCGAAAGACCGCCAACTCAATCAACTGAATCCGGTGGAACGTGTGGCTATCCAACGAGAACTGATGACAGACTCGCTCACAAGCGTAAGCAGACAAAGACCAGGAAACACAAGTAGTCAAGGTCCAAGGTCATCTGCACCTCAACCAGTCTGAATGCGGATCGAAATCCTAACCAATAGGATTGCTCACCTTCACGGGCAACCACGGCGGTATTAAAACGCACGCTCAGCGCACTCTCACCGAGGCTTCTCTACGCTATTCTACGATACTGCACGCCACTCAACTACGCACTTATGATGTCACCTCGATTGGTGACGGAACGTTTGCAGCCAAATTGCCAAGCCTAGAGAACAGTTCAACTGCCATCAAAACGGGGGAAATGCGATAAAATGGAGGTGGGATGAGATGCTGTGCGAGAAAGCGAAACCTTCAATTTAGAGTGGGCAGCCGAGCAGGAGAAAATGTCTGTTAAATCAACTTGTACAAGTGAAAAGGAGCATTTAAGACATTTATTGGAAGGTTGTCATATGCACCGAAGTGCTTAGTAACAATGAAAGCAACCAGACACGCTGGGCAATCCACTACACCTAGAAATGGACTTCCGGTCGCAACGAGACTGGACTTAAACGTGGTGCGACGGTTTGCCTACCTCATTGACTCATTGAGCTATACTGGGTGATGCCTCCGAGCATCTTGAGAGCTACTCCTACCAGGTTGGTCAATGGTGAGAGGTCAGACAAACTCAGTCTCCTAGTCCTCCAGTTTGGGGGTTTTGAAATCGGATGGCGTCCATTTCTGTAAAACTAAATCATTGCCACCTCCCCGCTGCCTCGCAGACAGGCTTTTGAGCCAAAGGCTTTGGATGAGGACCCTAATCGTCCTCCTATCTAGGTCTGGGCGCCATGGCAGTATCTCAGCCCACATACAACCATGTTATCTTCTTCAAACATAAACTTCATCCTGCATCGGTCGTCGCGCAGATTATCAAGGGTCGCCTTATCTGCTGCATACAGCAGGGCGGATAAGCGAAAACATGCCACTGCTGACGCCTTCTTTCTTTTCCACCTTTGTTTCTTACTCCCATCCCGACCCCCATTACTAACCTTCCTTCTATAATTCCCAGCTTAATTGACAGCAACCGAAATGCTACTGGAGTAGACTTATCTGCAGCCACCATCTTACCGCACCTATCGGACGCCTATTGGCAAAAGTCCCTTATAAGGCCACGCTATCCCGTTTCCATGGCGACATTCAACGTTCGCACTCTAAGACAAACAGGTCAGCAGGCTGCACTCGCGCGCACCTTGGACACACTGGGTGTCGATGTTTGTTGTGTGTCAGAAACTAGGATCAATAACCCTAACGGTGAAAGGTTAGTTGATCTAGATTATACGGACGATATCGTCTTGCTTTTCGACGATTTTGCGGTGGCACAGTTGACCCTGAATAGCCTGTCCAGAGTGGTCCCATTATTTGGTATGCACTTCGCACCTCCAAAGTGCAAAGTGTTGCTGCAGGACCACCAGCCACCTGATGACCCCCTGATGCTTGCTAACGAGGAACTCGAGGTGGTTGATCATTTCACTTAAATTGGCAGCTGCATCAGCAATGATGGGCGCATAAAAACTGACGTCAACTCACGTATTGCAAAAGCCAGAGCTGCCTCCTTGAACCTGCGGCATGTTTGGCGACAGAAGGGAGTTTCCCTTCGTCTGAAAGGCCGTGTATACAAGGCCACAGTGAAGGCCGTTCTGCTCTATGGTAGTGAAACTCGGCCCCTTCGGTCTGAAGATCTGCGGCGCCTTCAAGTCTTTTATCATCGTTGTTTGCGAAGCATTGCTAGTGTCGGATGGCACCGGCGTATCTGCAACGATGATGTGCGTAGGCGAGTACTAGGTAGTGATAATCATGCTAGCACCCTAGAACAACAGATAGCACTGAATAAGTTGCGTTGGCTCGGGCACGTACTACGTATGCCTGATCACCGCTTACCTAGGAGGGCCTTGTTTAGTCTGCCAGGTGTAGGATGGCACAAGGCTCGAGGTGGACAGAAGTTGACTTGGCAGCGGGAAATGAAGTCACTGACGACCAAACTGGGTGCCGTTGGTGCGTCTCGCCTTCCGGGCTAGAGTCCGCGTGACTCGCCTTGTGCTTGGCTCGAGACTTTACAGGACATGGCTCGCAACCGACACCAGTGGCGCGTCTGCTGCCGTCTCCTAATCGGATTGTCTGTTTAAAATATGTTTAGTGCTGAGTTATCTGCGGGGTAATGGCTGATTATGACGCGTGGCAGTGAAAGCCGTAAGGAAGCTGTTTCGCCGATGCCGCCTTATCTTTGCACGATAGCCAGCTGTTTGTGACGGTATGTTGTTAACACAAGGTGTAGGCGCCCTGTCTCTGAATGTTTGCTTAGGACATTAAGGTTTTCAAGTAATTCCCCCTTCTCTCCCTCTTCTTATTCTTTATTTCATAGGTCCTCATGGTTGTATGGTAGCGAAGCGTCATTTCAAATGGCTGATGTACTGCTGTTGATGATGATGATGTGGAATGGACTTCATGAAACGCGCAGTTAATATGAAGTTTTTTTGTAGAATAAAAGGGAAGCTGACAAATGAGCACAGTAGCCGATGAGGAGTATTACATACAGTCACGAAATTGTACATTAAAGAGCAGGGTACTTAAAGCACTTTGAGTCTCAGAGCTTAAATTTATAATTTCGTCCACTCACGGAACGTTTCGTCAACTTGTGTTGGCCAAAATGAACTAGGTGTGTTGTAGTCAGTTACCGGCACAGAGCGAGAGGTGTTTGCTAAAGTCAAACGTTTGTCAGTGTGGAGGAAACAGAAAATAGCATCACGGCATTTTAAAGCCTTGCCAACCGGCTTTGGAGGGTCGTTGATGATTAAGCAGTTGAAGCAATGCTGCCTAGAACTACGTTGTCAGAGTACTTACATCCCACAAAGCTGGGTGTAACTTGTTATATGAATGGTAGATGGTGGCTGTTTGTAACAGGTTTTTGTGATCACGTATTGCTTTTTACAAGGTAGTCGCTCACGAAGTTGCACGCTGCTGAAGGGGCACTATTCGCAGACAGCTGTATGATTGGGTGTTGACCTCTTGACGCGATGGTACATTTCAGGAAGTCCAACCACATGATCATGCATTTCTTATTCAATGAAGATGTTATTGAGTGAGCAATGTATGCCAGGCATCTGAGATGGATGTCATGTCATACCGACCGTACCGCGCAACACTGGGCCGATGAGCAGTGCTTCTTTGTAGTTTTGTACTGTGTTTGTGACTGTCAAAATTTCGCTTTCCTTCAGTATTGGTGAAACTACTCGCTGCGCTGACTTCTGAGTTGGATCTGCTGTGAATCGTTCACTACGTCAGCTAACTGTGCAGCTGTATCATTTCCCATTTTTTCGTGATGAGTTTACGAACCGTTTAGTGACGTCTCTGAGTGCCTTTCACTTTCTCCGCACCTGTTACGCCGTTGTGGTATTGCTCTCGCCTTGAAGACCAGAGTCTGCAATGCATCCGTTCGTTCAGCTCTTTTACGCGGTTTTGAAACATGGTCCGTCAAATCGACACATATAGAGGTTTGTTGTGCTGGACTGCCAGTCTTTTCATATTTGGGTTCCCATCTGGCAGGAACATGTCCTGGTCAATAAGCGTTTTCGGCGTCTTGTTTGTTACACAGGAAGAAGAAGTAGACCCCTCAGCATCAATATTTCATGCGCCATGCTCCGATGTCTATTTCATGTGTTGCGCATCTCAACACACCGACTTCCGCGACATGTGTTGTTTTCGCACTTAGAATCTTGATGGAGGAAGCGAATGGGATGTTAAGCGTTGACGTGTTCAATATAAGTGAAGGTTTTGACTTAGAATGTGGCCTTCATTGGAGTCTCCCGACTTCCGAATTAGTATCCTAAAGACGATGAACACGTTTAGTTGGATACACTTGTAGACATATCGAGAAACCCCTGTGAGTGGTATTTATGTTGTGATTTCCTTTCGCCGCGTCCCTAGCGTCTAGCTCAAAACATGATCTACTTTTTAATGTTTAATATAAGGCTAGTAATGGTAATAAGAATAAGAACAATTTTCGTTTGGTGGCTGTTTTTTCGCTTTCTGCCACCTTAGTGAGTTACAATGCGGCACAATAGTCGGTATGTTTCTCACCCATTACTAATGTGTTTAATATTGATTTTGATGACCGCTTCCTCTGGAATCCATTTTTTGATTACCCTTTCGTTTGCCCGGTTGCTAAACATGCATTGAGTCCTCCGCATCAGCATGCTGGATTACAATGGTTCACCACAGTAAGCAAAGATGAATCACTTTTTAATTATCGCGTCATACCTGCCACGTCGCAGTGATATATATATATATATATATATATATATATATATATATATATATATATATAAGCACTAGAGTAATTTATAAGGTATACCACTGCCACCCGAGAACCCGTCGCGTGCTAGAACACTGCTACTGACATCTTTTCAGTAACTTCATTTACCTTCTTATCACAGGAAACAACTCGAAATACTGGTAGTTCGGGTTTGCTTTTGTGACGATGGTTTCCTCACCGAGCTGGACACTTCGGTCCTAGTTGTTTAATCGCTCGGTCTTGGTATAGCTGCCCCTGTATCAGTCTACCGTTTAAAGGTAGGGTGTTTAACGCTGCAGTCAGGCTGGTCTTACTATAGGGATCAGAGACCTGGCCAGTTCGCGGTGAAGATCTTAAACGCTTGGCCATGTTTGACCACCGGTGCTTGCGGAGTATTGTTCACTTCTGGTGGGAACACTGGGTGAGCAATGCTGAAGTCCTCCAATTTGTTCTGGTAAGAAGCCTTCTGGTGCCTTATTCGAATGTTTATTGAATCCTAATCGCTTACATTGGCTTGGGCATGTTCTCTGTATGCCCGTTGATCGGCTTGCGTTATACGCCTTGGCTGCACCAAGTTGGGCGAAATCACGAAGTGGCCAATCCATGACGTGGCATAAAGGCTTGAAGAAATTGACTGAGGGACTTGTTCATGCAATCTTCATGGATGGGAGCCTCGGGTTAGTCCACACCAATGGTTAGAGGCCGTATCTGACATGGCGCAGTCATGTAATCAGTGGCGTTCCTGCATTCGGTTTCTTGAATCTGGTTGTTAATTATCGTTGCATTCTGATTAGTTTAGCGCACTTCCTTTTCGCTTCCTCTTTCCTTACATTCTGTTTACCTTTAGCCTCACTATCTTGCCGCTGTTAACTTATTGTTATTCTTACAATGTGAGTCGTGGCAACTGGGTTCAACGCCCTTCAGTGCTCGGATCGTAGTTGTTCACCCGAACTAACTGAACATAGTAGGTAATAGCTTCCATCGCTGGATTGTCTCCGTCCGATGTACTACAGCAACGGCGGTTTCTGCTGTTCAATGAAGATGTTGCGTCTGTTGGTTCTGAAATGCATGAAGTCGAATGACCCTGTACTGCGCAGACGGTATCAAGATGACTCTCATGTGACTTGGCATTTTACTGATTGTGGACCACAACTGAAACTTGTGTCAGTGAGTTTGTTATTCATACTTCGAGTGTCTACGAGCTTCGAAAAACTTTGTTTTTTTGAGTTTCTGCATGAAGCACCTCCGGCGTGACTAAATACTGGCTGGCTGTTCATTTTCCTCTTTCTATTTGCCCGACTCCATTTTTGCGAAGTCCAATACTGTCATACAGTGTATCGCTCAGGCACACAAATATTGGCTTCAATACCTTCGCAAACTTGTATTCCGAAAGCGTGCTTGTGTGTATCTTCACTGTTTCGGAGGCATTGAAGACTAAGTTATTCTCTGACATTTTAAAGCCCCATGATACTGATTTTCATCTTGTTCTATGTTTAGGATTTTTATTTATTCCGACTTTCCGTGGGATGAGCTTGATTTCCCAGTTGACTCAAAACACTGATAGATTTGTCCTTAATACGTTTAAAGTTCAGTAATGACTTCTTGGGTAAGAGGCTAGGAGTATTTTCAGTGGTAATGGATACTAACTCATGTTCTCCCGCAGTGGCTCCGTGTTCTTCACGGAAACTGCGAACCATTTATTTCGATTACCTTTGTTGACAAAATTGATTGACACGGCGTATCAGCTCTGGGTTCCTCTCACTGAAGTTACAGTCTTACAAGGTATTTAGCTCCACTGAGAATCCCAAAATTTGACATACGTATCCGTCTACATACCTTGATAATTTCATTCCATGATACAGATAGACATTCATCACATCTAGACTCAGATAGCCATCACACGTCATGAAAAGCGGTCTACAGCCGTTTCATCCTTTCGGGAATCGTCTGCAGTGCGCATTCCGCCTGACCCTTGTAAGGCTCGAACCCGCAACTCGACTGTTGCCAGTCCGTGGTTGAGACCACTGAGTTAAGGGAGACTGCAACGACCGTCATGATTAAGTTACTAGATGTGATATAGTGCCACCCACTATCCACTGATTTGTATGTTACTGTCGTGCAGTAGACGGAGAAGCCCCCTCACTGAGCGATGAATTTTTACCTATATCATTCAAACCCCCAACTATACTTCCGTAATTTCATTCAAATCAGGCTAAATACTCTATCTTTCGCAGAAAATGATAGCATTTAGCTATCCTTTATTACTTTAGTGCTCATCTTATCCATGTTTCTTAGAGCCTGCCTTGTAGCTCGCTCATCAACACGCGGGGGTCTGTGTTAGTGGGAACAAACCGTGACCGCATCCCGTAGTCACGAATTATTCGTCCGCCTTGTGCATCAGTTCTTGACACAGCCTACTCACCTTGTGCTCTTTGTGCGGTTGAGGGCAGAATAAACACGAATCAGCTGATTGCAGTGGACGCTCGTTAAATAGAATGATTTTCTACCCGCACTTCCCACTCCGGAATGTTCCCTTATACTTGAAGCTGGCTTCCGGATCTAGTTCTGCGGACCATAACTAGCCGCTACGAGATCGGCGTTCTCGCAACCTGTAACGACCAAAGTGCTGTCGTTGAGCCAAGCGTACAAACGGCCCCATAATTTTTCGAACAAAGGTGCTATTTGTAAGGCGTTAACGACATACAAGTACAAATATCAGTTTGCGCTAGTAGTTCGACCATAACCAGCGTCGTATTAGCGCTCAAACAGTAAATACGCACGGAATCATCAACTTCGGCCATCGTCATAAGTACAGGTTGTCGAAGGTGATCAAGCGAATTTTCAGTCCGTCGATCAGCAGTCAAATAAAAACAAACTCTTTATTGGGAGTAGGCTTTAACTGGTAGGTTCCGTACACTAAGTGGTCACATGTGTCAAAGGGTAGACGCTATGGACACTGTTATATCTGGATGGGTATGGAGGTCGCAACAAAACGCTCAGATAACCCGTGAACGCAGTCCGGAGCAATCACAGTAAACTGGGCAGCACACAAACACGCACGCACGAAAACATACTGCGCGCGAGGTAAATCCACGCACACAAGGGTCACGGATCACGTGATTTGCCGAAAAGTGCAAAGATTGCTTCTGGACCATTTTATACCCGTTACACTTCCTGCATGCCTCATCGTGTCCATAACTGGTATCGTAGTACCGTTTCATTTTGTCCCTGAATATCCCGAACACTGCGAGGGTATGTAGAGGCAAACTCATAGTCTTTAGAGTACTCATCTGCGTTGTTGATGTCAGCTAGTTACAGGGTTGCTCTTCCTTCGCTACAGAAAAGAATTTAACGTGATTACAAGCAAATATTTCATGAGACTGCCAGCTGATAAAAATCTTCATACTTATCAATAATCAAAAATTCGTGCTAACCGCCCTCAGATGCTGTGCGTACATAACTACTGTTAGTGCAAGTCATGCCATCTGAAGACCAGTCACTGTCATCTGCAAGCGTGGTAAACTTAATGGCTGCACTACAATGACTGTCTACCATTGTTTCACCGCAGTTGGACTAAACCAACTTACACTTAAGCTAGGTCTTTTTAAGCTGGCTAAATTTCATCCCACTTTACTTTGTTTGTTCTGACTATTTGAATAATCTTTTCTTAACTGGCCATGTTGCTTACGCTAATTGCGCTTACCTTCGGTAACTGTTGCGTATGTAGCATTTTTAAGTAGCTTGTGGACATATTTTCCTTATCGCGGATTCGTTGCTAACCAACTTACTTCATATGCTAATTCAGCGAAGAGTTATGCCACCGTAGCTGTATGCATTATTGGATTTGTTTTATTTCATCTTGTCGTTTCAAGTGATTGGCTGTTGCTTTATATCCCCAGTGTGGCTGCGCTTGATGTGCATGTTGACAAGGTGCCTACCAGTCTATTACCCACTACCTCGTCCATCTGGCTCCAGGAGACAGTTGGTGGTTGCTGGAGGGGACGGGGTGCACGGTCCTTGTGGCCGTGCTATGCTCGAAGAGTGATTTCATGCATTCAGTGTGGAGCGGACTACGGTCCAGCCACCGCCTTGTGTGCGCTTGATTCCCTAAATACAGCGTGCTTGTGTTTGCCTGTGAAGGAGTGTGGGCCGGATCCGTTGGTGAAACGTGGCTCCCATCCGCATGCCTCCCGGTCTTATTCCTTCATGTTTACACTGGATATGGGGTGTGTGCTTGGAGCTGTGGGTGGTGCCGCGCAAGCCACCCATGGTCCCTCTGTAGGCGCAGGCGTCCTGTGGCTGGCAGCAGTGACAGGCAAATCCGAAACCGGATGCCGCCAACCAAATATATATATATATATATATATATATATATATATATATATATATATACACCTGGGTGTGTGTGAACGGGAGAGTCAATGGTGCACTGAAGCTTGTGGTGGCAAGATCCTAACAGATCGTCGATCCGCTACTGTTATTGTTGTCCTGTGGGCTCATATCCTGAACGCCTCATTGTGACCGCTTGGTGGGAGTTGGGTTATACCCTTCTTCTAGCTAAGATCCAGGACACACTTCCGCATGAGTCGGTTCACTAACTCATGGCGCTCGGCCCACTGCGTTTCGGGTGTATATTTTATCGAAGGCTTTGGATGAGAACCCTAGTCGTTCTGTCAAGTGTGGGTGCCGTGGCAGTATCCCAATCCAACCCCCCAATCATGAATTAGGCCAATACTAATAAATCCATGCTGCATCGTCCGTCACGCAGTGGCCTTAGGAAAAGTGTTGCCTTATCTGTTGCATACAGCTGGGTTTTTAAGCGAAAACATGCTGCTTCTTGCGCCTCCCTTTTTTCTTACCCTACACATACTCACCCCGTCCCCGCTTCACATAACCCAATACTTCCTCCTATCCAGGACGTCACTTCCCATACGGTTGCCCGAGAATGTAGTCGTATGCCTCCGCGCAGAACGCTCAACATTGGGTGCTAGAACGTGCGCACTTTGCTCGACCGGACTACGAGTGAGCGTCCCGAGCGACGCACTGCACTAGTCGCAATGGAAATGGCGCGCTACCACATCGATATTACGGCACTCAACCCGGCTCGCTGAATAAGGTAAGTTGCATGAAGCTGATGCTAGCTATACACTCTACTGAGTGAGCAACTCCACCTCAGCACCACGTTAACATGGGGTCGGATTTGCAACATCCGATCGCCTAAATGCCCAGCTGGTGGGTGCCAACAGGCATCAGCGCGCGACTGATGACTGTTCGCCTACGACTCGCAAGAGGTAAGTTTACCACCTTTATAATCACGTACGGTCCGACCATGTGTTATCCTGATGACACGCATGATCAATTCTACACAGCTATCCACCGTGATACAGTCTTTTTCCCGTGGAGCGACCGACTATCTCTGCTGGGTGATTTCAACGCGCGCGTTGGACGTGATGCATCAACGTGGACAGATGTTATCGGTCCGTATGTCATTGCTTCAACAAATGCGAACGGTGACAGGCTGCTCTCACTGTGTGCCACTCACGGTCTGACGCTCACGAACACTCGGTTTGCACTGAGTGCGAGTGATATAGCAACTTGGACGCGCCCACGGAGTGGTCACGCTCACCTTCTTGATTATGCGTGAAGTGTCCATGACACGTGTACTGCGTGGAGCTGCGTGTGGCACTGATCACAAGTTGGTGCGGACCAAGCTGTACATATATTTTTATAAATCTATGTATTGCATTCCTGCCGTGAACCGGCGTGATTTTAGCATTATCTCCCTCGGTACTGTGGCGAAACGTATTGAGCTGTAGGAGACGATGGCTGCACACCTGTGTGATATTTAATTCATAGCCACATTCGCGACCAGGTGACAGCTGCTGCTGCCAAGGAAACCATCGGGCGCGCAAACTGTAAGCGGCCTGATTGGTTTGACGAGAACGAGGCGACGATTGACGTCTTGCTGTCAGAGAAGAATGCAGTATTTGCTGCACATCTGACAGACTCCATTGACTTGGGGAAGAAGAGTCAGCCTCGTAAACTTCGACGACGGCCAACTCGAGAGCTCCTTTGCATTAAAAATGCATGGTGGACGGAGAAGGCGAAGCAAATGGAATGCTACGTCGGACGCCGGCAACTCAAGGAATTCTTTGACTCCTTGAAGGCGGTGTAAAGACCGAGGTTGGCTCCGCTGAGGACGCTAGGCGATGTTAGTTGAGACTCTATCTGCACACAGACTGCAGATATAATACAGATCGGACGAAAACACTGACTGTCTCTTGAACAACCGTTCAGAGATTGACTGGCCTACATTGAACGGCCTAAAGCGGCACGATGTGAAGATGAGTTTGGCCGACATCGGATGAGACGCAGAGCGCATTTGCTCAGCTGCGAAACGGCAAGTGTGCCGGTGCCGACGGGATCTCGCCTGAAGTGTTAAAATACGGTGCAGCGCATGTGGATTGCGGAGGAGGCTCCTGCGCTAAAGGATACCTTTGTGCTACCGCTGTACAAGGGAGCAAGCAGTATTGCACGATTAATCGTGGCATCAACTTGCTGATTTGTGTGGGCAAAGTGGTAGCTGGAATCCTGCTCAACCGCCTCGTCAGTCAGGTTGTGGAACCGAACGTGGCGGAAGAGCAGTGTGGATTCCGTTCGGGTCGCAGCACCATAGATATGGTCTTTGCGACTCGTCAGTTGCAGGGAAAGTGCAGCGAACGACACCAGCCGTTGTACTCGCTGTTTGTTGATTCCGACAAAGCATTTGATACAGTGAGCCGCGTGGCACTGTGGCTGGTGTTGGATAAGTTTGGCTGTCCGAGTAAGTTTGTAAGTTTAATTGGATTTCTGCACATTTTTTATCGATATCTGTACCTTACTTTGAGCCCCACGGTTTTTGATGGCTTCACACCTATTCGTGGGCTGTTTCAAGTATATAGTGCACAGGGTGCAGCTGAGTGGAGAGACGTCGGATGGCTTTGCAATTGTCTGGTGGGAAGCAAGACTACGTCTTAACTCCTGCCCTGCTTAATATTTAACTTCGTGCCAAGATGTCTTATGCTTTCGATGCGGCTTGTGCTTGCGGTGTTCATGTGGAGCACCATGGGAAGTTGTTTCAGCGCCCGTGGGATTGAGGATGAGATCACGAACCGTATAGCAAAAGCTCGGGGCGCTTTTGCTAACCTTCGCCACTTATGGCGCCGGCGCGACATCGCTCTTGCCCTGAAAGGTAGAGTGTACTATGCATCAGTACATTCGACCCTACTGTACGGTTGTGAAACCTAGCCGCTTAATGCAGCGGACCTGAAGAGGCTAATTACGTTCGACCACCGGTGCCTTCGTAATTTAGCTCACATCTGGTGGGAACACCGCGGGAGCAACGAGCGTGTTCGATACCTTGTTTACAGCACAGGAAAAGGAAATGAACCGCTCAGCATCGTCATTTCACGCACCAGGCTCCGATGGCTCGGCCACGTGTTACGCATGCCAGCCCACCGACTTCCGCGACGTGTGTTGTTTGCGCGCCGGGGGTGTGGATGGAAGAAGAGGAGGGGTGGCCAAGCGATGGCTTGGTCCAGAGGAATGAATGCCCTCACTTCTGAGCTGGCCTCGGTTGGAGCGTCTCGGCTCCCTGGTTGGGGTCCGAAAGACGATGAACACGTTTGGTTGGACACACTTGCTGATATGGCTAGGAGCCGACCTCAGTGGCGTTCGTGCTGTGAGTTTCTTTGTCCCACCCCATCCCTCTTAGCCTCCCCCTCCAACCACGATCTCATTATTTGGCTTTATATAATTTCGCATAGTAATTTTTTTTGATACACAGTAGCCGGCTGGTAGCTTACCGGAACGATGCCCATCCGTTACCGGTAGCTCAGCCGGCTTGCACCAGTTGCATTTTTTCTGCTTTTTTCTGTGTATTGCGGCACAGTAGCTGTGTTGTTCCCCACCTCTAGCTAACGTGTATCATGATGATGATGATGATGTGGAGCACCGTATTCATGATGGGTTGCTGAACATCCGTCGTTTCGGTGCGAGATTCTTAGTCTGTGAGACAAATATCCGTATGTTGCTGTTCGCTGGCGAATGTACGTTGTTCGCACACAGCGCGGATGAGTTGCCTCACATGACTAGTGCTCTGACTTCGACAGCGGCCAAATTCGGACTCACCATCAACGCAAGGGAAACTGTCTGTCTCTTTCAGCCGTCATTGGAGGTGCCATCTGCAATGGTGCTACAAAACAGCATTGATGAAGAAGTGCTGGCAACCACCTCCAGCTTCTGCTACCTTGGGAGTGTGGTTTCGACTGACCAGCAGATGCACAGTGAGTCGCGTGTCGTAGGAATTAGCGACATTCGTGAATTTTGAGTACCGAGAGTGCAACAATCACCAGTTTACTGTCGGCACGAAGTTGTTGGTGTACAAATCCATGGTGCTGTCCCTTCTTCTATATGGCAGCGAAACGTGGACGACGTACCGGCGAGATGTGAGATATTTCGAGCGGTTTCATCAACAGTGTCTGCAACGGATTCTGCGCATCGGCTAGTGCGACAGAGTTGCAGACAAGGAAGTGGGGCGCCGAACTGGAATGTATACAGTGGACTGCATACTTTTGCTGAGACACCTGAGGTGGCTCGGTCATGTGCGGCGTATGGATCCGACGCGGCTACCGAAACAGCTGCTGACTGGCCAACTGAGTGCAGGGAAGCAGTACATGGGAAAACCGAAGTTAACTTACCAACACATGATCAAAGTGAGCTTATCACTTTCTAATATTGGTTACAAGTGTTGGGAATGGAAGGCGATTGATCTGCGGGCATGGCGCGGTCTGATCACGAAGGCAGTTGCTGAGTTGTAAGAGGAAGTCCTCATGCATGCGGAAAAGAAACCTTAGGTGGTGAAGCGGCAAGCGTCGATGGGGCGTACTCCATCTACGTCGAGGGCGTGGTGCTGTAGCATATGGGAGTGCCTGGCAAGTCTAATGAGCTACGAGTGAGGCCACTGGGGACCAGCATCGAAACGACGACGGGTCCTGCAGAGAACTTTGACAGAACCGTGCAGCGTTAGCAGAACCGGCGCTGCATTCGATTTACTAACGTTGTGTTTGCGTGCTAAGTCTCTTTATTTCAGGTGATGGACTTGCTATCCTGTCTTAATGCTTATTTTCTCACCTCATTTAATGTCTGCCTGTATAAACTAATGAATTACAAATGTTGCTTAAACGGATGGTGCTTAACTTCGCTGTTTTTTCCATTTTGCTTATGTTACCTGATCTGTTTATCTGCCATCTTCACTTTATCTCGACTATGTTGACAATCCACTTAAATCATGTGCTTACTTAGTGGCATATCCGTATGGTGTTTTCAACCTGTTTTATTGGTTGTTACATTTCATGTGATTGACTGCTGCTTGATATCCCCGGTGTGGCTGCGCTTGATGTGCATGTTCGCAAGGTGCCTACTTGCCTTGTGTCCACCACCACTTCTATACTGGCTCTAGGAGACAGTTGGTCGTTGCTGGAGGGGAAGGGGCGCACGGTTCTCGTGGCCGTGCTAGGCTCGAACAGTGGTCCAATGCACACAGTTTGTGTGTGGAGCAGACTACCGTCCCGCCACCACCTTGTGTGTGTTTGATTCCCAAAGACAGCGTGCTTGTGTTTGCCTGTGAAGGAGTGTGGGCCGGCTCCGTTGATGAAACGTGGCTCCCATCCGCATGCCTCCCGGTCTTATTCCTTCGGGTTTACACTGGATATGGTGTGTGTGGTTGGAACTGTGAGTGGTGCAGCGTAAGCCACCCATGGTCCCTCTGTATGCACAGGCGTCCTGTGTCTGGCCACAGTGACAGTCAAATCTGGAACCGGGTGCCGCCATCCATGTACCAGCCCATAAATAAACATCAAGCCATTGCAAAGCCATGAGGAACAAAACTAAAAAAGGGTACAGATGTCAGAAGCAGCGATTATGTTCTTTTTTTATTCAATCTCGAGCTGCTAGCTGATGACGCAAGCTACTATAGGTTATGGGTTGGGTTCCTGCCGTGGTGGATGCGCGCCACTGTCGAGCCTCAGCAGAGTGAGACTGCCTTCTGGTGCTTTTACGGATTAATACTCAGGCTGTCTAGCTTGTGAGCTAGGACGAATCAGCAAAATTAACGTGATTAATTTCACTACGCGAGTTCTCTGGCGATACTTGCTCCATACATATGAATCAGTGTTTTGCTTTGGGTTGGAGCCGACCGTAGTACCCAAATACATTTAGCACCACTGGTGACTTCTTTGCACTGGTCTTTTACCCGAACTTGGTCTATCGTCCTATGTTTGCCCCCTTTATTCTGGAAGCTACTAAGTACTCTATCTTCTAGCGTTTTTACGCCTGCACGTCAATTGCTCTACCGTCATTTTGTCAGCCGGCGTGTGCACCCCTTTCCTATCGCCACTGTATTCCGTTCAGCGTTATGCAGTCGTGAAGTGTTCGGTGTACTTCATCGTTTGGACGCACCATTTGCATATTTCATCCTCGTGACGATACACTTAACTTTATTTGGCTCTGCTTATCACATATACCATAAGATGGGATAAATTTGGCCTCTGGGAGTAACTTGGAGCCAACATGAAATAAATTATAGAACTTAGCTTACACTTTTATTATTTTGTGTGTGGTAAAATTGGTTTTAGTTAAATCCATTTTTCATTGATTTGACATTTTATGCGAGCATCGCGGGAGTAATGAGCGTGCACGGCGTCGTTCAGTTGGTGCAGGAAGGTAGTGTGAACCGCTCAGCACCATATATTGCGCATCAGACTACGATGGTTGGGCCACGTGTTGCACATGCCAGCACATCGACTCCCGTGACCTGTGTTGTTTTTTCGCGCTGCGGATGTTCATGGAAGAATAGGAGGGGTAGCCAAGCGATGATTTGGTCAAGAGGAATGAAGTTGGTTTCGGTTGGTGTGTACCGACTGCTTGGCTGGGATCCGAAGGACGATAGACACGTTTGCTTGGAAGCACTAATTGACATGGCAAGGAGCCGACCCCAATGGCGTTTGTGTTGTGGGTTTTTTAGTTCCTCCATCCCGCTTATCTTCCCTCTCCAACCACGATCACCATGTTGTGTATTGCGGCACAGTAGCTGAGGTGTTCCCCCACCTCTAGCTAACGTGTATGATGATGATGATGATGACCATGTTGACGCATACTATGCTGCTAAGTAGTCCACTGTTTTTTAGCATTCTATAATTTTCAGTATCTTGCTTTTTTCTTATATCTTTATCCATTGCGGCCCAATTGTTAAAGTGTTTTTCTCACCTTCAGCTAATTTTTAATGATGACAATGATTTCCTGCTGAACTGGAATTTTCAGTCTCGAATATACTTCTTGTCAAAGATGGTCGATGCCATTGCATGTGCTTGACATACGGTATACTTTCAGCTGTTAATCAAGTTTCTGAGACATTGTCAATAGAACCATTTTTTCCCTTCGTGAATAAATAATGGTAAACATATTTGATCTTATCAAAACACCTTTTCATGCGTTATGTTACTGTCTTGGTAGACATTATTGCTCCAACACGCTTTGTTATTTTGTTGTAACTTTGGCCAGTTGGCCAAATAAGAAGCACCAAATATCACGAGGGAATTATGAACCCGTCAAAGTCAGCAATTAGCCTGATGTTTACCGACACCGCTGATGGAGAGTTACGGCCGTCATATGTATTGTACAAAGTCGAAAAGGTTTGGGACACTTGGACGGAGAATGGTTCACCAGGCACACGATGTAACGGGTCAAGGTGGGCTGGTTTGACAATATCTGCCTTTTAGGCTGGTTTCAGCGAGTGCCATTACCATTCTGTTGCGGAAAACCTGGCCGTTGTGTCCTATTGGGGGACAATCTCAGTTCACACTTTGATCTTGACTTTCTCGGACTCTGCAATAAAAACAATATTACTTTTTGTTTCCTCTCACCTAACTCAACCAACTCTTGCCAGCCTCTATGCTATTCTTTCGACCTAGGAAGTCCCAATGGAGGGCCATCCTGACAAAATATAAAACTCCCGTGTCAGAAAGGCCCAAACCATCCAGAAGGACAGATTTCTGTCGCTGCTCAAACAACTAGATATCATGGGCGAAGATATTGCAGAAAGCTTGACATTTACCTAATAAATCCTCAGTCTGTCCTGAGCGGAATTCCAGAGGAAAATGGAGATGCAGATACCACCTGCACATCCGTTTCCGAGGTTTTCAAGCAACAACTGAAACAAATGCGCTTTGCGACTGGTGAATAAAATTTATGATAACGCAAGAACGGTTCTGAACATCTAGCCTAAGAAATGTGGCAGGTTCAACCGAGGAGGTTGTTACCAGAACCGGGCCTTGTGCTGAACCAGAAACTGACTGGGCAGCCAAAGTTTATTTAAGAGTAGCTGATTGCTTGTCCTCCGTTAGCAATGTAATTGACAACCGATTAGAAATCGCCTCCACTTATTCGGATAATGAGTGTGTCCCACCATCAAAGTCGGCCGGTGGCCGAGTGGTCTGCACGTTTGCTTTGCAACTATAAGGTCACCGGTTCGAATCCGCGTAGGGGTGGGCGTCCTCGCGGTATACTCAGCCCGCGCGCGACTGGTGGTGGTTGCGCGGCAGCGAAGCGCCGTTACGGCGTACAGCTGACACATTATTTTTATTATTATTACCATCAAAGAAGGCCTGTCGAACTCAAAAAATCTGGTCAGTTTGCTTAAGTATTTAACAATGTTACACGTGTTTGTAATTTTTTACCTATAAACAGTGACCAATCTTACCTTTATGTTGTGTACCTTTGGCTCTACGTTTATTTTGTCTTCATGATCAAACTCTCCCCGTTAAGGGATAACTTTGGCCATAGCATTTATTTAAAAGAAATGACTTAAAGATGCAGATCTGCTTCCTTCAATATTTCCTACAGCATTATAATACTATACCCAATGAATATACCACTTAATAATGTTATCAAATGCACTGATAGATGTGTGGTACATTCTAAACAAAAGGTGGACCAAAGTATCTCCGTTTTACAATACTACACTTTCGTTATCTCATGCTCCCACACCAATGCATCCAACATTCCGTCTTCACTATGCGTTCTCATTGCTCCTACAGAAACGAAGTTACCTAATAGTCTCTAAGTCGGAGTTCCATTCGTGTCAACAACCCTTCCATGTTGTTTGCTTTCGCTCACTTAACTGTCTAGATGACTTATGCAATCGCTAACCGCGCTGTATCACTTGTTTTGCAATTTGGCTGTTTTTTATTGGCATTTCTATGAGTCGTTGGATTTTTGTCCACTGTGCCAACACTATGGATATGGTCCACCGTACGTACCTGTATTGATCAGGTGCTACCCTGGAGCTTGGCAGAGCGAACTTGTGGAATGCGGTGGGATATCTTATATAGGAACAGCAAAACAAAGCCCTCATGGGTTAACGAACCGGACTAGTCAACCTCTTCTGACTTTTCCACCGAAATTGTGTGTTCTTTTCGCAATTCCACATTGCTCCTTTTTGTGGCATCTTTGTTATGTACCGTGTGTTTTGTTTTTCGTTCCTCCATCAACTGTCGTTTAATCTGCTCTACCATTTCAGTTTCTCATTCTGTCGGCACTTTCTATTGAGCTGTGCTCTACAAGATGTCCGAGTTGTTTCTGTGCCTCCTTTCGCTGAGTCTGTTACTGAAGGAGATATCGTCTGGAAAAAGTCCATCGGGGATCATGTGAATGAGGACGATGTCATCGCTGAGATCGAAACGGATAAAACCAATGTTCCTGTTCCTGCACCTTGCTCTGGAGTCATATCAGAGCTGCTGGTAGATGATGGCAGTAGGGTTGTGCCTGGGCAGCAAATTTTCAAAATAGATGAAAGCTCTCCATCCGCTCCTCCTCCTCCTCCCGCGGCTGATGTTGCTACTGGACCCACTCCGCATGCTCCCCCAGTTGACTCCACTCCTAAACCATCACCAAAGCCCTTGGAACTGCCATCTCAAACTACACCCTCTCGGACGCCTGAACCAGCACAGAAACCAGTTGCTCCAGCGCCATCGGCCGCCCATCCGTCTATTGCGGAAGACCTCGGCTCACTCGCTGGGTCACGTGCTGAGCAAAGGGTCAAGATGAGCCGAATGCGTATTCGTATCGCGCAGCGCTTGAAGGATGCGCAGAACACTTGCGCCATGCTAACAACCTTCAACGAAGTGGACATGTCCAACCTGATTGATTTGCGTAATACATATAAAGAAGTATTTCTCAAAAAGCACGGGGTTAAATTGGGCATCATGTCCACGTTTGCCAAAGCCTGCACAGTCGCCCTTAAAGATCAGCCTGCGGTCAACGCTGTGATTGACGGAACTGATATCATCTACCGGGATTATATTGATATTAGCATTGCAGTCGCCACTCCGAAGGGTCTGGTTGTACCTGTCTTGCGTAATGTGGACAAAATGAACTATTTTGATATCGAGCGCGAGATCGTGGATCTGGGGAAAAGAGCGAGAGACGGCACGTTGGCTGTCGAAGACATGGATGGTGGTACCTTTACCATCAGTAATGGTGGTGTTTATGGCTCTTTGTTCGGCACTCCGATTATCAACCCTCCCCAGTCGGCCATTCTTGGCTTGTATGGAGTTTTCGACCGACCTGTTGCGCGAAGTGGTCAAGTGGTTATTCGTCCCATGATGTATGTTGCATTGAGCTATGATCATCGCTTGATTGACGGGCGCGAAGCTGTCACGTTTTTGAAGAAAATAAAGGAATTTGTCGAGGATCCCCGCACATTTTTCCTACAACTTTAATTGCTCTTGACAACGTTGCCTACTATATCCATCTTGCGATTTTTCCCACTGTTTCGTGTTTTCAGAGAAATTAGCCGCTCATCTGTCTTTTCAGGTACTCTGTAGCTTATTTTTTTCGGACACTTTCCGACCGGTTTATCTGTAAACTTACTTCTCTTCACGGTATTACTAAAAGTCGCGTTCCTTTTACCCTTCAGGTCCGACCGGTCAAGACCGTGCATTTGAGCGCTTTTGAAGCAACACCTATAGAGCGTTCACATATCTCGACATGCCTTCACTTGATCTTGACTTTCTAGGTGCGTTGTGTAGTCTTCACACCGTTTCCCATTTAATTATCTGTTCACTTTCGGCTGTTTGCCACCGGTTTCGTCCTTTTCGCGTACCATACGACTGTCCTCTTGGATTGAACTCAGATAGTACAAAGGTTGTGATTAGCTCGCACTTCATCCTACTAGCTATGGTTTTCTCTCACGGTGCACCGGCTTCTCGAATCACATTACAAATCCGAATATTAAGCCAATCTTTCGAGTTCATCCCCCACTCAGCAAACTAACGTTTTGCTCGCTGTGTTATCGGTTAAGCTGCGGAGGTTGAATCCTCAAACTAGATCCCAACTTCCGGAATTAACGACCATCTACCGAAGTAGTGTTATTCCTTTATCCCTTTTCGCTGGTCACTCTCTCCCAATTAACGGAATATACATCCTGATTTGATGTGCTAGTTTTAGTTACTTTATTGCATTTTGAGCAATATGGCACAATCTACTATACTGTTGTAGCTTGTGTTGATCATTATATATATATATATATATACCTGTGAATTAAGCTTCGTAGAGCCATAGGACGGCTGTGCCTATTGAGGGAACATGTGTGACTTGCGATGCACCATCCACAAACCCCATATCCATTTTAAACTCGAAGGAACATGACAGAGGGATGTAAATGGTAGGTACAATTGCTTCCAACTTGGCTCACCCTTACATGCACATCATTCATTCGAACAGGGGTATATATGCCTACCAGACATACACAGAGTAATTAATGTCTTCTCATTAACCCATTCCACGCTGGACGGAATCACTCTTTGAGCCCGGCGCTGTCACGAAGTCTGTGGACCCCGTCTTCCCCAACAACCTGGTCTTGGGCACCTTACCAGCATCCGCATCAACCCCAATTAGGCGCTGAGTATATATACGGATATTAGCTATCACAGATGTGACAATACAAACAGGCACCTGTCTTGGGCGATGATTCAACACTTGTACCACATCTGGAAGCGGAAGCAGCGTAGTTACACTGCGTTAACACCAATTAAATTTACCCATTGCCTCAATATATGCCCTTTGTGGTCATGTTGGTGAGGTATAAGACCACTCCGGGCGCGTGATGTCGACAGTCTGAGCTCCACAGCGCCTTTGCTGAGTGTTGCTTTTCCACACCTAGAGAACCAAACATAATGCACTACACATCAGTGGTTTTGCTTCATATTAACCGTGTGTCACGAGTTCCCCAGTTTGGTTGGCACCTGTTTCTGTGAATGTGTTCCATCTTGTGAAGCACTGCCAATTTCTCGATACCTTTTATCATGCCTTGGGGCCCAGTATCTTTGTTTACACCTCTAGACCTTCTGTCCATACTTGGTAATTCTGGTGGTAGCCCATATCTAATCCAACCATCCATGATCACCTACCTGCTGTGCAATGTGCTGATGTCTTACTTTGATAGGTAATACCTCTCGTTATTTGGTAGCGCACTTACAGTACGGGTATGATTTCTTTCAAAGCAAGAGCTTTATTTCGGATTGGATCTGATAACATCATTATTATGTACCGGATCAATCAGCGCGTCTAACTGGCTAAATAAATAGTTTGCTTCTCGACATTGTCTCACAGAGTCTATGTTGTTTGTCCGATCAAATTGTGCCAAAAAACCAGCTAGGAGAGTTGCTTGTTCATAGTCTCTATTTGATGAGACACCTCATTTGATGTATTCAGTCGGTTGTGCGAAATGCATTGCATTGACCACTTTTTGATCGGTAACGCGCACACAAACTGCAAATCCGCAGTTTACATGTGCCACTGACACTTGAAAATTCTTGTGACAGTGTGCAAATTTTCAGGTCAAAAACTATGAATGAATGCTGTTGTGATTAAAAATCTTCCTGACGCTTATATGCTAATGTACCGGATTGATTTCCTCTGGTGGGAGGTCAAAGTCGGCGACGACGAATTGAATCTGCACGTCCAACCCATCCATACGTCGTAAATTGATTACGTTAATTTGGATGCGATTGCTTTTTCCACGGATAGCATCAAATCGGTAGATCACTTTTCATGCAAACGTGTCACAGTGGTTTGCATCTGGTTTCAATTCAAGAAAGATTTATGCACCCAGGAGGCTGGATATTCGGCTGGTTTCAATGATCGGGTGCTTTTGTTTTCATCACAATGTTCGTCACAGCGAAATTTGTGTGCGATACAATCCAGAATTATTCAGTGGGGCTTGCGGTATGGTCTGTCACTGCGGCGAAGTAGAAGGCAGCTAATTAGAACGCGAATTGCTTTAAAAACGGAGTGGGTTTTGGTCAGAATCATTGATGTGTTATCTGTCTATCTTCATCTGACGAGTCCAAACCTGGACGAAACTGCGGTCGTGGTGTGCTAGTATTGGGAAGAGCAACACCCAAATGTTTACATTCAGGATACGGCCCTTGAGATCGGAATGACCGAGGTTTACCTCAAAGTGAACCGAGGTCTCAATACAGGTTGCGAGTCACAATCCAACCACACAGTGTGCTCTATAAATTCAGCTTTGAATTAAGTTAATGTGTTCTCTTCATGTAGAAGGGTCAGTGTTCCAGCGTTATTAGTATATGTATGACACCAATCACCAAAGCGTAATCGAAGATGTTTCAGCAAGAATTGCACTAGAATTTCAGTGAAGGAGTACCTTGTAGAAACAAAACGGTTGATCACAATGCAACTGTAGATTATCTCTGTGATGTTGGTTTTATCAGTTCTAACTAGTCATAGACGGAGATATGTGTCGCAAGTCTATGGTGATATGTCCCGTGGTGTACTGAGAGTAAGAAGAGTACGAAAGTATGCATGCTAGCTGACACAGCATCTTTGAGAGGCTACATTACTGGAATTGGTCCGGTCCGTCAGCGTGCGCGTTAATATTTAGAAATTCCGTTAATATATATATATATATATATATATATATATATATATATATATATATATATATATATATATATATATTGCTTGCTTGTGGGCCCCATGCTGAGGCTGCTGTTGCATTCTTGATGCTTCTTCACCGCAGTTGGGCTAAACCTACTTACACTTAAACTAGGTCTTTCTGAGCTAGATAAATTTCATTCCACTTTATTTGGTTTGTTGTGCCTACCTGAATAATCTTCTATTAACTGACCACGTTGCTCACGCTAATTGCGCTTATCTTCGATAACTTTGTTGCGTTTGCAGCATTTCTAAGTAACTTGTGCACGTCTTTTACTTATCGCAGATTCGTTGCTAACCAACTTACTTCATATGCTAATTTAGCGAAGATTTATGTCACCGGATCTATGCATTATTGGATTTATTTTATCTTATTGTCTCAAGTGATTGGCTGTTGCCTGCTATCCCCGGTGTGGCTGCGTTTGATGTGCATGTTGACAAGGTGCCTACATGTCCATTACCCACTACCTCGTCCATACTGGCTCCAGGAGACAGTTTGTCGTTGCTGGAGGGGACGGGATGCACAGTCCTTGTGGTCGTGCTAGGCTCGAAGAGCGGTTCCATGCACTCAGTGTGGAGCGGACAAGGGTCCAGCCACCGCCTTGTGTGCACTTGATTCCCCAAATACAGCGTGCTTGTGTTTGTCTGTGAATGAGTGTGGGCCGGCTCCGTTGATGAAACGTGGCTCCCATCCGCATGCCTCCCGGTCTTATTGCTTCGGGTTTACACTGGATATGGGGTGTGTTGGTGGTGCAGCGCAATCCACCCATGATCCCTCTGTAGGCACATACGTCCTGTGGATAGCCACAGTGACAGGCAAATCCGAAACCGGATGCCGCCAACACTATGTAGCTTGTGCTGCACCACGCACAGCTCCAACCACACCCCATAACCAGTGTAAACCCGAAGCAATAAGACCGGGAGGCATGTGGATGGGAGCCACGTTTCATCAACGGAGCCGGCCCACACTCCTTCACAGGCAAACACAAGCGCGCTGTATTTGTGGAATCAAGCACCCACAAGGCGGTGACTGGACCGTAGTCCGCTCCACATTGAGTGCATGGAACCGCTCTGAGACTAGCACGTCCACAAGGATCGTGCACCCCTTCCCCTCCAGCAACGACAAACTGTCTCCTGGAGTCAGTATGGACGAGGTAGTGGGTAATAGACAGGTAGGCACCTTGTCAACATGCACATCAGGCACAGCCACACCGGGGATGTTTAACAACAGCCAATCATTATCGACTGAAATATATCTGTTAAAGCATATAGCCGTGCCGACATAACTCTTTGCTAAATTAACATATAAAGTAAGTTGGTTGGCAACGAATCCGCGATGATTGCAAAATGTCCACAAGTTATACAATAAGTGCTACTACCGCAATAAAGTTAACGAAGATAACCACAGTTAGGGTAAGCAACGTGGCCAGTTAATAGAAGAATATTCAGGTAGACCGGACAAACCAAATCAAGTTGAATGACATTTATACAGGTTAAAAAGACCTAGTTTAGGTGTAAGTTGGTTTAGCCCCATTGCTTTGAGGAAGCATTTTGAATGCAACATCGGCCTCCGCATGGGGTCACGCAAGGCAGCGGCGCAATTCACGCAGATTTCTGACTAAGAAGACCGTTGACAGCCAGGTTGCTCATTCGCCTTCTTTGTGTTCTTTGTCAGTCCACACAGAAGTCGGTGGCCACCAAGTTTGTTCATCCGCCCTCTGTTAGGTACTCGCCTTTGGGTACGGAAGTGAGTAGTCAGTGACCGTATAGCCAGCCACGTTGGCTTTGACACAGCACCGTACGAACTGTTAGTATTTGACGGAGAATCAGGTGGAGTCTAGATCTCCCCACGCTCTAAGTCGCTGTCGCTGATTGTCCGCTACTGCTTATTCAACTCACCTGTAAACTAGACGAGACTTATTCGCGGTTACCTCCACAAGAAGGTATTTCGCAATCTGCAACCTGTAGAGGCGTCCGGTAGCGTACAGCTCCGCCACGCCGGAAGTAACTAACGCACTTTGGAACAAGCACTCTGCAGAATGATTGCCTAAGGAGTGAATATATCAGTGATCAAGTGAAAGGATGAAAATACAATCTGCCTTTCTTCATAGGATTCTATATGCACATCAAGGTCTAGAAGTAGGGAAGGCTGATATTAATGAAAGCATCTACGAGATGCGTGTGTAGCTCTCTGTGAATGGTCCCATTTGTTACAAACCGCGTTGGTTAGGATTAGTGGCCCGCGCGTTCGCATTGAGATATATATCAGCAGGCCCCCTATTGTGCAAATCACCGATGTAAAGCAGTGGTGCACGCTGCAGTTAACGGAGTCATTGTGAGCACTCGTATTATTGCATTTGGAACGCAAAATGAAGCACTGGGTTAACATGAAGTTTTGCTTCAAAGTAGTCAAAACGGCGACGTAGATTCTTGAACTCTTAGTGTAACTGTACGATGTTGAAGCTGTGAATAACAATTGTGTGCTTGCTTTACACACTTTAGTGACGTAAAAGAAGGTGCTGAAAATGAACCACATTCGCGTTGCCCGTCAACAAACGTTAATCCCAGGGAGCATCAAACAATTGCGATGGTTGGTTGCGGATGGTTAATACCAGAAGAGTTGGACAAGCAACGAGAGTGCAAACAGTATTGTTCGCGAACACCAAAAAAGCGCTAGCTTTGTGCCTGGTTTGTACCGCACGCGTTGACAGACAATCAGAAGAAAACTCGTTTCGAAACGTCTGGAGATTTTATCGACATGTCTAACGAGAATCCGTAGTGCTTAACTTCCTCGCTCAACGCAAGCTGACCGTTCCTCAACACCCATTTTATTCTCCAGACTTAGCGCCGGTAGACTTCTTTTTGTTTCCCCACCTTAGATTAGCCCTGAAAGACTTACGTTCCACATACGTTGCGGATATCCAACTACGCCTAACGACGGTGTATCGAGCGACTCCACAGAAACCGTTTGTTGACAGTTTCCAACACCTTTACAACCCATGTCAGCAGTATGTAGCGGATGAAGATGATTACTTTGAAGACCAGTAATAATATTCAGTGTGTAATTTGTTTTCTTTATTTCCTGAGGCCATACACCGAACTTATCGGACGCCCCTGGTAAAATTGGTCGGATGATTGAAAATCAGAACTCGGTTTAATTTTTTCTTCATCCCCCATGCTCATATGGGAGCTTTGTGGTAGGTATGGCTGTATAAGGAGAAAATGTATCTAGGGCGAGAAGTGTGGATATGGTAATTTGATCTGTTTTCTGTGGTAAATGTTACGTGGCCGGCACAGCCTTGTGAAAGCTCCCCTTGGTTTCACAGGCATCAGTACACTGCGGGCCCGAACAACACGTTCGCTAGGCAGAGACCCAAACAAATCAGATCAGAGCGGAGCTCGGCATACGGAAACTGCCGCCAAGGGCCCACTTACTTGCACAGATCACAACGTTTGTCCACGGTGAGAATACGGCCAATGTATCCCGCATAGTTTCTAGTGAAATCGCTTCAGTCTCACTATCCTATCTCCCCGACTCTCCATAAGGCAACAGTCTGCCTCGTGAGCTGTGTTCATGCCAATGCCTTAGCCACGAAGCACCCTCAGCAACTGTGATGTGTCCAACAGTATTGAACCCATCCCATCACTGCCCGGAGATAGGACCACTAATTGGCAACTCATGGGCCAACAAAGATACGCCTTCCCTTGTAGTTTATACCTCATTCATCATTATACACCTATGTTAGAGGTGCGAAACATCTCAGCTATTGTACCGTAATACAAAAAAGGGAAAATGCAACAGATGCATGCCAGCTGAGCTACCAGTAACGCATGAGCACCGTTCCGGAGAGCTACCAGCTGGCTACTATGCAGCAAAAGAAATTTATTGTGCAAAATTATAACAGACAAAGTGGAGATCGTAGTTGGAGTGGGAGGCTAAAAGGGGTGGGGTGAGGCAAAGAAAACCCACAGCACGAACTCCATTGAGGTCGGTTCCTACCCATGTAAGCAAGTGTGTCCACCCAGACGTGTCCATCGTCTTTCGGACCCCAACCAGGGGGCCGAGACGCTCCAACCGAGGCCAGTTTCGAAGTGAGGACCTTCCTCTCGACCAAGTCATCACTTGACCATCTTTCCTCTTTATCCATCCACACTCCTCAGCACGCAAACAACGCACATCGCGGGAGCCGGTGGGCTGGCATGCGTAACACGTGCCCCAGTCATCGGAGCCTGGTGCGTGAAATAACGGTGCCGAGCGGTTCATTTCCTTTTCTTGTGCCGTAAACAAGGTGTCGAACACGCTTGTTGCTCATGCGGTGTTCCCACCAGATGTGCGCCATATTACGAAGGCACCGGGGATGGAACGTAGCTAGCTTTTTATGTCGACTGATCTGAGGGGCCATGTTTCACAACCGTATGGTATTGTCGAACGTACTGCTGCATTATAAACTCTACCCTCCAGAGCGAGATTGCTGTCGCGCGGGCGCCATAAGTGGCGAAGGTTAGCTAAAGCACATCGAGGTTTTGCTATACGGTTCGTGATATCATCTTCGATCCCAAGGGCGCTGATACAACTTCCCACATGACAACTAATTTTGCTCTTTTAGTATCTGCTCCTACTGAACTACGCTGCCAACACCTGTAGTGAACACATCAGACACTGTCGCATTCGAGAGCTTTTCTTCTCTGTAATGGACGCCATACAGCTGTGTCCAGATCACTGCTGATTCACGTTTCACGTTAAAATATTGCGATTTAATATTCTATGCTCTTTATCCCATTATACACAATTGAACATTCCTGCTGTTGCTACGTGACCAGCACAAACGAATACCAGATGGGACACGGAGGACATCGCTACGAGCAGTCAACATCTAACATCTGTCTACTTCTGGTTTTCACTATTCTCCATATTTCTGGAGTTGTGCGCGTATTTATAAACGAAATAAAAAATTTCAACTGATGGACAAATCTACTTTTATGCTTGGTGTAACAACAGAACTTTTATTGCTCAGCCATTCTCCATTATTGGTCAATTAGGTTCATAATGTTGAGCTGTACTGTGTTTTTAACTTTCCTTTAGGTTTATCGCCAATGCTCTCGCAAATCCGTAGGAAAATACTGTCGCATCACACTGAACATGTTCTTCACTGCAAAACGAAGTAGCGAATCAGAAAGACATCACTCTTGCTCCTCCTCCTTAATGCTTTTTTCACCCCATTTTTTATCAGACTTACAGATTTCATGCAGCGTTTTCTCTTCAAAAACTTTTAGACAGCAAGAACGATCAACGTTAGAACGGAATAACCTGAATTCAGTTCATCTCTTGTCTTCTCAACCAGCCGCTTACAGACAAGCAATGGAAGGATCGAAGGAATGAAAATGGATCAATAGAAGAACCAATGCGAAACTGAGATATTCAGTGTCACTGCCTGTAAGGACAAGAAATACGCCCTACCAGAGCAAAACGAGGCTGGCAACAAAGTCGAGCTGTTTGCAGCGGTTTGGATTTAGTTGCCGGATCGCTTAAGCCCAAGCAAATCAAAGCAGACTCTGAGTATGCTGCCTGGAATGCATTACAAGGGTCCTTGCACAGGGTGCAGTCAAGCAGTTACTGTGTGATCGAGCTGGTAAGAAGCTTAGGATCGCTCATCGCTAAGTCCCGTGGAAGGTGTTCCATGATCCTAGTTGCTAGCGTTCTCTCGGTTCGGCCCATGTAGGTGTTACCGCAAGTATAGGTAAATTGGTAGACTCAGGCGGCGGTAACCTGAGAGTTTGGTCTATACAAGTTGGATTCATGAGGCAGTTTCCTGGTCTGATGTAACAACACGAGCTCAGCTGCGTAGTAGCACCTCTTTATTCTATAGCGTAATCGGTAGCAGAATCCGTCATTGTGTTCTCGTTCGTATGGTAAGTCAAGTCAAGGAAGTGCTTTATGTACCCGGAACGGGTGAATATTCAACCGTAACAAACATGTTTTCAGCAGTACAGCATGAAACCCAAAAATGTGGATCAATAATTGTAAAAGATTAATACCATCATAGCATAAACCGGTTTGTTAATTCTCGGACAACTTTATTTTGGTTTATTGAAACTCGCGGTAGATAAGGGCTAATTGACGCACGGTACGCTCGTGTACCGTTGTATATGGATTTGTACTTCTGTCTGGTTGAAGAGGTTGACAAACCCTCGGCAGGTACTGTTGATGCTAGTGGCTTAATTGCCAGTATGCGTGTCCGGGTTTGCCTGTCATTGTGGCCTCCACGGGGACAGCCACAGGATGTCTGCGCATACAGAAAACTATGAGTGGCTTGCCCTGCAACACTCACACACCCCATATCCGATGTAAACCCGGAGGAATAAGACCGGGTGACATGCTAGTGAGAGTCACATTTCATCAGCGGAGCCGGCCCACGTTCCTTCAACAAGCAGAACAGGAGCATTCGTGTCTAATTGGGAAATCATGCGTACCAGACGTACACAATGCGGTGGCTAGGCCGTAGCCCGTTCAACACAGGATTAATTCACTTTTTACCTAGCACCGTCACGAGGACGGTGCACTTCGTCCCCTCCAGCAACGACCAGCTGTCTCCTGGCGCCATTATTTACGAGGCAGTGAGTAATAGACAGTTAGGCACGTGGTCAGCACATCAGGCGCAGACACCCCGGTGAGCTCAATGAACATGAAATGTAAGAATACTCATCACGCAGTCAATCTTACCACATCCACCGCCATATTGGCCTGAATTAGTAAATCGAATGGAAGCTGACGCATCGCCCTTCTGCGTGCAATAGTACCTTCTCCTGCACCTGGGCAATTGCCCTCCTGATCAGCCCACGGAATTCGCACCGATCAACTTTGCCTTTGATTCGCTACACCTGAAATCAGCATTAGTGCGTCATAAACTCACCTTGTTCATGCCCTGGTACTTATTTTCGGTTTGCCCGAGTGCTGTTTCCCTTCACTATATTGGCCGTGCAAAAGCTGTATGGGCATCCTCGTCGAATTCATTCGATATACATGGATTGGCGTCATTCGTATCCAATGGCAGTTCAAATACAACATATGCACATGCGGTTGTCCAAAATTAAGTCTAAACTGCACAAACTGGATAGCGATACGTTAAACCTCATATACAAAATATTACTAACAACGTGTATGGGTTTCGTTTGGAGGTCAGGCTAACAACCACTTTCGCAGGCATAAGTACACAATACGAACTGTTAATGTTTTCTTTAACATTTAGTCGTGAATATAAATGACAGACTTAAATCTTTGGCATCAATATTTGTACGAAACCGATATACGCATGGTGAAGCAACTGCCATCAGTAGGGTTACCAGGTAGACTGATTAATAAACAAGTGGTACTGTTAAATAATGCATACTTAGGTGTCGCCTCCTATATGTACAGTTTGGTTTGCGTAGCTGATGAGGGAGATGGCACAGCGTGCGAATGCGATGGGGTGTTCAATTCAGGCTCTCCATGTCGCCTGACTTGTCCGATCATCTGCTCCCCGAGGTGCAATTTTTGCGCAACCTTAAGCATTGGCAGGTGGCAATACCACATATTCGCCGCTTACAGCCTCGTTGGCACGACAACTACCGCACTGCTACATCAACTAAGTCCCACTGCTCACTGTCAAACATGCGATTTTCAGAACAGTTTTCGCACTGTTTTGCAAATGTCCAACACATAGTATGACTGTCATCCAAGTACTCATTCGTTTGTACTTACCGCTGTGTACTCTGCTGTGGCTATAATCTATTTAGTAACGATGTGCATCGTACGTCTCGGGTACAGCCATTCGGTGCTCCCAAAATAAACAATTGTCGCTCTGCACCGATTCTTTTCCGGTGTAACATACTATGACACTAACGTACCATTACTGTTGGCATTTCCTTCTTCTCAGCCTATCCAGAAAATTGGCCATGTACAATTCCGCTTCTAGTAGGCGCCTCTGCACTTTCGCCTTCAATCCGCATAATACATGCGTTTTCATAAGCGCAGGTAAATTCAGTATTGCTGATGAACAACGGGTTATGTAGCTATAATCACATGTTGAGCGGAACATAAACTGTTGACATCATGATACATGCTTGCCACTTTATTGTCTGAATTCTTGTCACGGATTTTCCAGGACGATTTATTTTCGTATCTATGGTCCAACGTGGTCACACCAGAGACAACCGTTAAATACTGTATTCCAACTTCCAAACTTTACACTTTTTATGTGTACTGTAAGCGGCTAAGCGCCGTTATCCTGTGATTAACGCCTTACCAACGAACTGGAAATGTACTCAATAATGTGCCATCCATATCAAAAAATCATTTCAGTCGGAAACTGAGCCCGCATACAAACTACGAATGAGCTCATAGATGGACTGCACCTTTATCCTGCGATGTTCCGGCTCTCTAAACATCGTGCTAGTTAGTATCGAGCAGCTGATCGAGATAAGGTCATGTAATCTACCGGTCGATTTCAAGAAGCAGTGTAGGGATAGTTGCAGCCTCGCATAGTCTGGTGAACAGTACCATGGAACTTACATTGTGATGTGCATGGCGGACGAATAATATTATGAAGACGAAGATGCCGTGGTTTTCCGTCTCGGTATGTCACCGCACTAGAATTCACTTGAGAAGGTGGCTAGGGTATCATAATTTGCGAAGAGTGCAAAAGTGTAGTGCGCAACACATGTAATCGCGAAATACAACCGAGTTTTGTTAGCCCAATAAAAGATAGGTTATATGTGGCCCTTCCATCTTAGACAGGTGCAATAAAGATACTACATTGTACCAAATCAGTAATTAATCATTCTAGCGAGACTTACCTTAGCCATGGAATAAGGATGACACAAAGAGATGACGGAGCGTGAGTAGGAAATTTTTCAAGTTTGCAAGGAAATGGTGCGCTTGAGTCAACTGATTTTCATAAGTTCAGCTAAGTTAAAGTTGGCGGATGAAGAACGGGAATTAAAGCTCTAATCACCCTAACGACTAACGTGAAACAGGACATGAAACATCAACATCATCATGTTAACCGCTAGTCAATTACTTGCCGGGACTTCACGTTCCACGGATGTTCCGGAGCGATTTATCTTTGAATGCATGGTCCAACTTGGACATGTCCACCAAAGCGATGAAGCCTTGCTTTTGGATACTGTAATAGGTAGTGTTTGGGGGCTTTGGTAATGGTAAGATAAGTCAGTGTAGTCCAACTGCGGTGAAGAAGCATGGTATACGCAGCATATAGGCACTTGTATGTATGCATCTGTGTTCAGATTACCAGTAGAGTGAATACAAAGCGCCTGCGTCTTTGCAGAAACTATGGGTGGTTGTTGCTGCGTTGCAACACTCGATGAATTAGTACAGTATCACTGCAAAAGTCACCTCCTCCGATGTTGCGAAAGAGCGGAGATTTTGTTCTGACTCACCTTGCTCCGTAATGTTTGGCAGATTTGATGTGCACCGTCCCTTCTCAGTTGCATACCACCAAGGGCCACCTGTCAGTTTGTGGTGCTCGGTCTCACATTTGTGCTGTTTGTCATAGCTCACTCGTGACTTCGTTGGTGACTGGCCAGACCGGCTGGGCTAAGGCACACGACTGCATGCACTACAATTCCATGTGGGAGTAGCCGAAGAATTGTAGTCCGCCGGCGGCTGATGCTTTCGTGCTGCACGTTTAATTTCCCGATGCCCCAGTTGTCTTTCTTGTGCTTGGGCAACGGTACGAGTGATGAGATCACGCCAGGCGTGGCGTTTCGTTGCCATTTTCTCCCAACCCCCTTAGGTCACTACTCACTCGGGACACACTCACCTTGATATTCTTTTGATAGCGCAACTTTGCTTTACCTGCATTCCGGCCGCCTGCACTTAGTTGCCCATACAACGATTGCTTCGTCGCATCCATGCGGCACGCGTGTCCAAGCAACCGGAGGTGTATCATGCAGTCCATGGTGTACACTTCGCTACGGCGGATCACATCAGTGTCCGGCACATTGTCCCACCAGTGGATGTACAGAATCCGACGAACACACTGTTGATGGAGTCGTTCCAGAAACCGGATATCCTTTTTGTACAATGTCCACGCTTCCGATCCATAGGTAAGGACCGAGCGAACCATGGATTTTTGCACCACCACTTTGGTTCTAACAGTGAGGTGATGATTCTTCCACACGCGATGTTCCAGTTTCCCAAGAACCCCACTAGCCTTCGCTACACGAGCGCGCATTTCGTCGGTGATCCGCAGGTCGGTTGACGACGTGCTCCCGAAGTAGCAGTATGCTGACGTGTTCTGTAGTACTTCATCTGCAATCCGTATTTCTGGCTTGAACATGGGCTCCATTCCAAGTGCCGGCTGAAAAAGGTATACAGTTTTGCCTGCATTTGTGCTGAGTCCAGACATGGTCGCCGTGGAAGTTTATGCAGTCGTCATACATTGCAGTTCTTCCTCAGTATGTGCAAACAACGCACAGTCGTCAGCATACGGATGGTTGTCTCACGCACTAGGCTTCTTGTTCCAAAGCGGTAGACGTTAAGCAAACCCTCATCCATGCGGTGCTCCAGATGCACACCGTATTCACACCTGTTGACTGCGCACGACATCACAGCAGTCAGATAGATATTGAATAGTGTGGGGGCTAAGACACATCTTTGCTTCACACCGGCGATAACGGCAGTCATCTGAAGTCTGTCCACTCAGCTGCACCCTTGCTCGCATGCAGGCATGCAATCAGACGAATAAACTTTACAGGACATCCAAAATTTGGGAGAATGGGCCACAGCGTCTCACGGTCCACCGTATGGAACGCTTTGGTGAAGTCGACGAAGTGTGAATACAACGGTTCATTGCGTTCAGGACATTTTTCCTCTAGTTGACGTGCTGCGAACACCACGTGGATGGTGCTTCGGCCTGAGCGGAATCCACGTTGCTCCTCAGCTATGTTCAGTTCCAGTATGTGTCACAAGGCGATTGAATAGGATGCGCGCAAAAATCTTGCCGACGCAGCTAAGTTGAGGCCACGATAGTTGTTGGTGTATTGCTTACTACTCTTTACCTATTACAGTGGAAGCACAAAAGCATCCTTCAACTCTGCAAGTACTTGCACTTCCATCCAGACGTCTTCCACCAAACGATGGAGTGCGCGCATCATAACTGGTCCTCCGTTCTTCACTATTTCCGGAGGTATGCCATCAGCACCGGCGCATTTCCCATTCCGTAGTTGGGCAAGCACTCTCTGTGTTTCGTATATTCCCGGTGTGTCCTCAAGTTCGGATAGTACGCTGTGGTGTTGCAGCCCGTACAGGGTGTCCCATTCAACCTCAGATCAATTGTTCAGAAGGGTGTCAAAGTGTTTTTGCCACATATACAAGATGTCATCAGATTGTGAGTAAACGGCGTCAGTCCCAAAGTCCTTCAGGGTCTACATTTCCGGCACCGTGGGCCCATACACTGCCTTCAGGCAGTCGTAGTAATCCTTTTGTTGACGGTGTTCAGCGTAGGACTCCATCTACTCAGCTTTCATTGTCCACCACGCATTTTGCAACTGACGCAGCTCTACAGCTAGCTGCCTTCGAATGTGGCGAAATGTATTGCTCTTCATGGTGTTGTTAGGGTCAACTTCGGATGCAATGAACGTTGCGTTTTTCGCTCGTACTAATGGCCCAAATGTCTTACTGTTTTCGTCGAACCAGTCGGGCCGCTTACAGTTTGTACACCCAACCGTCTCTTCTTTAGCAATGGTTACCTGTTTCTTCAAGTTGTCCCATAGGAAGCTGACGGAAGCCGAAGTCGTCTTCGCCGAGGCGGGTCGTTATGCCAGCCTTCAGCGCTTGTCTCTTTTCTGCACTCGAAAGGGCGCGGACGTCGTATTTCCTCCCATTGGTACTCGATGGAAACTACGACGATTTGTAGACATTTACGTAGAACTTTTTGCGCACCAGCTTATGCTCAGTCCCACATTCCGCTCCACGCGTTATGCGCACTTCGCGCATGTCCCGTTGAACAATGGTGTATTATTACGGGTAAAAAAACAATGCTTAACAAGTCCCGTTTGATGGAAATTATTGTGAAAAGTAAATTACATGATAATGTAAAAAGCGCTTTAGTGGACTCACCATAAACTTATGTAGAATAGTGGGGGTTTTCGCGTATTAAATGTATACATCCACTGTTTGGAAGTTTGGTAAGACGCCGTTTGATTGCGTTTTGTAGCCCCTGGCTAGCAAGTCATAAAATGAAATGCAAATGAGACAAAGCATCGTCAACACGTTTTTTACATATCTTCAGATTGGGAGCAGAGACGACATAATTAGGGATGACGTTTCAACGTTGTCACACGCGGAGTGAAAAGAAATTACGGCATTCAAGTCGGCTATATGGTATTTTCAGTTTCAGAGGATGACTTCTTAGGTTAATGTTGTGTTTCAGTTCCAGCAGCGGACTGCAAATGTGGTTTGGGTTCTTCAGAATTTGGTAAACCATTATGAGATCCCCATGCAAAAGCCGATATCGACAGCTGTACATTCTTAGAGAATTTTGTCTAAGCTGATAGGGCAGATGAAAGAGGCCCCTGACGTTCTTGGTTGTCCTTCATTGAGGAGTCTCGGGAGCAATGAGATCCTGTTCCTGCCACGCCGGAATAGCATATTCCACTTGCGATCACACGTAGGTGTTAAACATTTGGGGAAAGATTGTGGGTTCAAACCGACTAAAGGCACTGCGAAGCCGGTCGAAGTGTTGATTGCCGGTTCTGGTCGCCTTCGCAGCTTGTTTCGAACACGCAAGATCCTCCTGTACCAATGCACCCAGGTCACGCTCCTGAGAGATCTTCTGCAACTTGTGCTCTCCAAGCTTGTAATCGCTCACCGGCTTGGGACGCAGATGGATCACCTTGCACAGTTATGTTCAATTGCTTTACCGCTCAGTTACGAGGTTCTGCAGTATGTTCGGACGTGGAATGGAGCGTACCTTGGCCAAATCTGTTTGCGCACGAAATGTCATCACCATCCCATCAAAAAACGAATATCAGCTGACCTCGCTTCGGTCGGCATTCTACCACATTTGACTCCTTTGATTACTTGTGGACTCCTATAGACCAAGAAACTACCCTGCCTTCATACCAATGCCCAAGGCCTTTACAATAATCTGGCCGCACTGAATGAGGGCCAAATTTTGAAGCCATGCGATATCATCGGTGTCACGGAGACATGGTTGCACACTGGAATGACTGTCGCTGAAATCTCGCTGCCTGGCACTTCACTTATACGAAAAGAAAAGATAACGAAAGTAGGATAGCCAATGCTCTACTACCGAAGCGACTGGCAGTGCGAGGCGGATGAGGGTTCAGACTTACAGTCTGCTGATTCTCCTCGGTGCCGCTTGTAATTACATAGCTGGGACAGCTGCCTTATAGCTTTGGTGTACCGCCCCCCTAAATCTACACCGTAATTGGAGCGTGTAGGACTAGTCTATACTAGTCCGAAAGTGTTCTCGCTCTGGTAGGGATGCCAGAAAACCAGAAAGACGGACACAACGGATTGTATTCGCGGAAGGCTACAATCGAACGAAAAACGAATGAAGCGACGGGAGCGTACGTCAGTGCCGGAACTCACCGTGGAGAAAAGTGATGAGCCGGATGCAGTTCATAATGGCCGTAGAGTCGGCATTAAAACAAAAAGCAAAATCCTATGACTGAGTAATAAAAGTGTACAAAAAACAAGAAATATCTTGGGTTGCTACAGAGCTCCCCTCCTAGAAGGCTGAACGAAGAAGCCTTCGAAATCAACTGGTTGTGGATCCAAGTTCGCAAAAGGTTCTGGTACACAAAGAAGAGTCTGCGCGGGATCGGAAGAAAATGTAGCCAAAAATTTGTATCCGCTGTGCCGTCCGGTCTTTATTATTTGTTGATTGCAGGGCAGGGTGCATTTCGGCGAGCCGTTGGAGCGGGCTTGTCGGACTACAAAAAAAACTGGCTAGTCCAGAAAAAGGCCGACAGGACCTCAACCTCCGCTGCTGCCAAACGGTGCGCTTGGGAGTGGTCTCTCCCCCCGTCCCGCGCCAAAACGTCTCGTCCCATGAAGAAAACGACCATGGTCCCAAGGAGAAGCGACCCTCGTCTCGCGGAGAAGCGATCCTCGTCCCGCGGAGAAGCGATCCTCATCCCGCGAAGAAGCGATCCTCGTCCTGCGGAGAAGCGACCAGTGTTCGCGTCAGGGTCCTCGAAAACATTCCTCGTGTGGGCCAGTCGATCGAAGGAGAGGGTTGGGGCATCTAAAGACGAGAAAATAGAAAAACACGCGCAGAAAACGCCAAAATAACAAACGAATGATCTACGTGTTTAAATATTCTTTGGTTTTTGAATACTTTTTTGAGAAAGGTTTTTCGGGGGTTTTGATATTTTTGTTTGTTTTCAAAACGTTAATCGACCAAAAATGAGGCAAATATATACAATATCTACAAAGTTAAAAGTATTTACACTGTACATAGTCGGAGAAGCGAACGGACTTACGCACCTCCCGACCACGGCGATGGGTCGTGGGAGGCGGCGGACTAGGTTCGGGTGATGTCGGGACTGCTGAAGCTTGCAGACCGTGATCGTGGTCTGGTTGGACTTCATTAGCATGCGGAAAACTGGTACGGTGAGTTGACGTCGCACAAAGCACTACTAGACGAAGTAGGCGAGGTAGTTACTTCCATAAAGGCGGATTTTAGACGGTCGATGGTGACGACTTCGTGTCGACCACCGCGGTCGATAGTGTACGCCTTACTCGCACGATGCAGCACCTTGAAGGGTCCTATGTACGGCTGTCGAACACCGTCTGCGCGAAGAAGGACGTGTGAACAAGTAGACAGTTTCTCGGACACGTACACTGGTGTCTTCTGCGATCGAGGAGCGGGTGGACGTAGCTCACGCCTCTGGTGAGCCAATCGATCAGTGTAACTTCCGTAATCGAAAGTGGAAGTACATGGGGCTGGTGCTACCAGCTGTCCGGGCAACCGCAGCGTGCAACCGTAGACTAGCTGCGCTGGTGTGGCGTCGAAATCGGTCTTAACCGTGTTTCTTAAGCCTAGGAGAACGAGGGGAAGCGTTTCAGACCATGAAGGATCTGCGTGCGCACGTAGCGCTGCCTTCAACTGGTGGTGAAAACGCTCCACCATGCAGTTAGCGGCCGGATGATACGCCGTCGTCTGGACGTGGCGACAGCCTAAATCCTTAAGCAACGTGGCGAATGTCGACGAGAAATGTGACCCTCGATCGGTGGTCACGATGGCAGGACATCCGTATTGAGCTACCCAGCGTTCCATAAAAGCTTTCGCTACTGTTTCCGAGGAGCAATTTGGGATGGGGACGGCCTCAGGCCATCTAGTAAATCGATCGATGCAGGTCAGTAGATATACTGAGCCTTTGGAAGGCGGCAGAGGACCTACGAGGTTGACGTGCACGTGATGAAAGCGTGCGTCTGGCGTCGGAAACGTGCCTAGTTGGCTTCTCTTGTGCTTGTGCACCTTCGCGCGTTGGCACGGAAGGCAAGCAGCTACCCAAGTACGGACGTCCCGATTAACATTGCGCCAAACGAATCGTGCGGTTACGAGTTTAACCGATGCACGAACCCTCGGATGAGACAAGCCGTGTAACGCGTCGAACACGGTCTGCCGAAACTCGCGTGGGACGACTGGGCGCGGTGTGCCCAGAGATAAATCGCAGATTATCGTTCCGTCTGAGGATGTCAGCGGAACGGGTCGTATATCCAGTGAGGGAGACCTGCGTAGTAGATGAACCTCAGGATCGTTGAGTTGTGCTGTGGCTATGGCTGCCAAGTCGATAGCAGTGCCGGCGTCAGCGAAGATAGCTTGGATGCGGAAAAGTGCATCGGCGACGGCGTTGTGCACACCTGAGACATGCCGTATATCAGTCGTAAACTGAGCGATATAGTCAAGGTGGCCCGACTCTCTAGGAGAGTATCGGTCGATAGTCGAGCCGAGCACGTAAGTCAGGGGTTTGTGGTCGGTGAAGACGGCAAAGGAGCGGTATTCTTAGACGTGTCGAAAGTGACGTATCGCTAGATATACGGCAAGTAGTTCTCTACCGAACGTGCTGTAGCGAGATTCGGTAGGTTGTAGGCGTTTGGAGCAAAACGCTAAGGGCTGCCACGTGTCGGCTGCGCGTTGCTGCAAAAAAGCGCCGACTGCGACATCCGAGGTGTCAGTACTAAGGTACAGTGGGCGGTCGGATCGTGATGCGCTATAGAAGCTATGTTGGCGATAGCCTCTTTCAGCGACTTAAAAGCAGCGCGTGCTGCGGTAGGAAATTCGAACGTCTTGAGTTTCCCTTGGAGTAGGTCCGTGAGGGGTTGCATTAGAGAGGCGCAGTTGGGTATAAATCGACGGTAAATGTTGACCAGGCCATCAAAATGCCTGAGCTGTTTGAAAGAATGAGGCTCGGGATAGTCGATGATGGCTTGAATTTTATTCTGCAGTGGCACGACGCCTACAGAAGAGATACGATGGCCGAGGAAGTTGAGTGAGTCGACACCAGATGAACACTTTTCTGCTTTGATCGTCACCCCGTGTTGAGATAAACGATCAAAAAGTGTTTGTACGTGGCGTATGTGCCCTTCTCGTGAAGAGCTTGCAATTAAAATGTCAAGATACGTCTAAGCGAAGTCTAAACCGCGACAAACTTGGTTGATGAAACGCTGAAAAGTTTGCGCGGCGTTCTTTAGGCCAAATGGCATACGCAGAAACTCGAACAAACCAAATGGAGTCGTCACGGCAATTTTAGCGATGTCCGCTTCGGCTACCGGATTTTGCTTGTATGCGCGTACCAAGTCGATTTTGCTGAAGATACTTTTACCCGCCAGACTGGCGGTGAGATCCACTATGTGTGGTATCGGATAGCGATCGGGCGTGGTCACCGTATTCAAGGACCGGTAGTCGCCGCAAGGACGCCAGTCCTCCATGACCTTCTTCGGGACCATGGGCTGTTGGACTGTCTGACGAAACCAAGTTGAAGCATGTGGTCAAATTCGACTCGTGCTGCCCGTAGTTTGTCAGGAGCAAGCCGTTTTGGTCGTGCGTTAACTGGTTGACCGCGCCTAACTATGTGAGGATCGACCTCTGTCGTGACTGGTGGAAGCTCTGCAGCCGGTCGAACCAGTCGCGGGTGTTCAGAGAGGAGGCTCAAGTAGTCGGACGGTGCGTCTGCGATCCGAAATACACGGCTGATTATCGGGGCATCTGAAAAACACCATCAACCCTCAGTTTCGTATGATCATCTAAAATTCTGTTGCGACCCGCGTCGACAAGCAGTCCGAAATGGCGAAGAAAATCGATGCCGATAATTCCGTGAAAACCCAGTGAAAGTTTCTGCGGAGATTAAAATCTAGGTTCATCATGCGCTGACCGTATGAAGCTATCGGCGAGCCGTTGGCTGCCCGTAAATTGTACGTGGGCTTTGTATGCTTGTCATGCCCGCTGGCAGGGATAACGTTCACTTCGGCTCCTGTGTCGATAAGGCAAGTGAGGCGGGAGCGCCTATTCTTGACGTAAAACAGACGGCCTGTTTTGTCGTTGCCGGACGCGTGGGCCGCATTCACGTGCCGGCGAATTAGTTTCCCTGTGCCACTGCACCACGCTTGGCGCAGGGTGAACGGCAACGACGAGCGTTATCACCATACTGGCGATGATACCAACACAAATCATCCATTAAATTTGCACTTCGGGTTCGGCTGCGAGCGGGTGATGGACTGCGTCTGCGCGGTGACCTGGATCAGTACGGTGGGGGTCGGGTCTGATAGGCACCGTGACGAACGGCGGCAATTTCGTGGTCAGCGTACGGTCTTACACAGCCTTGTCTTTCTAACTGCACGGTTGCTAATTCACGGCGAAGCGCGGCTATCTCTTCGTCTCTGGGGTCTGCTTGCGCGGGCTCTTTTGCATTCAAGTCTTTATCCGCTAATGTGACGAAAATGCTGCTGGATGCCTTTATGTTTTGAGGGATTCTCTCAAAGGCTGCGTCCGCGGTTATCGCCAACTCTTGGAGTGATCTATTTGGATATGCTACGAGCATTAAAGGAAGAGGATCAGGTAAGCGTGAGAGCCACAGTTCTTTTATTGCTTCTTCACTCATGTATGAAGGGCCAGCAATCTGCTGAATATCGCGGAGCAAAACTGAAAGCTTGCGATCGCCTAGCTTAGTGTTATGAAAGAGTTGCTCCAATTGAGCACGAGCGCTGGGTTGCGACTCCTTTAGGATCAACTGCTTCATTGCTTCGTATTTGCCGTTTTCAGGTGGATGAAGCAGTTCGTCTTCGACCAATGTCACCACCTGTTGCGGAAGGCGTGGGACGAGTTGGTTGTATTTAGCTTGGTCGGAAGAGATCCCTCTGTTCTCTAACTCTATCTCAAAAATGGCGAACCAGACGTTGGGCTTGTGTGCCATAAAATCCGGAACAGCCAAGGTGAGCAAATTCATGCTGCCGCTTGATCCGGGTTTTACATCGGCGTCAGACATAGTATATGAATAACACGAATGGTTTTAAAAACGAAATGGACGGAAAACAATCCACCAGGGATTAGGGGAAAAAACAACTCGGGACGAACTCACCGAAAACGAAACAATCAAAAAAGTTGAAGATTCGCGCGTGCGAATCGGGGTCACCAATTTGTAGGACTAGTCTATACTAGTCCGAAAGTGTTCTCGCTCTGGTAGGGATGCCAGAAAACCAGAAAGACGGACACAACGGATTGTATTCGCGGAAGGCTACAATCGAACGAAAAACGAATGAAGCGACGGGAGCGTACGTCAGTGCCGGAACTCACCGTGGAGAAAAGTGATGAGCCGGATGCAGTTCATAATGGTCGTAGAGTCGGCATTAAAACAAAAAGCAAAATCCTATGACTGAGTAATAAAAGTGTACAAAAAACAAGAAATATCTTTTGGGTTGCTACAAGTGTCACTTTGCGACAGATTTATGATGCAGTCTAAAGGGAAAGCACTCCCATGGGTAATTTCAAGGTACAACGTTTAGAAACCGCTTCTACAATCGGAGAACAATTCAAAGCAGGTCTATAAGAGTTTACAACCAGTGTTCCACTGTACAATCACGCCATTATGTTCACTCCTTTCTTAAAAGGTGACCGACCTTTGCTGGATGTTTTTTATCAACGAGAAACGTATGATTGAGGTATTGATCGTAGAATGTCCTTTTGGTCGCAGTGTTCATGCAGTCACCAGTTTCGACTTCCTCAGCTATGCGGAATATCACCACCAGAACACTGAGATGGTGCGCACCATTACGCGATACGACCGCTTATGTTCATGTTTCCGCTTCTTTCTTTGTGCCTATGGCCTGTCAGGAAAAATGTTGGCACTGACAGAAGGGTTCACTATACTGTGGCTCGCTAAGAAAACATTTACCAGGTCACGTGTGTAGTCAAACCTTTCTCACAGTGACCAAGGTTTCTCTGCGTGTGGAGTTTATGGATTTCGTGAAAGGCGTGTAAGACTAGGTGGAAGAACTTTCAGTCCGAGTGCGCAGGTTATTTCAACCCATCGGTTTTACTCCTCGGCTTGTCTACCTTTCAGCGGTTCGCTAGTAGGTTCTCGGACGTTTGAACATATCACTGTCAACGCCTTTTGCTTGCGTAGTAATTGTTTATTCTGCAGTTCCTTGTGAGCGTAGGTTTGTCGAGTGGGAGTGTCTGGCTTGTCTTCCGTGGACGATAGGCCAAGGCTACAGCAAGATGTTTTACCTACAACGCGGTTAGTTGCACTACCTGTGGGAGTCAAGTGTTATTGCCCAGCTATTGACAGAGGTGATGGTGCAATTTGTTCGTAACGCTGCATGATTTGGAGCATTACTTGAGACTTGGGAGACCGTGCAACCGACCTGTCCTCACTGCTGTTTTTCACTAACGGGGTTTGCCTTTCGCTGGACTGTGTAGCATTCTTGATAGAGAGCTTGTCTTTTAGCTGGTCTAGAATTAGGGCTATGTTATACATTAATCTGCAACTCGAGTTCTGAGATTTTCCCTCCCAATACCGCAACCAGTTCCTTTTGCTCAGCCAACGTAACAGCCAACATTTCACACCTTATCGTAATCGTTTGAACAATCTTAATTATGAGAATATCTGAACATAAGACAGAACAACAACCTCTGTCGATACGCTGTTAACTCCGTTAAGTTTACAGTTCACATTTGTTGTGTCGTAGGATTGGCACAAAACGAACACTTGATTTTCCGTCTGATCTCTCTGCCTTGCCTGTCTGAGCTACGATTGACCTTGGGTTTGTTGCTCACTGGATTATCGGTCGACAAACTTCTCCAACCCATGGCTCAATGGTTCATAGGCACTTTTAGGTTGCACTGGTCACGCTGTTTGGTCTGCCTCAGTTGTCCGCTCCGGTCAGCGGGTTCGGGAGTGGTGCACACCTGGTAGCCAAAATCACGCAGGCATTGTGCAGTAAAATGCATGTAACACAACGGTGGTAAGGTGAAACGACAAAAAGGCTGTAGCTATGGTATGCAGTGATGTACAGTACTATTATATATTGTCTGACAGCCTTAAAGAAGCTCTCTCTAATGATATCTTAAAGGTACGGATGAAACTAATTAAGCAGAGTTACTCACGTTGGCCTTAGTGAATAGATTTCCGCACGCTTCGTTTGTGGTGTACCAGCGTGCCGTTGGACCTACTTCAAATATATAAACCCCGTTGGATAGAGCTCGGTGCTCCGAATCGATTGAGCGTACTTCCGAAGAGGTAGCACAAGAATGTGAGGGGATAAGTGCAATTTAACACAGAGCACAGGATTGCACGCTTAGCACGCACACGCTGTCAAGGTCACGACAGTCAGTATTTGGTATTCCATTATGAGGTCTCACCGTGGCGTCCACTGAGCAATCACAGTCTCTGCCGTCGTTTGGATACCGAAGGTTCCACAAGCCCTTGGCAATCTTCGTTGCCCGGCATCCTTTGAGCACAGCGAGGTCGCGCCTTAACCAGGGTTTCCAAGCCTGGGTAGTTTATTCGACATAGAATGTACGTAGGCGTTCAGCACCCGGGAGAAGATGGATGAACCTACACTGTCGAGTACCCTTCACAAGAGATTAACATACTGGTTGCCTCTTGTTATGTCAAAGTCTAACTGTCTGGAACAACAGCAAATAGTTAAAACGAGATGATAGGTTTCTTATTCTCGGAATATCTAATCAATTAGGTATAACATGGTTTTCTACAGGCCTGGTTCTATGCGAGTTTGCAAATGAACGTTCGTAAACACACAGCAATGGCTGTTGATGCTGACAATTGCGTTGTAAATATATATATCGATATGCGTAAACCATTTCACCAAGTTCCAATAGTTAGATTGCGGAACGTGTTCCAATTGGTCGGCATCCTGTAATCGATTATATCGACTGACCTCCCCGAGCAACCCACCATTATACGTAGCAGATAATGCATGCTATCTAGAGTTTCAAGCACTACCAACAAGTCCAAAGTTATGTGTGCATATTTTAATGCGTCACAATTTAACTGGTTACTGCAAAGACCTACGGTCTAAACGCGACTAGAAGAAATGGTGTGCTCTATCCAGTTCAATGACTGCATCACATATGTCAGAGGGAACACCGGAAATGCTAATACCCTAGATTCGGTATACACCATGAGGATCCATTCTACTTGTGCACTCATTGACAGTTCACTACCGGGCTGCGACCACAACACGGCGTTCTGTATCGTGAACATTTAACGAACTAAGCCACTCCAGTACAAAGTTGCAACCCACCCATAACATTCACCGTATTGACTGGAATGCATTTAAGGAACTTATCTGTACTATGAATTGGGAGTCAGCATTCTGAACCGGCAACCCGACTATGGCTGCCGGTGAATTTGTCAGCAACATTGCTGCATGTACTGATGTACTGGCGTCTGTGGTAAGGAGCCGCACCTATAGGTAATGCGCCAAACCTACCCAACTGAATTAGGCCGAAGGCAAACTGAAGGAACTTAGGACATCTTATCACAGGAGCAACATTTTCGATACGCAACCATTATACAGTAAGCCGAATTAAGGTATGGGACCTGTTTCCCAGCTTATGAATGAAAACACTGCGCAAGAGATAGCTGTGATTCGCTACCTGCATTAGAACAATGTGCGCAATCACGGCTGATGCCTACGCCAACGCTCCGTGATCAAACGAATTTAATTTAACAATTCAAGAAAATAGGTGGGAAATAGTACGGAGTCTCTTCGTTCGCTAATTACACTGAACGATCCACCAGGGTTTTGGCACGCGGAGCAATCGAGTATGTGGCGGGCAATCGAACTGGTAGGTAGCTTGGGACCGTTTGCAACCATGTTAGGGATGTGCTCTGCGATTCTCTCTGACAGCCTATTGTCAGTACGCCCACTGTACCTGAGGTAGCATGTATTTTATCCACGAAATTGTCTTTAACGCTGTAGTCGGCTAGTTCCCTTAGGATAGGTTGGATTACATTGGTCAGACATTTGGCCAACTTCTGATACGGTGCGCCTACCGTTGAAACAATTGTTGGTAAGGGGATATCTTCGTTGTGGATTTTCGGCAGTGCTTACAAATAAGGAAGCCGAGATGCTCGAGTGACCGGTTGTGTCAAAGTTTTTGCGTGATTCCATCCCACCGTCGTTAGGGTCTTTAGTTCACGAACGTTTGCTTTCATAACATGTTCGGTTTTATCGTTCTGTCACATCAAGAACGAAGCAACTAGTCTGCGAGAAATTTTTGCACTTTCTGGATGTAGCCCTGTTTCTGCATTATGACGACATCTAATCCCACATCTTGTCTCAGTACTACGAGCTTTTCATTGCGTAGCTGTTACGCTAAGGACTCGCAATGATTCTTCGTCATGGTACGTCACTTCTCGGTGTCACTAGCGCATGATTGTTTGGTAAGTTCTACCCTCGTAGTTGTAAAGCAACCGCTTGTCTCCTCATTGGTCTATGTTCAACTGGGAAGATGTTCATTCAAATGTGCAAACTGAGCTTCGACTGCTATTCGACCACATGGATTTGATGGAATAGATAAACTGAACCGTAGGGACAAGTTTTAAGTTGGGGGTGACCTACGGGAGAACGAAAATCCCGAGCTATTTATAATACGACACGCGCACGCAAAACGCCAGAAGAAACCATCAACCGATGTTCCTAAGAAAAAGAGAGTATTAACCAGCGCACGAATTCCGTCGATAAATCTTTGCATGATACATATGTTCACAGCTTATCAGTGTAATGCTCAGATTTGTCAGCCAAGTTGAAGTGCCCGCCGGCGTTTTTCGTACAGCGCAGCATTCGCCTGATGGTGCTTGCTGGCACTTTCGCAGAGTACCAACTGTGATCCCGCGACATTCTTGTAAAATGCTCCGCTTCAATTCCTCAAGAGTTTGGCTTCGTTTTGTAAACCTGCTGCTTCAAGTAACGCCAGAGGAAGAAATCCAATGGGTTCAAATCTGCTGACCGAGCAGGTCACTCTACAAGTCCTCCCCGCCTGATCCAACTTCAAGGGAACGTCTGGTTGCGAAAATTCCGTACCGTTTGTGCATAGTGTGCAGGTCCGCCATATTGTTGCAACCAAACGGTACTTAATAACCCAGCGTCTTCCAGTTCCTGAATGACACACTTTTTCAGTAACTCTTTGTACGAGGATGCTAGAAAGCGTAAGGCATTAGTACTGCGAAAACACAACCTACCGGTTACATTACCGGAAAAGCAAAGTGGTCCCACGATTCATTGGCCAGTTAACCCGGCCCATACCATGAGCTTTGCGCCTAGTTGTCTACGTAATGCACTGCATCGGCGTGGATTACAGCTTGCCCAAAACTGTTCCTTCTCCGCACCGTGCAAATGGAAAACAGCCTCATCGGTAAACATTAAATGGATGTCCATGGCTCTCAAAAACGCGCGGCAAAAGTCAAGCCGCTTCTCCGAATCACATAGGTTTAAATCTGCACCTGACGGGCGCTATACTTCCGGAATTTCCTTTCCTTTACGATCCTATTGACAACATTTCCGGTGATGTCGCAATGCTGGACGAGTTTACCAATGCTCAAATCGCAGCTTCTGGACACCTCCCGAATAACCACACAAGCAGAAAAGCCATCCGTGGTGATACGAGGCCGCCCTGTCCTTTTGGCGTCGCACACGCTCCCAGCTTTCTTAAATTTTCTCACCAGCCTGAGAACATACCATCCGTTGATAGGTCGCTTGGTACTGTGGATAGTGTTGTACTGCCGAGCAGTTTGTTCGGTGTTACACCCGCAATCACCATACAGACGAAAGATAATCGCTCGCTGATTAAAAGGCACGTAACGCGATTCGGATTGATGTGGCTAACTTGGTGACGGCGGTATATGCTCTTGATCCATCGCCCAGCCAGTGATCCGAAAAACAATTGGCAAGAATTTCACTTCGCCTAGTCATAGACTGACTGCTGTGTGTGCATTTTGTGACCAGCCTCGCCCTACGCTGGTGCGGTCAGTGCTCGTTGCCCTCACATTAACCTCCGTTAGTGCTTTGCCTTTCAGTCCGCAGTCGTATCGGAGTCAAGTTATCGTGTGCTTTGAATAATGAGGTCGACTGAGTCTCCGCGTCAGAGTGTCTGTCAGACGATGCAGTTTGTAGTGGAGTCTCCAATTCACATGCATCCCGACAAAAGGGGCAGGGAGACAACTGTGACTCTGCTTACGCGCAGTCTCATGGACGCTTGCGCTCCTACGCAGTTTGCCGATTGGACCGGTTCATTTGAGAGAGAGAACGCGTCGGGATTCCTTCAGGCGCTCATTGATGCAACAAACAGACGTACCGCTGGACCTATTTTCTCAAACTGGTTGTATATATCGGTCGCTTCAATAAACACCCCGGAAGCGACACACGTAGGTCCATCTTCTGTACTCAGCACGTGCAGGGTGACTCAGATTTCCCCGTCACCTCCAGTGGCGCCTCCTAAACAGCCAAAATTACCAACAGTGACTCTCAAATCTACATTCGCTAGAAAAAACCACGATGCACTAACACTCGTGTGTACTAACACTCCCGAGTCCAAATCTGGTACCATAAAGGGAGTTGGTAGACGATGCACCCAGTGGAATTCCATCTGTGATGCAATTAGTATACAGTTTTTTGACTGATGTTCTGCCCATGATACTTCTTGGCATCCTATCATCCCTCAATGCCGATCTGAATACGTCCAGCACCGAGCTGGTACATGGACCACTTCTACGTTAACCTGGTAACTTAGTTTCCGAGAGTCCCAGAATCCCCGTTATGACGCGAACTACGCTCGGCAGCTAGCCACGAGCATTCGCCAGATCAAGTTTACTGACACCAGAGAACAACAGCATAAGTCATTCGTATCTCAAGATCTTCAGCTCTGCCCGTTTGTTTTCCTCTGTGTTGATGGTATCCGTAGACCACTCAAGCGACTATATGAGGATCTTTTCAAGGTTCTGCAACGTAAAGACCGTGTATTTATCATCGACCGATACGGCAAGCGTGAAACCGTTACCATTGACAGCCTCAAGGTCGACCACATGGAACCTGAGCTCGACGACGATGTCTGCTATCTTCCGACCAATCAACGCAGCATATGGCGGAAGATACTTCTTCTCCTAACGCTACTGACTCCAAGGACAACAATCCATCAGAGTCTTCTACCTCGGCTCTATCGATTTCCATCGAGCCGGGCGGCAAATCATCATGCACCCCCTCAGCCACGCGATCCGACATACCGCCTAAGTCGACAACCTCGTCACCCGAACCGCAGAAGTGGACTAGGTCAGGTAGGCGAGTTCACTGACCAGCGCGTTTGAAAGATTAGTTTTCCTTCCGCTTCTCTTTGTACGCTTTCCTTATATTTCTGGCCAAGTCCGTACGAAAACCAAAAAAGCCAACAATGTTTTGAAAACCCAAGAAAACGAATAAAACATTTTCAAAACCCAAAAATATATTTTTCTCGGTGCTCCGCCATTCGGTAAGTGCCATTTTCCTGTTTGCTGCCGCTACCATATTCACGATACACATTTTTTTGTTTCACGTGCGAACCTGGGAGGATGAGCTGAGAGCGAACATTTGACTCTCACGAACTTCCCTCCATTTTGTATTTTTGGCACCTTTAGGGAGGACACGGGTGGGAGCCCACTAAGGTCCGATCGCACTAGTGCTCCCCCAGCAGCTGTATCAGATTTCACAGACTGGTCCGCCGAAGACTGGCTGGCGATGGACGGTCCTTGCCTAGATCGAAGGGTCACCCACGGTTTGCCTTCTAGGAGGGGCTGTGTAGTGACCTGGAGATTCCCCTGCCTGACGGGTAAATCAATCCTAAATACTATGAAATCATAATTTTCTCATGTATTAGGGAAGTAAGTGGTTTTCATGTTTGTATGGTACACGTGTTTGTACGTGACACACCGACAACATCCGGACTTTGTCCGCGGGCTTCGAAAAGAACGTCGGTTCTCCGAGTGCACTCAGCACCCTACCACATACTCCCCAGCTAGTCATCTTCCGATGCCCTATTTTTAGTCTTAAGATTTAGCAGCCTTCGAATAAACATTTTTCTAGCTTATTTCCGTGTGTTCTGCCGCACGCCTTTGGTTAGCCATTTAAATATGAGTGTCGGATAGATAGAGTTAGATCAACGCGCTGTAAATTCCCAAAATACAGCGTGCATTGTGTTTGTCTGTGAAGGAGTGTGAGCCGGCTCCGTCGATGAAACATGGCTCCCATCCACATGCCTCCCGGTCTTATTCCTTCGGGTTTACACTGGATTTTAGGTATGTGGTTGGAGCTGTGGGTGGTGCAGCGCAAGCCACCCATGGTGCCTCTGTAGGCGCAGGGATCCTGTGGCTGGCCACAGTGACAAGCAACTCCGAAACCGCATGCCGCCAACCATGTATGTATGTGTGTCCCATTCTGAGGCTGATGTTGCATTCATGATGCTTCTTCATCGCAGTCGGGCTAAACCAGCATACCCTTAACTAGGACATATAGGCTGGCTAAATTTCATTCCACTTTATTTGGTTTGTTCTGCCTACCCGAGTAATCTTCTATTAACTTGCACACGTTGCTTACGCTAATTGTAGTTATCTTCGTTAACTATTGCGTTTGTGGCAATTTTTGAGTAACTCATGCACATTTTGTATTTAGCGCGGGTGTGCTGCTAACCAAGTTACTTCATATGTTAATTTAGCGAAGAGTTTTGTCGGCACGGCCGTATGCTTTAACAGATATATTTTAGTTGCTAATGTCAATTCAAGTGATTTGCTGTTGTTTGACATCCCCGGTGTGGCTGCGCTTGATGTGCATGTTGACAAGGTGCCTACCTGTCTATTACCCACTACATCGTCCATCTGGCTCCAGGAGTCAGTTGGTCGTTGCTGGAGGCGACTGGGTGCACGGTCATTGTGGCCGTGCTGGGCTTGAAGAGTGTTTCCATGCAGTCAGCGTGGAGCGGACTACGGTCCAGCCACCGCCTTGTGTGCGATTGATTTCCCAAATACAGCGTGTTTGTATTTACTTGTAGAGGAGTGGGGGCCGGCTCCGTCGATGAAACGTGGCTCCCATCCACATGCCTCCCGGTCTTATTCCTTCGGGTTTACACTGGATATGGGGTGTGTGGTTGGAGCTGTGGGTGGTGTAGCGCAAGCCACCCATGGTCCCTCTGTAGGCGCAGGCATCCTGTGGATAGCCACGGTGACAGGCAAATCCGAAACCGAATGCTGCCAACCAAAAATACATACCTAGAAAATGCTTTATTTCGTTGTTCTATGGACGAGGAACCTCGGTGATGGCACGCGTGTTGTCAACACTCGGTTCTATATCGTCAGTTGTTATTACGTGGCCCAGGAACTTGAATTTACCAGCATTAAATTTGAGCTTGTAGATGTTTAACCGGGGGTTAAGATCACGCAGTCGACGTAACACAGCATGCAATCATGAAGCAGGTGCTTCTTAAGTCTTACCGAATACACAGCTGACGTCCATGTATCCTATTTAACCAGGCAAATTGGCAAATAAGTGAACCACAGACGTTTGCCAAGCTGCTGGGGCTGAGCACACTCCTATTGGCAAGACTTTTTACTGAAAGAGCTCATCAATTGTAAGCAATGTGGTCAGCGGTCTTGACTCCTGAATTAACGGCATGTGAAAGTAATCAATTCCCAGGTCCAATTTTGAAAAAATCGGGAGCCGGCTATTTTGGCTAATAGTTCATCCGCGGTTGGTAGCATCAACTTTTCTACCACGATTTCATGATTTAGGGCCTGCAGGTCATTGCGTATTTTCACTGTACCGTCCTTCATGGGGACTGTAACCATAGGGTGGACCCATTCGGAACAGCTAATGGGTTCAATGAAATCGGACGTGGCTGAGGAATAGCTACCGGTTTAGCATCCTGCTTCATACATATGCGGTGAATGGAGGAGGGAACTCTCCGTATTGTTTGTTCAAACAGGTTCAGGTACTGTATCTGCAGGTCTGATAGGTTAACCGCCATAATACGCATACGAGATAGAGACGACGTGACTCCCAGTGCAACCATAGCGTTGCGCCCGAGTAGGGGATGGTGATTTCCGCGGGTGACGTGCACGGCAACTGATGAGTTCACGGCCCAAAGTTGCAACACAATTACCACAGAGCCCCATATTTCTACCGGGGCCTTCATAAAACTGTCAAATGGATAGACTGAAGGATGTATAGGCATGTCATCTAGGTGACTATCATAAAATCTACTTGGTACTATAGTGATAGGAGAGGCTGAATCAAGTTCCATGTCAACATGTGTTTTTTATCGCGTGCAATAACTGTAACAGTACGAATCTCATGCATAGGGAGTTTAGGCTCTGGACAAAGGGGAACGATAATCAGAAACAGTACCTCTGTTATCAATGGAAAATACGTTTTCAGGTGACTGTAACTGCTGACTAGAAACGGAATCTGTAGAGTGCGCGTCTGCTGCTGTCTCCTAGTCGGATTGCCTGTTTAAAGTGGGTTTGGTGCTGAGTGATCTGCGGGGTAATGGCTGATTATGACGCGGGACAGTGAAAGCCGTAAGGAAGCTGTCTCGTCGATGCCGCCTTGTCTTTGCACGATAGCCAGCTGTTTGTGACGGTATGTTGTCTACACCAGGTGTAGGCGCCTTGACCCTGAAAGTTTGCTTATGGCATTGAGGTTTTCAGTAAGTCCCCAATCTCTCCCTCTTATAATTTTTTTATTCCGTAAGTCATCATGGTTGTATGGCAGGGAAGCATCAGTTCAAATGACTGATGTACTGCTGTTGTTGTTGTCGTTTGTTGTTGCCCAGCTCCACTGCTCCCATCCTCTTATCCAATGTATCGACTGATGCAACATCGGTAACACCCACACTTCTGATTGAATGATCAAAACTGAAGCTTTCTAACTACCGTTCCAATTTCGCAACCGTTGCTGCTCGATATGACTGTGATATAACTATGACTGCAGTAGCCTCAACTTCTACCGTCACAACCTGGGTCGAGAACCAGATGCAACCTGCAGATAAGTCACAAAAGCCCCCTAGTAGCCGTGCCTACCACTTTCAGTACACTTGACACTCCAGAGTGGGTCGGCAAAAACGCTTTTCTCTGTCATGGGCATACCCTGCTCCATCTTCACCAAACGTAGACGCTATACACCCGTTCCAATTGGATTCATTTCTTGCACTCAGTGGGCACCTGTTTACGGAATGCTTCACTGATGACCGTGATTCCTTCAACCCATGTTAGCTGAGCGCTTCATGCTATCAGATTTACGACTGCAATCTTTTTTCTTAAAACTACCACTGCAGCAAAATTCCACCCGAGAAATGATTCTTTGCGCTATCCAATAATTCAAACATTACCACAGGGTCATCTCTAGGGAAGTAATGACCCAATTTGTGGACTGTGACTACTTTCACCCATCTGTGACACTCAACCACTGGCATGTTAACGAGCTTAAGCTTTCCTGAACCACCGTCATTCGATAAAGAAAGACGCCAAACTGCATGTGCGTGTGCATCATTCTCGTGACAAACTCACCTAGGATAACCTTTGGCCAACTGAGCAACTGTGACAAACTCACCTGATCGAACAGATGCAATGTTCGGTTGCCACAACAGCGGTCACTAAAAATGATAACACTTGGCGGTAAATATGGAGAATTAAAGTCCACTCGCGTGGTCAGAATTGGTCTAACCTCAAACTGCGCCTTTGCATTCCACGCCAAGCGTGGTGTGTGTGAATTTTAATCGTGACTTCTTTCTACGAACTTTACACTACTCACAAACATCCACAATTAATCTACCATCGCCCTTTGGACAACTGAAGGACAGATACTTAAGTCCATTGGGAAGTGACGAGTGAGTGAGCCAATCTGCAACACCAGGACAGGTACTGTGAGCTTATTGGCAATACGTCGCGCACCAAGCAGAAGTCATGTATTAAAATTTGCGCACCTAATCGTCAGCCCTCGGTAGCTCAGTGGTAGAGCAGCGGACCGGAAATTCGTTGGACCGGGGTTCGATTCCCCATCAAAGCACATTATTGTGTGTGAATTTTAATTGTGACTTCTACTTTCTACGAAGTAATAATGAAGCCAAACAATGTGACCGATGCGCACTTGTTTTTCTGGGTATGCAGAGCTATTCCGATTGTCGATTGTATAGTTGTGTTCACGAAAAAAGTGTGAAAAATTAACTGTAACAAACAGATGGTGAGTCACAGTGTTTTGCCATCAGAATCGAAGAAAGTCAATCATGTTCTCCAAAAACCAACTCTGAAGTTCGTCTCTAGGTCAAAGAATAGAGTCAGTCCGTCTAACCGTCCCACCTTATCTGCGCCACTTACTCTAACAAAACATGGCCCCTTAATCGGACAAGTCACATTCAAGGTCAATGCAATTACCCCACCCATGGAAAATTCATCTAAAGTTTCATCATGAAATCAGCAGCTCATAGCAGGAAGCAATCCGGTGCAGATAAGAACGGGTAACGCACATATCGGCCGCTTCAGTAAACAAACCGTTAGTGACACACGTAGGTCCATCTTCTGTACTCAGCACGCGCAGGGTGACTCAGATTTCACCGTCACCTCCAGTCATCATCATCACCATCAACAGCAGTACATCAGCCATTTGAACGGATCCTTCGCTGCCATACAACTATGACGACCCATGAAATAAAGAATAAGAAGAGAGAAGTGGGACTTACCTGAAAACCTTAATGCCCTAAGCGAACATTCCCGGTCAAGGCGACTACACCTTGTGTAGACAACATACCGTCACAAACAGCTGGCTATCGTGCAAAGATAAGGCGGCACCGGCGAGACAGCTTCCTTGCGGCTTTCACTGCCACGCGTCATAATCAGCCGTTACCCCGCAGATAACTCAGCACCAAACGCACTTGAAACAGACAGTCCGATTAGAAGACGGCAGCAGACGCGCCACTGGTATTGGCTGCGAGCCATGTCCTTTGAAGTCTCGAGCCAAGCACAAGGTGAGTCACGTGGACTCCAACCCGGAAGGCGATACGGACCAACGGCACCCAGTTTGGTCGTCAGTGACTTCATTTCCTGCTGCCAAGTCAACTTCTGTCCACCTCGAGCCTTGCGCCACCCTACACCTGGCAGACTAAACAAGGCCCTCCTAGGTAAGCGGTGACCAGGCATACGTAGCACGTGCCCGAGTCAACGCAACTTATTCAGTACTATCTGTTGTTCTAGGGAGCTAGCATGATTATCACCACCTAGTACTCGCCTACGCACATCATCGTTGCGGACACGCTGGTGCCGTCTGACACCAGCAATGCTTCGCAGAAAACGATGTTCAAGGATTTGAAGACGCCTCAGATCTTCAGACCGAAGGGGCCAAGTCTCACTACCATACAGCAGAACGGCCCTCACTGTGGCCTTGTATACCCGGCCTTTCAGACGGAGGGAAACTCCCTTCTGTCGCCAAACATGCCGCAGGTTCAAGAAGGTAGCTCTGGCTTTTGCAATGCATGAACTGACGTCAGTTACTATGTGCCCAACAATGCTGATGCAGCTGCCAAGATAAGTGAAATGATCAACCACCTCGAGTTCCTCGTTAGCAAGCGTCAAGGGGTCATCGAGTGGCTGGTGGTCCTGCAGCATCACTTTACACTTTGAAGGTGCGAAGTGTATACCAAATAATGGGACCACTCTGGACAGACTATTCAGGGTTGATTGTGCCGCCCAACATCGTCGAAAAGCAAGACGATATCGTCCGCATAATCTAGGTCAACTATCCTTTCACCAGGAAGCACTTCAACGGCTACATCGTGCGATTCCGCAAGGGAACACTCCATGATAGAATCTACTACGAAATTGAGCAGAAATGGGGAAATCGGACAACCCTGACGAACGCAACGTAGTCGGAAAGCTATCCGACAGAACGCCATAGACCCTGACGCGGCCTGTAGTGTTTGAGTATAGAGCACGAAGGATGTTCACATATTTCATGGGAACACCTTTTCGCGCAAGTATTTCGAACAGAATCGATCGATCGACTGAATCGAACTCACTCTTGAAATCGAGGAACACAGCTATTGACGGTCCTGCGGTATGCGTGGCGCTGCACTAGCACCTGCCGCAAAGTGAATATATGGTTTATACAGCCACGTCCTGGGCGGAAACCGGCGGTGTTCTTCCCTAATCTGAAATTTCCGTTCCGCAGTGAGGCGACGAACAATAATTGAGGCCAATTAATATTGTCACAATTGGCGTTAGGCTAATCCCCCTCTGGTTTAAAACAGTCTGTGCAACTGCCCTTTTTGTATATTGCCACTATGGTCGATTCACTCCAATTAGCCGGGACACTCTTCTTTCCAGATACATTCGAATAAGGAGGTCAGTGCTTTGCAGAGGACCTCATCTCCATCCTTAAATAGTGCAGGTGGGTAGGGAATCCGGGCCAGCGGCACGAAAACGATTGAGGGCTGTAATCGCATTTCCGACCTCGGCCACCGATGGAGGCTCTAAACTAACCGTCCATGGCTCGTCCTGCGTCACCTGAGTAGGAAGAGGTCCGGGAGTAGGAGGCCAGCTGAACTGATCTTGAAAGTGTTCCACCCAACGAGCCATACAGCGCTTCTTGTTGTGTATCAGCGCACCCGCGCTGTCTATGCTTGTCTCACTGACGCTTGGTTTTCTGAGACCAGTGTTGTGGATCAGCTGGAAGAGCTTGCGGTAATTGCCTATTGCTCCGCTACAGTGGCAACAGCGATGATTAACCACTGGGTTTGCCAATGGGGAGCGCCTGGGCAATTGCATTCCGATAGGGGATCATGTTTCGAAAGCTCACTGGTCCAGGAGATGTGCAGAGTACTCGGTATTGATAAAACGCGAACGACGGCCTACCATCCACAAGGGAACGGACAAGTTGAACGTACGAATCGGTCGTTGAAGTCACTCTTGAAGGCGTTCGTGGACCAGAACATTTACGAATGGGATACGTTATTGCCTAAATGCTTATTGGCCTATCGCAGTACGGTCCACTCTTCTACCGGACAAACGCCGTTGTTTATGTGGACGGGTAGAGAAGTTCGGTTGCCCTCGGATGTCCGATTACCGAGATCACAACAGGTATACCCGTCGGTTGTTGAATACGTCAGCAAACTCCTCGACACGAAGCGGCACGCATCCATTTGGCGAACGCTCAACGGCGACAGAAGGAATACTACGACAAGAAGGTCTTCGGTGTCCCGTTGAAAGCAGGCGACCTCGTATATTTGCATCAGGCACCGGTATCCGGAATACCAGCGAAGCTGCATCGTGAGTGGGCTGGCCCCTATGTGGTAGACCGAATAATTTCTGATCTGACTTGTGTGATTAGGGACCCAAAGAACGCCGTTGGGCCGCCTACGGTCGTACACTTTAATCGGCTTAAACCTTTCCATATCGAATCTGAGCATTCGGATGAGGAACATCACAATGAGCCACCGACAGAAGTAGCCACCGAAGTTGAAGTACCAGCTCAAGGGGGCTTTGGTGTGGCAACGGGGACGTTGCCTATATAGAAGGGGTGCGGTGTAAAGAGTGATCGAAACTAGTTTGGCGCGTGATTGAATTTAAATCGTTGCCCTGACGACACCTTTTCTGTCTGCCTTTCAGAAAGACACTCCTGCGCCATTATTGAAGAAGGACAAAAACCTGAAGCGAACAGTTGACTGTAACTTTTCTTTCATCCCTTCATATGTTACTGATTCTTTCTTATAGAGCCTACGTGTTGCGTAATAGAACTTACGTCTCAATTCTTGTGGTTCTCCCTTGTCTGCATTCTACACCCCATATCTTTGGCCGAGAGGTCAGGTAGATTCTGATCGCGTGTAGAAGAACATTCAGGAACGTTCGAAATCGATGCGATAATCGTTAATAATCGATTAATCGCTAAAATAGGGAATTTCCAAGGCAATTCTTACTTTCTCCCGAACAACTAGTGAGACTATGGGAGCAGGAAACTCATGGAATCAATCGTCGCAGACGCTTTAATGGACCACATGGAGGCCCAGAAACTGCTCTCTGATTGCCAGCACGGTTTCCGGCGTCAACGGTCTTGCCTGAGTAACCTGCTACTTGCCAAGGACAGCTGGACGACTGCAGCCGACTCTGGCCAAGAAACGCATGTTATCTTCCTGGATTTCGCCAAAGCCTTCGACAAGGTCGACCACAAGATTCTGCTGCGGAAACTGTCATCATACAGCGTTTCAGGGGACTTGATGGACTGGATCCGAAACTACCTCCAAAACCGTACCTTCCAAGTACGCGTCGACGGAGCGTTGTCTCCCCGCATCCTTGCCACAAGCGGAGTACCACAGGGGGTCTGTTCTCGGACCGCACCTCTTCCTAGCCTTCATTGACTACGTCACACCGCAAGTGGAGTCTTCGCTGCTACTATACGCGGATGACGCGAAGCTGTGGCGCACAGTTAACCTTCCGGACGATGCCCACGCATTTCAGACGGACCTCGACCGTCTACATCAGTGGTCCATAGAAAATAACCTCCAATTAACGCTTTGAAATGTCGCGTCCTTTCTATCCGCCCTTCCGCTTTTTCCTGTATATTATCTGGGAGCGTCTATCCTCCAGATCTCTTCAGCCGAAAGAGACTTGGGTATCATTACCCAGACGAGTCTTTCCGTATCCGCTTCCTGCCGGAAAGCAGCAGCTGCTGCTAACCGCATGGTGGGATTGCTGTAACGAGCCTTCGGTCAAATTGACCCCAGCAATTTCCGCCTCCTCCTTAACGCTTTTCTTCGACCCCACTTGGAGTTCGCTATTCAGGCTTGGAGCCCTTGGTTGTTGAAGGACCAATGCATACTCGAAGCCCCACAACGTCGAGCAACCAAACTGGTCCGAGGTCTCAAGCACCTAGATTATCCACAACGACTTCAGTGCCTGGGCCTCCACTCGCTTAAGTACCGACGTCTACGGGGCGACCTGATCCTCGTATTCATGATCTTATCCAACCCTGGACATCCCTATCACCACCTCCTCACACTGCACCAATCGGGCTCCCACCTACGTGGCCACCCACTGAGGCTCACACATCAGCACAGTCGGCTGAACTGCAGACGACACTACTTCGCTTTGCGAATCTGCCGACCGTGGAATGCTCTGCCTGCCGATTTAGTCTTGGCACCCACTGTGGCGGACTTTAAGACCCGCTTGGACTGTCATCTGGCCGAGCTACACCGCGATATTCCTTAATTTAACTACATTCTACTGGATGGAATTTCTTTTCTTATTTTTCTCCCACCTACTTCTTTTCCAAAGCCGTTTCGGAGGGCGTGGTGGGATGTCACGCTTTGAGCCGGCGTGCATTCTGTTTAGATGCCACATAAGCCCGATGAAGGTAAGGCTAACACGCGAGTCCAACCCGCTATAAGGTTGCTTGGCCTTTCATTAGACCCGACCCGTACTCTTTTTACCCTATGGGTCGTGTAAAGCTCGAGCTTTTATTCCCATTAAATTCAATGTCCCAACCGATTGGAGCCGCTCCATCATAGTCCCAATTTTCAAAGGAGGCTCACGATCGGAATGCGGCAGCCATAGAGGAATCAGTCTGATCTCCATCGCCTCCAAATTGCTTGCTTCTGTCATCCTTCACAGACTGACTAGCACTCGTGAAAGCCAGGTTCGTGAAGATCAAGCTGAATTTCGTCGAGATCGTGGCTGCATTGACCACATCTTCACCTTGCATCAGTTGTTGGAGCACCGTCACATATATTGGCGGCCCACCGTAGTCGTGTTCCTCGATATCAAAGGTGCATTCGCTTCGGTGGATAGACATGCACTTTGGGACTGTCTACTCAGGAAAGGTGTACCTGAGAAATATGTGAATATTATCCGAGCATTATATGCTCGTAGCTCGGGCAGAGTGAGGGCTTACGGCAAGTTGTCATCGCCCTTTAATATCTCCAACGGCGTGAGACAAGGATGCCCGCTGTCACCTTTCCTCTTCAACTTCGCTGTTGACGAAGTCATGGAAATCGCGTTCACAGGACACGACTTAGAAGGTGTGGAGCTGCTCCCAGGAGAACGACTTCTTGATTTAGAGTATGCTGATGATATTGCCCTCATCTGTGACAGCTCACAAACGTGCCAAGCGGCACTGGACAGATTAGCGTTAGTTGTCCGTCACTTCGGGCTTTGCTTCGCACCCTCGAAGTGCAAAGCGTTTCTCCAAGATTGGTCTGGACCGCCTCCTACTCTGACCCTTGGTGGGGATCAGCTAGAAGTCGTTCAAAAATTCAACTACCTGGGAAGTTGTATCAGCGCCCGTGGGATTGAAGATGAAATCACGAATCGTATAGCAAAAGCTCGGGGCGCTTTTGCTAACCTTCGCCACTTATGGCGCCGGCGCGACATCACTCTTGCCCTGAAGGGTAGAGCGTACAATGCAGCAGTACGTTCGACCCTATTGTACGGTTGTGAAACCTGGCCGCTTAAAGCAGCGGACCTGAAGAGGCTAGTTACGTTCGACCACCGGTGCCTTCGTAATTTAGCTCACATTTGGTGGGAACACCGCGTGAGTAACGAGCGTGTCCGACGCCTTGTTTATGGCACAGGAAAAGGAAATGAACCGCTCAGCACCGTTATTTCACGCATCAGGCTCCGATGGCTCGGCCACGTGTTACGCATGCCAGCCCACCGACTTCCGCGACGTGTGTTGTTTGCGCGCCGGGGGTGTGGATGGAAGAAGATGAGGGGTGGCCAAGCGATGACTTGGTCGAGAGGAATGAAAGCCCTCACTTCGGAGCTGGCCGCGGTTGGAGCGTCTCGGCTCCCTGGTTGGGGTCCGAAAGACGATGAACACGTTTGGTTGGACACACTTGCTGATATGGCTAGGAGCCGACCTCAGTGGCGTTCGTGCTGTGAGTTTCTTTGTCCCACCCCATCCCTCTTAGCCTCCCCCCTCCAACCACGATCTCATTACTTAGCCTTATATAATTTTGCATAATAATTTTTTTTGGGTGCACAGCAGCCGGCTGGTAGCTTACCGGAACGATGCCCATCCGTTACCGGTAGCTCAGCCGGCTTTCACCAGTTGTTTTTTTTCTTTCCTTTTTTCTTTGTATTGCGGCACAGTAGCTGAGGTGTTTCCCACCTCTAGCTAACGTGTATGATGATGATGATGACTACAAACTTTCTCCCAGCAGGTTTTGTCTTATGAAAACAATCAAGGCCAACATTTCCTTTTTAGTCGTGAAGTAATTTTGTTTCTCGAACTGAGGCTCAAACTGTCATAAGATACTATTCCTTCCACTATGTCAGACCCTTTCTGTGTTAATACGGACCCGATCGTATAGTCACTTGCGTCTGTTTAAGATGAACTCTCGCTGATGGCGAGAAATCCAGAAATATTAACAAAGTGGTACAAAGGGACTCTTGTAACAGATCGAACGCCTTCTGACATTCCGTGGCTGATTCTTTTTGATACGGTGCATTTAACGATGCGGCAATTTCAGAGAACCCTCTAATAAATCCTCTATAGTATGATACAAGACCAAGAAAGATGCGGAACTGGTCATGCTTCCACCTGTTCGTTCTTATCTTTGCCTTTGCACGATAGTCAGCTGTTTGTGACGGTATGTTGTCTTCACAAGGTGTAGGCGCCTTGATCCTGAATGTTTGCTTAGGGCATTAAGGTTTTCAGGTAAGCACCCCCTTCTCCCCCTCTGATTGTTCTTTATTCCATATGTCCTCATAGTTGTATGGCAGCGTAGCACCAGTTCAAATGGCTGATGTACTGCTGTTGATGATGATAATGATGATGTTCGGTCTTATGAGGGTCTGTTCGAATGCCCGTCTTCGAAATGACGTGAACAAGACAGGTCACCTCTTCTTGTAGTATGTGACACTTAGCCGGTTGCAATTTGAGGCCCACATCAAGTAAATGTGTCAACACATCCGACAGATCGAATAGATGTTCATCCTTCATTTTCCAATGGACAGCAACATCATCCAAGTTAACAAGACACTTATGGGGAATCAGTCCGTTCAACACTTTTGCATTAGGCGTTTACGTTTTGCAGGTGCGTTTAATAGCCCAAAATGCATGGTCTGAAATCCATAGATATCAGACGGTACCACAAACGCTATTTTCGCTTGGTCACTCTCCACGACTTCGATCTGACAGTACCCGGAAGCCAGGTCCAGTTTGCTAAAATAGGCCGATCCGCCAAGTGCATCAAACAAGTCATCGATTCTAGGGAGGGGGAATGCGTCTTTTCGTGTAACTTCGTTTAACCGTCTGAAGTCCACGCATAACCGGAATCCACCGTCACTTTGACCAAAACAACCGGGGATGTCCATGGCGAAATAGAGAGGCGCTTTGTAGCTCACTCTGCTAATGTAGCGGGATTCGCCGCGGTGTAGTGTTAATCAGTCTCCCAGTCCCGGTATCTGTCGAGTGCTTAACGACGCTGGTTCGACCCCGATCTCCAGGTCGCCACGCGAGTGCTTTTAAGTAATCCCTCAATCTACCCTTGGGCCTTTCCAACGTCCTCTTATCAACCGATTGATGGAGGGAATGGACCAAGTTGTCTATGCACTGTGCGCTATCAGCGGTGTTTTCTCAATTTGCAAAAACTTCTGTACAATCACTTTGGCAGGGTCTGAGTATTATAGTATAACGGTCAGTGACCAGTCGGAGCTTGTCCAGGTCTAATCTGCATTTCAATCGGCTAAGTAGGTCCATCCCATTAATAGCCGCGAACTGGATTTGGTCTGCAACAATGAACTGGTAGTGACATTTGTCTTTCGCAATCTCAACTAGTGCTGTAATAGATTCCATGGACGGTAAGGAGTTCTTCGTTGGAAGAGGTCAAACGGTCACTGGAAGGTACACCTACGCAGCTGTATCACCTGTTGGATCTCATCAAACTTTTGCAAGCACCCTTGTCTGTCAAACTTATTTATGGGACCCCCGAAATCTGAAATTCTAACGTCTGCGCCAAAGTAGCAGATGGAGAACAAGTAGCCCAGGGTTTGAAATCTGGCTTCCCTTAATTACACTTACCTGAAAAATTTCGGTTGTTGCCAGCTGATTCAAAATTTCGTTGTGTCTGTGGTGGTTGGCAGGATCTTCGGAAAATAAGCCGACTTGGTCGCTCGAGGTGAAAGTACCCACGATGCGCAGATTTTGTCGTATCTCAGCTTTCGGGGTGTCCGGGTTTCCAAGGAGGACACTTCCTTCCAGATACATTCGAATAAGGTCTGCTTTGCAGAGGACCTCATTTCCATCCTTAAATAGTGCAGATGTAAGGGAATCCGATCCAGCGGCACGCATACGATTAAGGGCTGTGATCGCGTTTCGGAACTCGGCCTCCGACGGAGGCTCTAAACTAACCGTCCATGGCTCGTTCTGCATCACCTGAGTAGGAAGAGGTCCGGGAGCAGGGGGCCAGCTGAACTGATCTTAAAAGTGTTCGGCCCAACGAGCCATACGGCGCTCCTTATTGTGTTTCAGCGCAACCGCGCTGTCACTGATTGTCTCACTGACGCCTAGTTTCCTGGGACCAGTGGTGCGGATTAACTGGAAAAGCTTGCGGTGATTGCCTACTGGTCCTGCCTCCTCCATTTCTTGAGCCCGACTGGTCCACCAGGCTTCCTTGTCAGCACGTAGGCTCTGCTTTAGTTCACACCTAATAGCCCCTCTGGTCACATTGTGTTCAGAGCCAGCCGGGAGGTGTCTTCTAGATACCAACCTCTCGGATATTCAGTGACTGGTGCGGTGACCATGGATAGTGCAACAAGCAGGTGCTCCTGCGTCGTGCATGGCGGCCGAGATCCTATTCCACTGAAGCTCAATGTCATTAGGACAAGACAGCGGAAGTTCGGTATACAGTGCTTCTTGATATGCTTGCCTGACCGAGGACTGAGGCAATTTCTCAGTTGCCAATACTAGGGGACACTTGATGCGCCTCCCGGTAAAGTTCATGGAGAAACGACAGCGTACCAAGGCATGACCCGAGTCGATACAGGTACTCCAGTATGAGCGGCCATCCAGGATGGCACCACGCCACCTGTAACTTATAGCTATGTGGTCAATTTGGGTCCATCGCTGGCCAGCTACAGGAGGACGCCAAGTGGCACTTCGGCGCCCACTGTGTCTAAAGGCAGTGCCACTAAGAAACAACTGGTGCTCCGCACACAGTTGCATCAGACGCTCACCGTTTCCAGTCCGTTCGGAGTTAAGTCCACAATTACCACCCAACTGAGCTTCTGAAGAGCTCAGACGCCCTACTTGTGCGTTCATATCACCTACAAGTACTATAATATCTTAACTAGTAGCACTGCGTAGTAGCGCGTTCAGTTCGTGATAGAATGTGTCCTTGACAGCGTTAGAACTGCAGTCGGTGGGAGCATAAGCGGAAATCACAAACAAACAGCGCTTTTTTACTACTTCGTGAATCAACCTTAACTGATGTTGTCCAACGGGCTGCACATAAACGGCTGTGCACCGGAATCCAATCAACCAACGATGGCTCAGACTTGGAGCTTAGAATGATACCTACACCAGCTTGACCTATGAGTGCTGCATCGGCGTCTTCGGATGCGTGCAACCAATAACAGGTGTAGTTAATTCAATAACCCCGATAGGGTCATTGACCCTAGTTTCGGACACACAACACACATCAATACCCAGTGTGTCCAAGGTGCGTGCGAGTGCAGCTTGTTGACCTGTTTGTCTTAGAATGCGAACGTTGAATGTCGCCATGGAAACGGGATAGCGTGGCCTTATAAGGGACTTTTGCCGGTAGACGTCCGATAGGTGTGGTGGGATGGTGGCTGCAGATGGCACTTCTGTTGCTGTCAATTAAGCTGGGAATTATATAAGGCAGGTTAGTAATGGGGTCGGGATGAGAATAAGAGAAAAAGGTGGGAAAAAAGAAGGGAGGTGCCAGCAGTAGCATGTTTTCGCTTATCCGCCCTGCTGTATGCAGCAGATAAGGCGACCCTTGATAATCTGCGCGACGGCCGATGCAGGATGAAGTTTATGTTTGACGAAGATTGTATGTGGGCTGAGATACTGCCAGGGCGCCCAGATCTAGACAGGAGGACGATTAGGGTCCTCATCCAAAGCCTTTGGCTCAAAAGCCTGTCCGCAAGGCAACGGGGAGGTGGCAATGATTTAGTTTTACAGAAATGGACGTTATCCCATTTCAAACCCCAATCTTGAGGACCAGGAGACTGAGTTTGTCTGACCTCTCACCATTGACCAACCTGGTTGGAGTAGCTCTCAAGGTGCCCGGAGGCATCACCCAGTATAGCTCAATGAGTCAATGAGGTACGCAAACCATCGCACCACGTTAAGGTCCAATATCGTTGCGACGGACTAAACGCTTCCTTTGCCAAACGTTTCGAAAAAGCTGTACACTGTGTGAATCGTCACTGAGCATAGCGATATCATTAGCATAATCGAAGTCCGTCACGCGATTGTCAGGAAGAAGCTAAACTCCAAGATTTGGGATACCTCCCAAAGATCTTATTTGAGGGTCCTCAGCTGATAAGTTGAGTAGGAATGAAGACAAAGGGCACCCCGTTCGCACACCACTAGTGACTGCGAAAGGTAAGAAAAGCTTGTCGTCGACCGTCACTCTCCCCGACACTTAGAAGTAAAGCACCGGAACGATGGAAGTTTACCTTTCGGGGTTTCCACTTGTTTATAAATAGTGCCATAAATCAGACCGATCGACTGAGTCAAATGCAGGGAAACGACAATGGTTAACCTTTGTAAGATATGGCGGTGTTTAGGGATTTGGTGTAGTGTGAAGATTTGGTCCACGCATCGTTGATCGGAGCGAAAACCAGTTAATTCTTCTCGGTAAGATAACACGCGGCTCGGGGATAGTCTGTGGAGCAGAATGGAAGCAGGCAGTTTGGAAGCAACCGGCATGATTCCCTTGTGATGAGCACAGAGTGTGCGAGCAGCTTTCTCGAAAACAGGAATAATTACTAACTCACCCCAGGAAGGTGGAATTTTCTCTTCCTGCCATACCTTAGAAGACAGCGATATCAACTACTTAACAAGTGCTGTGCCGCCAAACTTGAAAACCTGAGGAAGTTTGTCCGAGCCGGGAGGCTTGAACCTTGAATTGTCGAATCTGGACGAACACCGCTTCATTAGGTGGCTCCAATGAAATGACCTAGGGCATGCAATTAAGTGTACTTGGCGGACAATGGATGGGGACTGAATTAGGAGTGAAAATGTTCGGCCCAACGCTCTACGTGTCTTTGCAGGTTAGTGATTCGTGACCCATCCACTTCACAGATAAACTCGCTGACACCAGGCCTTCTGGGGCCGGTGAACCGAATAAGCTGGAAGAGCTTGCAGGAATTGCCGGAATGAGTAGCAGTCCCCGTCTCCGAGGTGCGCTGAGACCACCAAGTCTCGCAGTCATTACGCAAGCTTCGTCTGAGCTGCCGATTGAATCTGGCGCATAAAATTATGAGCTGACTTTAGTGGCACATTTCGACGGCGGTGAAACAGTTCTAGTGAGCGAGCGGAGACCCAACTTTTCAAAGGGTGTTGGGTTAGACCACAAAGCGATTGACCAGAGGAAAGCATCTTTTTGTGTAAACAATCACAATGTTGCTCAATATCCTGGGGTGGACTACAGTTTGAAAGCATCCGATAGTGCAGCTTGAAAGCTCAGTTGAACAGAGGGGTTAAGTACCCTGTTTTAGTCAATCATATGGTGCGTTGTTTTCGGGGTCCACCGAAGCGCATGTAGGTGTTAGCACAAACCAGCGGGTGATCTGAGTCAAGGTAGGTTGTCCAGAATGACCCGCAATGTTGTATAGTACCTCGCCAATGGAAATCGATTGCGATGTAGTCGGTCTGGGAGCAGAACTGTGTTGACGACGGAGAGTGCCAGTTTGAAGTACGTCTCTTATGCCTGAAATTGACGCCGGCGAGCAACGTGTGGTTGTCCTTCCACAACGTGAGAAGCCGGTCTCCATTATCTGTACGTCTCTCATTCAGCGCCTGCTGACCTCTAAGGTGTTCATATGGAAGCAGGCGACAGACTCGTGCATTAAAGACAACAGCAAGTATAACAATATCTGATTTGTTCACTTTATTCAAAAGAAGGTGAAGTTCGGGATAAAAATCGTCCTTGCCAGAATCGCTGCTGCAGTCCGTTTAGGGCGTAGTCAGAAACCACAAACAAGTTCAGTGTTTCTTTGCGATGTCTGTTGATACGACATGATCCCTAAAGCCGAGCTAGAAGAGCATCAGCAGTACATCGGTACGCAATACCGACGTTTCGCTGCCACGCAATCACCGCCGGTCGCAAGTGGGCTAAGGCTACTGCGAGGGTCGCTCTGCTATTACGCAGGCTCGAACCCGCGCTGTCAGATTACAAGACATGCTCGCTACCTTTAGGCTACGGGCCAGCCTAACTGCGCATAGCCCACTGTTACCTGACGTAAGATAACGTAGTCGAGCAGGTGAGCGTGACCACTCCGTGGGTGCATCCAACTTGCTATATCAAACGCACTCAGTGCAAACCGGTTATTTTTGATCGTCAGGCCGTGAGTGACGCACAGTGACAGCAGCCTGTCACCGTTCACATTCGATGAACCAGTGCCATTCAAACCGATAACATCTGTCCACGCCGATGCGTCAAGCCCAACGCGCGCGTTGAAATCACCCAGCAGAAATCGTCGGTCGCTCCACGGGAAAAATAGACAGTATCACTGAGAATAGCTGTGTAGAATTGATCATGCGTGTCATCAAGATAACACATAGTCGAACCGCATGTGCTTATAAACGTGGCAAACTTACCTCTTTCGAGTCGTAAGCGAACGGACATCAGTCGCGCGCTGATGTCTGTTGGTTCACCCACGAGCTGGCCATGGAGGCGATCGAATATTGCAAATCCGAACGCATGATGACATGGTGCTGAGGCGGCGTTGCCCACCCAGTAGAATGTGTAGTCAGCACCTGCTTCATGCAACTTACCTTGTTCATTGAGCCGGGTTTCACTGAGCGCCTCAATATCGATGTGGTAGCGCGCCATTTCCATGCCGACCAGTGCAGTGCGTTGCTCGGGGCGCTCACTCGAGTTCCGATCGTGCAAAGCGCGCATGTTCCAGCATCCTATGCTGAGTGCTTTGCGCGCAGCAATACGATTGCATTGGTGAGCAATCGAACGCAAGGTGGTGATTGTGCTTCGGAGGTTTGCTTGATTGATTGCACCTGGAGACTTTGGCTCGATAATTTGACCCACAAGACAGTGGATGGTTTGGAGGTTTGCTTGAGGGACTCCGCCCGGAGCCTTTGGCTCAGTAGCCTGACACACAGGGCAGTGTGAAGCAGATCCAGCTCGGGAATGTGATTGCAGAGACAGATTGGGATCCACTTGACGGCCGTCACATGCAGCCCCTGAGGTACTGAAACGATTCATATGTTTTGCGACCGTAGTAGAATACGCACCTGCGACCACGTCCAGACGCAGGAGGGTTTTGGCGGGTTTGCACCAATTTGACCAGGAGCTGCCTGGCTTGAGGCGGGTAGTAGAAAACTAATGAACACCAGGAGGTACCCTTTCACCGTCAGAGACAATGCGTAGCGCTCATGCTCTACGGCAATCGAGTTGTGAGCTTATAACCCGTAGACCTGGTGTCTCCCATGGCTAGATTCTATGGGAATAAGATCATCGACCACTTCCTAACCTCCGAAGAGGATGGATTAGGATACTGGCAGGGTGCCCACACCTGACAGGAGCACGATTCGGCTCCTCAGTCAAAGCCTTTGATTAAATGTACAACCGAAAGGCATCGGGTCCAGCACATACGGATTAGTGTCCTGGATCTTAGCAGGGAGAAGGGCGTAACCCAAATCCCATACAACGGTCGCCACGATTAGGTGTCCAGAACATGAACCCATGGCACAATAGCAGCAGCAGAGGGTAGACCCTCTATCTAGATCTAGCCACCATCCGCCTCAGCGTACCGTAGGCTCTCCCGCCGCATATATATATATATATATATATATATATATATATATATATATATATATATATATATATATATATATAATGCATGGTGAACGAAGAAGGCGAATCAGATGGATTGCTACGCCGAACGCCGCCAACACACGGAATTATTCGACTACTTGAATGTGGTGTATGGACCGAGATTGGAGCCACTGAGGACGATGATCGATGGTAGTTCAGGCGCTACCTGCACACAGACTGCAGACATAATGCAGATCTGGCGAAAACACTTTGACTGTCTCTTGAGCAACCGTTCAGAGAACAACTGGCCTACAATGAACGGCCTCAAGCAGCGCGATGTGGAGGCGAGGCTGGATGAGACGCAGAGGGCACTTGCTCAGTTGCGGCGCGGAAAGTGTGCCGGGGCCGATGGGATCCCGCCTGAAGTATTGAAACACGGCGGACACGCGTTGAGGACTGCGCTGCGCCACTTGGTGCAACGCGCATGGATTGAGGAGGAGGAGGTGCCTGCTGAGTTGAAGGATGCCCTTGTGCTAACACTGTACAAGGGCAAAGAGAGCAAGCATTGTTGCACTAATTATCGTAGCATCAACTTGATGAGTTGTGTGGGCAAGGGAATTGCCCGAATCCTGCTCAACGGCCTCGACAGTCAGGTTGTGGAACCTAACGGGGCGGATGAGCAGTGTGGATTCCGTTCGGGTCGCAGCACTATATGTAGGGTGTTTGCGGCTCGCAGTTGCAAGAGAAGTGCAGAGAACGACACCAGCCATTGTACTCGCTTTTTGTTGACTTCAAAAAGGCGGTGAATCGCGAGGCATCGTGGCTGGTGTTGGGTAAGTTTGGTTGCCCGCGTAAGTTTGTAAGTTTAATTGAATGTCTGCACAGTGGTATGCGGGCGAGGGTGCGGCTGAGTGGAGAGACCTCGGATGACTTTGCAGTTGTCTCTGGTGTGAAGCGAGGTTGTGTCTTAGCTCCTGCCCTGTTTAATATTTATCTTCATGCAATGATGTGCTTTTGATACAACTTGGGATTGCGGTGTTCGTGATGATGGGTTGCTGAACACTCGTCGCTTCGGTGCGAAAACTCTGTTCTGTGAGACAACTATCCGTATGTTGCTGTTTAGTCTGATCTCCATCGCCTCCAAATTACTCGCGTCCATAATTCTCCACAGACTAACTGGCGCTCGTGAAAGCCAGATTCGTGAGGAGCAAGCCGGGTTTCGTCGGGGTCGTGGCTGCATCGACCACATCTTCACCTTGCGTCAGTTGTTGGAGCACCGTCACACATATTGGCGGCCCACCGTAGTCGTGTTCCTCGACATCAAAGGTGCCTTCGATTCGGTTGATCGATGTGCCCTTTGGAATTGTCTACTCAGGAAAGGTGTGCCCGAGAAATATGTAAATATTATCCAAGCATTATATGCGCGTAGCACGGGCAGAGTAAGGGCTTACAGCAGGCTGTCGCCACCCTTCAATATCTCCAGCGGTGTGAGACAAGGATGCCCGCTGTCACCTTTCCTATTCAACTTCGCTATTGACGAAGTCATGGAGATTGCATTTACAGGACATGACTTGGAAGGTTTGGAGCTACTCCCAGGAGAACGACTTCTTGACTTAGAGTATGCAGACGACATTGCCCTCATCTGTGACAGCTCCGAGACGTGTCAAGCCGCGCTGGACAGATTAGCACTGGCTGTCAGTCGCTTCGGGCTTTTCTTTGCACCACCGAAGTGCAAAGTGTTCCTCCAGGATTGGCAGGGTTCGCCCCCTGTGCTGACCCTTGGTGGGGATCAGCTAGAAGTCGTTCAGAAATTCAACTACCTGGGAAGTTGTATCAGCGCCCTTGGGATCGAAGACGAGATCACGAACCGCATAGCGAAAGCTCGAAGTGCTTTTGCTAACCTTCGCCACCTATGGCTGAGGCGCGACATTACTCTCGCCGTGAAGGGTAGAGTGTACAATGCAGCGGTACGTTCGACCTTACTGTACGGTTGCGAAACCTGGCCCCTAAGATCGGCGGACATGAAGAGGCTACTTACGTTCGACCATCGGTGCCTTCGCAGTTTGGCTCACATCTGGTGGGAACACCGCGTGAGTAACGAGCGTGTTCGACGCATTGTTTACGGCCTAGGAAAAGGGAATGAACCGCTCAGCACCGTCATTTCACTCACCAGGCTCCGATGGCTGGGCCACGTGTTGCGCATGCCAGCCCACCGACTCCCTCGACGTGCGTTGTTTGCTCACCGGGGATGTGGGTGGAAGAAGAGGAGAGGTGGCCAAGCGATGACTTGGTCCAGAGGAATGAAGGCCCTCACTTCGGAGCTGGCCTCAGTTGGAGTTTCACGACTCCCTGGTTGGGGTCCAAAAGACGGTGAACACGTTTGGCTGGATACACTTGCTGATATGGCAAGGAGCCGACCTCAGTGGCGTTCCTGCTGTGAGTTTCTTTGTCCTTCCCCATCCCTTTAGCCTCCCCCTCCATCTACGATCTTATTTGATAGGGTAAAACTTAATTAAATTTTTGTTTTTGCCTAGTAGCCGGCTAGTAGCTTACCGGAACGATGCGTATCCGTTGCTGGTAGCTCAGCTGGCATTCAACTGTCGTATTTATTTTTCCTTTATGTATTGTATGTATGTGTGTATTTCCTTTATGTATTGCGGTACAATAGCGGAGATGTTTTACCATCTCTAGCTGACATGTATAATGATGATGATGATGATGTTGCTGTTTGCTGACGACTGTGCATTGTTTTCACACAGCGCGGATGAGTTGCAGCACATGACTAGTGCTCAGGCTTCGACAGCGGCCAAATTTGGGCTCACCGCCAACACAAGCAAAACTGTCTGTCTCTTTCAGACTTCACTGAAAGTGCCTTCTTCAACATTGTCGCGATTCAACCTTGGTGCTTGTATTGGAAACCACCACCCGTTGCTGCTACCTTGGGAGTGATGTCGACTGACAAGCGGCTACGCAGTGAGCTGCGTATCCGCGTCTCGAAGGCAGCGGTGGCACTCGGGAAACTAGAGTACCGAGTGTGGAACAACCATCAGCTTACCATTGCAATGAAGCTGATGGTGTACAAATCCATGGTGCTGTCCGTTCTTCTATACGGCAGTGAAACGTGGACGATGTACCGTCGGGATGTGCGATATCTCGAGCGGTTCCAACAAGTGTTTTTTGGTTTTACCTAGGCCATTTTGCATTTTTTGTTTCCTGAGTTTTGGTGTGCTTTAAATTGGCTTAAATTTGCAAGAACGACATTGTCTCCACTGATGTCTTATGCTGGCTATGACATCCAATTTTTCCACCGACGTAGATTCAGCATATCATGGTCCCTACCTGGAAGACGGACTGGTCCGACGGGCATCAAACTTGAAGTTGCTTTTTTCATGCTCCTCCACCACGTCTTTGTCTGTCAACCGCGGCACATTTCCAAATCCCTCCCTTTGAGTGCAGAATGCGCTCGACGTGGAAGGCGATGGGCTGACATGCGCAAAACGTGCCCGTGCCAACGCTTGCGATGTCGCAGAAAAACATTCTGAAGACTGCCACTACTCGCTCCAAGCAGTCGGCCTCAGACCTCTGCGTTGCATATGTGGTGTACCACCACACCCGAGCAATCCTTCGTAGACAGCGGTTGTCGAAGACTGAGCGAATAGGCCGTCTCGCAGCCGTACAGGAGTACTGCACTGACGGAAGCATTTTACACCCTGCCCTTGAGTTTGAGACTGACATCACGACGACGCCATAGGTGTCTCAGTTTGATTAATGCAAGGCAGGCCTTTGCAATCCGTTGTGAGACTTCATCTCCAGCACCGCCAATAGCCGTGATACAACTCCCTGGATAAGTAAAGCAAGGGACTTGCTCCGGAACATGTCCAGCAATGGTGAGCGCGGGTTCAGGCACCTGCCAGTCCTGGAGCAGTGTTATACATTTCCCATCGTCATCAGTATGCACGTTAGCTGCAGGTGGAAAACAACTATTGTGCCGCAATACAAAGGACAAGAAGCAAAATCAGTGGCACGCCGGCTGAGTCACCAGTAACGGATGGACATCGTTCCGTAGAGTTAACAGCCGGCTATCATGCCTCAAAAAGTTACGTTATACCTAACGAATGCGATCGTGATTGGAGGAGAGTCTAAGCAGGAGGGGATGGACAACGGAACTCACAGCACAAACGCCATTGGGGCCGGCTCCTAGCCATATCAGCAAGTGTGTCCTTACGACCCCAGCCAGGCCGTCGGGATGCACCAACCGACGCCAGCTTCGAAGTCTTTTCATTTCTCTCGACCAAGTCATCGCTTGGCCTCCCCTCCTCCTCTTCCAACCACACCCCGGACACGCAAACAATACACTTCGCGGGAATCCGTGTACTGGCATGTGGAACACGCGGCCCAGCCATCGGAGCCTGGTGCTTGATATAATGGTGCTGAGCGGTTCACTCGCTCTTCCTGCACCAAATACGCGACGCCGAACACGCTCATTGCTCACGCGGTGCTCCCACCACACATGAGCTAAGCTGCGAAGGCAGCGATGATCGAATGTGACGAGCCTCTTTATGTCTGTCGACCTGATGGGCCAAGTTTTACAACCATTTAGAGGAGTTGAGCGGACGGCTGCGTTGTAAACTCTGCTCTTCAGGGCGAGATTAATGTCGCGTCTGCTCCACAAGTGGCGGAGATTGGCATAAGCACCTCGAGCTTTTGCTATAAGGTTCGTAACCTCATCTTCAATCCCTCGGGTGCTAATATAGCTGCTCAGGTACTATAATTCCCGAACGACTTCTAGCTTATCACCACAATGCTTTAGCGCAGGGTTGGTTCCCTGCCAATCTTGGAGAAGGACTTTGCATTTCGATGGAGCAAGGCATTGCCCAAAACGATTGACAGCAAATGCTAATCGGTCCAGTGCTGCTTGGTATGTTTGGGAGCTGTCACAGACTAGGGCAATATCGTCCGCGTACTCCAAGCCAAGATGTCGCTCTCCAGAAAGTTGCTCAACACCTTCCAGGTCGTGTCCAGCGAACGCTGTTTCCATGACTTCATCAATAACGAAGTTAAAGAGGGAAAGTGACAGCAGGCAACTTTGTCTTACACCGCTGGTGATACTGAAGGGTGGCGACAGTTTGCCACAAACCCTCACTCTGCCTGAACTATGCGCGTACAGCGCTTTGACAATGTTTACGTATTTATCAGGCACACCTTTTCTCAGCCGACAGTCCCAAAATGCACATCGATCGACTGAGTCGAAGGCACCTTTTATGTCAAGAAACACGACCACGGTGGGTCGCCAATAAACATGGCGGTGCTCCAGCACTTGACGCAAGGTAAAGATGTCGATGCAGCCCCGACCTAGACGAAATCCGGCTTGCTCTTCACGAATCTGGCTTCCACGAGTGCCAGTCAGTCTGCGGAGAACGACAGACGCAAGCAATTTAGAGGCAATTGAGATCAGCTTGATCCCTCTATTATTGCCGCATTCCAAACGGGAGCTTCCCTTGAAAATTGGGACAATGACGGAGCGGCCCCATTCTGTCGGGGCATTCTCCTGCTCCCAAACTTTCACTAGCGCGTCGTCTGAATGGTCTACTAAAGCATGTCCCCCGAATTGGAAGAGGGCTGTGAGAATTTTATCTGCCCCTGTGGCCTTATTTAATTTCAACAGCCTGACCTTGCGTTCGACTTCTGCGCGTGAGGGCGGATCCAAGGAGTCGACCCAGGGAGAATTGCGCTCAATACCCGGAAAAGATACCGATAACTCAGGTTGGTTGGTTGGTATGATCTCTCTAATACCAGATCTCCGACTGCATGTTTTCCGTATCAGACGGAAGAACTTACAATGATTGCCAACGGTAGCGGCTGTTTCCATCTCTGATGCACGATGAGACCACCAGGCTTTGCGGTCTTCCTTCAGGTTAGCACGTAGTTTTGCCCTGAGATTTTTACGATCCTCATAGTATTAGCTTCCAGCCAGAATACGTCGGCGAGCATCCATGAGTTCCAGAGACTGTGTAGAGACCCAATGTCGGCCGGTGGCCGAGTGGTCGGCACGTTTGCTTTCCAACCATAAGGTCACCGGTTCGAATCCGCGTAGGGGTGGGCGTCCTCGCGGTATACTCAGCCCGCGCGCGACTGGTGGTGGTTGCGCGGCAGCGAAGCGCCGTTATGACGTATAAGCTGACACATTTCATTCATTTCATTTCAATGTCCAGTTTGGCAATTTGATTTGCCAAATGAAGACATGCCTGCTGATAGTAACGTTTGACGAATATGCATCCATTGAGCTTCAATGGTGTTCAGTGGGCGCTTATTCAACCCGGATATCAGCGCCCTTTGGTACACACACAGAACACCTATCTTCACCAGCTGGCTAGTGTCAATCCTTTCACGTGGACCTTGCGGATGTCCACCGAAACGCACTAGGAGGTCGGAGCAAACAGCTGCGTGGTCAGAGTCTGCACTCGTGCTCCAAATCGAGCGACAGTTTAGGACACAGCCTCTCTAGCGGTAACTGTTCGCGATATGACCAATTTGCCTTCATGGCTGACCCTAGGCTGCTGGGCGCCAATTCACGCTTCTGCGGGTACTGTGTCGAACGTTTGTGTTCGCGAGAAAGATACGCGTATCTTCACACAGCTGTAGCAATCGCTCACCGTTATCATTACGGGAGCCTACACTATGTTGGCCGCCCAGATGAAGCTCATCAGAGAACAATTTTCCGACTTGGGCATTTAGATCGCTAACCAACACCACAGTATCCGTGCGTCTTCTGTAACAAAGGAGATCGTGAACTTGCTGATAGAAATCATCTTTTACCGGATCAGTGATACAGTTTGTATGAGCGTTGGCCGCAATAACAACCAGGTACCGTTCGTTCCCGCGCGACTTCGTTGCATGGAACGAAGCAGCTAATCTAACGGCGCACATCCGACTGTTGACTGGGATCCAATCGATTAGAGCAGCTTCCGGGAACTCAAAACAATGCCGATGCCATGTTGACCGGCATTTGAAGCTGCATCATCGCTAGACAGGCGCTATGAGAATTTGCCACCAGTGTCGCATGTAGGGGGTCGCAGGGTAAGCATGGAGCTCGAATCTTGCAGGTGGGTTTCTGATAAGCAGCAAATGTCGATCGATGTGGTCTCTATTGTGCGGGCAAGTGCTGCTTGTTAGCCAGTCTGTACCAGTGTGTACACGTTGTGACAATGCAAGTCTTGGCGAGGCGCGAGGACTCCAAAGGGAAGCTGATGAACTGACGTTGTCCGCTTGGTTGAACATAGGTTTGTGGACTGAATTGGAATGACGTCCTGCGACTGTGTGTGAGTTGCGACTAGAAGACAAACGACTATTGAAACAAGGTGGGGGGGGGGCAGGAATTTGGGGATTGAAAATGGGGGGATAAAAGGGAAGTTGGAGCAGGACGATAAGTATGGAAAGCGCAAGAAGAGGGGTAAGAAGACGGGAAGGCCTGAGCATTAGCATCCATACCCCTATCCATCCTGCTCGATTCATCAGATAGGGCACCATTGACTATCCCTTGCAAAGGCCAGAGCATCAAGAAATTGTTAGAAGTAAGATTCATTGTATTGCATGGACAGAATACTGTCAGATTGCCCAGGCTGAGACAGGAGAACGATTAAGGTTCTCAACCAAAACCTTTGGTTCAAAAACCTTACCGCAAGGCAGCGGGATTTTGGCACTGGGCTAGAGATAACCCGTTTTATACAATTGGGAGTCATCATCTTTCCAACCTAGTGGACCAGGAGGCTGAGTTTGTCTGGCCTCTAACCATTTGCGAATCTAGTATGAGTGGTTCTGAATTTGCACAAAAACACCACACAACATAGCTCAATGGATCTCTATGTCACCCAAACCATCGCACCACGGAGTGAAGTATAAGCCGTGCTTAGAAGCCTCCATCACTACGCGGTCCAAAGCGCTCTGGACGGTTTGTGGATCGTCCCCCAGCAAGGCGATATCATCGGCGTAGTCCAAGTCCCGGACTGTCTCCAAGGAGGAGCTCAACACCGCTGTTCTGGACACCTGTCAGTGCTCCTTGGACGACTTCTTTGATGATAAAATCGAAGAGGAGAGGTGAAATAGGGCAACTTTGGCGAACACCGCTGATCACATTAAGCGAAAAAGAGAGCGTGTCGTAAGCCATGACTTTGCTCGACGTGTAACTGTAAAGTTCTTTCAGAATGGTTACAAACTTGTCGAGCACACCTTTCTACAGTAAACAGTTCCACAATGCAGAACTATCTACTGAATCAAATGCTGCTCGGATGTCCAAGAACACTACGATTGTTGGCCGCCGGTGGATGTGACGGAGCTCGAGAAGTTGGCGGAGCGTAAAGATTTGGTCGATGCAGCCGCGACCTGGACGAAATCCGGCTTGTTCTTCTCGGGAAACCTCTAGTCGTTGAAAGCCTGCGAAGTAGAACAGACACGAAGGTTTTGGATGCGACAGAGATCAACGAGATTCCGCGGTAGTTACAGTAATTGTCGCGGGAGCTTTGTGAATCGGAACAATGACCGATACTCCCCAGTCCAAACTTTCGTGAACAACGATAGGACTTCGCTGACAAGTACACTCCCGCCATCTCTGAATAGAGCCGGTGGTAGGCTGTCGGCACCAGGAGCCTTGTGGCGTTTCAAAGATTGGATTGCACCTCAACTCTCTGTTTCAGTTGCAGGGCCTGTGGAGCAGGCCAAGCATCATCCGTTGGGGCTGGAGGTGCTATAGGGGTTGTGTTGGGTAATTGAATGAAAGAGCGAAATGCTGTGCCCAGCGACCAGCTCGCCTGTGAAGGTTGGTGATCTTCGTGCCGTCTGATTTGCAAATTCTCTGGTTGATAGCATAGGAATTACAACCGGTGGCCCTGATGATGCAAAATAGACGGCGGAAATTGCCAGCTGGTGCAGCGGCTCCGATCTCACTAGCTTGTTTTGACCACCAGGATTCACGATTAAAGCTAAGGTTTGCTTTCAGCTGTTGCATAACAGACCGGTGGTGTTCGTTGTGCTCTGCGCCAGCAGGCATCGCCCGTCGGAGTTCCAGCAATCCCGAGGATCTTCCCGAGATTCAGCTTTTGGGTGTGGAGCGAACGAGGCCACAGCTGGACAAACCGGCCAACAGCATGGCTTGTTGCAGAATTGATAAGTATTGAACAACAACCAGAGTGCGAGAGAGAGCAAGATTTTCACGAAGCCATTGTTGACCCTCCTTCGCCATTGGGTCCTCCAACTTGTAGGTGTTCTGTCGGGTGTGTCTGGACCTAGGTGAACCATCAAAACGCATGTAAACGGTCACGCATACCAATGCATGATCGGTATAGACGCATGTTGACCAAAATGATCGGCAGTCGCGTACGCTACCGCGCCACCTGCGACTTATGGCTTTGTGATCAATCTGTGACCAGCACTGGGTTGATGATGGGGAGGGGGGCAAGTGGCGTACTGGTGTCCAGGATGACGAAAGCTCGTGTTGGAGAGGAATAGCTGATGATCAGTACACAGACTGATCAGTCTCTCTCCGTTGTCTGAGCGAACATCATCATATCCATGCGCTCTTTTGAGGTGGCGCACACAAGGCAACAGCCGATCGACACTTGCGTTGAAGTCTCCTGCCAAAACAATGATGTCTGTTTTAGGAGCCCTTAGGAGCAGCTCATGAAGGTTCTGGTAGAACTGGTCTTTGACTGTGTCCGTGCTGCAGTCAGGGAGCGCGTAGACAGAGATCACGAAAGCAACATGCTTTTCGACTCGACGTTTGCCAACTTTACAAGAGTCGTGGAGTTTCATCGCACAAAGGCGACTATTGATCGGAATCCAATCAATCAGAGCAGCGTCGGCTCTAGCACTGAGGGCGATTCCAACACCAGCTTGCCCAGATGCGGCAGACTCGGCGTCACCAGAGAGGCGTAGATGGAAGCGGGTGCGTGAGTGGAGCGGCGACGCTAGCTGGTAGACCGAGTTAGAGTCATGGAGTCACGTTTCACTCAGGCAGCATATATCAATTCCAACGGTCTCCAACGTGCGTGCAAGTCCAGCTTGCTGACCGATCTGCAATAATGTGCGTATGTTGAAGGCTGCAAGTTTGAACTGCGTTCCCGGGTTGTAAGAGCAAAGATGGAAGCCTTCGGGACTGACAGCTCTCTGTTGAGCACTGTGTGATTGAGTTCGCAGATGTTACGGGAAAAGGTTCATCGGTGGAGGTGGGGTTGATCGCCATAGAGGAATCAGGTAAAATGTGTGTGAATGGTACAAGGGAAGGGTAGGTAAAGTGGGGACGTGTGCTTGTGCATTTGGTATGGTAGCATGAATAATTAGCATCATAACAGCAAGAGTGCGTGTGAATAGTTGTAGTTGTAATAAGCGCGGATACCGGGATGAGACAGTAGGTGAGATGAGTCGAAAACGGCTTCTGAAAGAGACGGGCACTATGAGTCTTGAAAACTAGTAGAAATGTCTCAAAGATTGTTCCGTCCGTATTTTGGTGAGGAACTGGTTGCGCATGCAGTACTGTGGGCTGCAGGGTGCGTTGAAGATCCTCGTCTTCGACCTGTGCGGATGCCATGACGGTAAGGTCGATAGTAGTTAGAGGGAAGCGTGAGGCTGACTCGGGAGAGAGCATCAGCTACGAGGTTGTCGACACCTGAGACATGATGTATGTCAGCAGTGAACTGCGTGACAAAGTTAAGATGCCTGGTTTCCCGTTTTGAATATTTGTCAGAAGCTGAATTGAAGGCGATGATCAGAGGCTTGTGATCAGTGTAGATTGTGGAAGCCTGACCTAAGGTGTGTCGGAAGTGAAGAATTGCTAATTAGATGAGAAGCAGTTCTCTACGAAACGTGCTGTAGCGGGATTCCGCTGGTTGCTAGCGTTTGGAGCAGAAACCTTGCGATTGCCACTGCCCACCAACTGCTCCTACCGCAACGTCTGAAGCGTCAGTTGTCATGGAAAGGGGATCAGAGGGTTAGGAGTGAGCGAGGAGGGCCATGTTGGAGATAGCATCCTTGAGTTCGGTGAAAGCCGTGTGTGTTATATCGGGGAAAGCAAATTTGTGTTTTTTCCTCTGAAGATGTCGGTCAAATTCTGCATGAGGTGAGCGCATCGGGGAATGAAGCGTCTGTAGTAGTTGACTAGACCACAAAATCGACGAGATTATTTGAAATGTGAGGCTCTTACCGAAAATTCCCTTGTTATTCCCGACGCAATATTTTTTTCGATTGCACCTAGCAGGTCGAGATGTTGATTCACAGAAGAGTGATGCTTGCCTCTTAGCAGTTATTTATAGACCTCCGAACTCATCAGCAGACAGCGATAACATTCTGTTAAACGCCCTCCGCTATGCTGTTTCACAAAAGTACTCTCACTATCTTATAATGGGTAACTTTCATGTTCCTTCAGTAGCATCAATGTCCCCTAATGGGCCATCATTTAAATCGAAACTCCTCGAATTCATGGATATGGCAGTTTTGTATAACCATGTGCATCGACCAACCAGACATCGCGGTTCAAACAAACCATCACTCTTGGACTTAATCCTGACTAATGAAGAGCTGATGGTTGAGTCAGTAGCATACGATCATCCACTGGGTCGTAGCGACCATTCAGTCTTAACATTTGGTTATGTATGTTAGGCCAGTATTGTTGCTCAAGAAAGTGAGACTCAACGAACTATTACGGACTATTATAAGCTGCGCAGCTTAACAGCAACCGTTGACTGGGACCTACAGACGCACAACTCAGCGAATGACGCGTAGAATGAATTGAAAGACAAAATTAACTGGGTCATACAATCAGCATCGAAGGTTGTACAATTACGAGCGTCGCGCCGGACCAATACGTGGATCCGGAGCAGAACACGTCAATGGATCAACAGAAGAGATGAAATCTGGAGGCAACATTTGCTAAGCCCATGTGATATCACATGGCAGGATTACAAAGTCATCAGAAACTACTGCACGTCACTCATTAGAGTCGGTAAGTACGAATGGCAGGAGAATATGGTGCTGAAATTTACGAGTAACACCAAAATGCTATACAGATTTGTGAATGGCAGAAGAAAGGTTAAGCCCGGAATACCACCACTCAGGACGGCCAGTGGCCTAACAACTACTGCTGTGGATGCCGCGAACGCTCTACTCTTGCAGTTAGGCTCTGTAGCTATAAATGTCATGGAACCTTCGCCCTATCAACTCCCAACCAATGTCGTTGGCTTATCCAGCGTCACCTTTACTCCAGCAGCTGTTGCAAGCAAACTACAGTCTCTCCGGGAGTACAGTGCCCCTGGAATCGACATGATCTGCCCAAAAGTACTAAAAACGCTTGCTCCCACCATAGCAGCACCACTTGCAACCTTTTTCCAGGGCCTGCTTAACTCCCATACACTTCCATCTGAGTGGAAAATTGGGATTATCACTCCAATATATAGAGGAGGTAAGCGCTCGGATCCTGCTAACTACCGACCTATTACTTTCCTTCCTGTTTTATCAAAAGTTATGGAATGGGTAATCGCAGATGGACTGACGCGATACTTTGAAAGTCAACAGATAGTTTCTAATGCCCAACATGGTTTCCGACGCAGACGATCCTGTCTCACCAATTTGCTGATTACTCGGGACTTATGAACCAGGGCGGCTGATGAAGGAGTGCCCATGGATGTGATATACCTGGATTTTTCTAAAGCATTCGACAGGGCCAATCACTTTTTTCTCTTCCAAAAGCTTGCTGCTTACGGTATCAACGGTTCCCTGCTCACCTGGTTGGAAGACTACTTACACGACAGAGCAATCAAGGTAAGAGTAGCCGACACCTATTCCGATAGCCTTTACGTCTCCAGTGGTGTACCACAAGGATCCGTCCTCTGTCCGCTACTGTTTTTAGTCTACATTAATGACCTTCCAGCAAACCTTCTATCTCCAATGCAAATATTTGCAGACGATGCTAAAATATGGAGAGCAATTCGCTCAGCATCCGACCGTGTCTACCTCCAGGAAGATCTGACCCGGATTAACGAATGGGCAGAAAAGAACCAGCTCCCACTGAACCCTACCAAGTGCCACCTGCTGACGGTGCACAACAGCTTCGTCAACACATACCTTTTGGGGCAACACGTGATTAGTGAACGCGACTTAGGTATAATCGTGCAAGAGAGTCTTGGAAATTCGCTCCAATGTTCGAAAGCAGCAACTGTGGCGAACTTGAACTTGCGACTTTTGAGGCGAGCTCTCGGCACTTTTGAGCGACGGCTAGAACCCTTGTTGATTAACTCCTACATTCGTCCTCATGTTGAATATGCAATTCAGGCCTGGTGTCCATGGTTAAAACGAGACATCCGCATCTTGGAACAGCCCCAAAGAAGAGCCACAAAGGCAACGCGTGGACTATCCGGTATAAGTTACGAAATGCGTCTTCGTGTACTCTGTGTGTTCTCATTAGAATACCGACGGCTTCGCGGAGATCTTACTCTCACATACCGGATACTAACCGAAATCCAGCATCCATGTACATCACTATTGACTCTAGCCCCATACAAACAAAACCGAGGCAACCACCTGAAACTAATGACGCAACACTCGTTTGAATTGCAGAAAGTATTTTTTCTCACTTAGAATCTGTTCTCACTGGAATGCATTACCAAACTATGTGGTGAACGCACCAGACCGGACGACATTCGAAAGACTCTTAGATTTTCATCTTAGTGATAAACGATACACAACACTTTGCTCAAGTGTCATGATTTAACCACTGATACTTTACGTTCCACGTTGGAACATTTTGATTTTAATTTTCTTTTGCATATCCATCCTGTGGGTCTTGTAAAGTTATGCTTTTTATCCCATCATACACCATTGAACCATTGAAATCTTTGATGGATTGTCCGCATGGACCTCGATACAATATGATGAGACAAGGTGGTCTAGGAATTCTACCGGACTGGCCAAGTTCGCACTTAGTCGGATTGGTGGTGACGCCGTGTTGGGTCAGCCGCTGAAAGAGAGACTGAAGGTGAGCTAGGTGCTCTTCGTCGGACGAATTGGCCACTAGAATGTCTTTGAAATAAGGATAGGCGAACTCTAGGCCACAGGTGACATAGTGGATGAAGCTCTGTAATGTTTTTGCGGCATTATACAATCCGAAAGGCCCTCAAAAATTTGCACTAACCGAAGGGGTTAATGACGACTGTTTTAGGTATCTCTTTTTCCTCAGCAGGTATTTGGCGATAGGCTCGAACAAGACCGTCTTACCTTTGAGACCTGCATTGAGGTTCTGCATATGCGGGATGGGGTATCCATCGGGAACCGTAAGTTTGTTTAGGGCCCGGTAGTCACCGCAAGGGCGCTAGTCTCCAGATTCTTTTAGAACCATCTGGAGTGGATAACACCAAGGGCTATCCGAATTGCGGATTATTCCAAGTTCGAGCATGTGCTCAAACTCCGTCCTAGCTAGCTTCACTTTCTCCGGCGAAAGTCGACGCGGGCGTGATGCGACGCGTGAGTCGTTGGTACGCATATGGCGCGTGACTTGAGAAGCCACGTTGAGAGCTTCGTTTACTGGATGAACGAGCTTAGGGTACAGAGAATAGTTGCACATAGTCGGAGGAAGTCTGTGATCAAACATAAACAGGGGGGTAGCTGCAATGCCGGCGTTGGTGCCAGCGACGCTGAGCGTGTTTGCGGGGTCGACTATCCTCCGTTTTTTTCCCATGGACCAAGAGGTCCAAATGTCTGAAGAAGTCTAAGCCGGTGATGGCAAACGGGACGGCAGAAATAATGAACACCTAGCGAAAAGTTCTACGGTGACCCAAGTTAAGGGTTAAAGAACACTGGCCGTATGTAGGGATTGATATGCCGTTGGCGCCACGGAGATTGAGAGGGCCGGCTTACTGGCCTCTCCAGGTGCAGGAGGAATCACACTAACCTCAGTCCCGGTATCGACCAGGAACTCGGTTTCAAATTTGCAGTCCTTAACATAAAGGAGGCGACTGCCGTCGGGAAGACCATTGCCGCTAGCTGCCTGTACGTCATGTCCCGAGAGTTGCCTTATTGAGTCGGATTGAAAGTGCATGGTGTGGTACAACGCTTGGCTTGTGCACCAAATCAGCGGTGGTGCCAGCAGTACTGATTACCGCCTGCAGAGTCTTTAAGGTTAGGCGATTAGCTACGTAAGCGGCATCCGTTATTGTCAGACCTTTTGTGAGTTTACTCACGGCGCAAAGCAGCTATTTCCGCTAAAATAGTCACACATTCTTGTGAAGAATGGTCAGACTGGGTTAGAGGTGAACAACAAAGAACAGAAGCGCTATCATGAGTGTAAGGTAACTGTGGCAAAGGAGAATTGACGAAATTGAGCCGACGAAAACGAACAACTACTGCGTCGGCTATTTGAGGGGTATCTCCCATCGATTGAAGTTGAATCGCAGTGAGAATACCTTGGGTTGTTTCCGGTAAACGCTGTACCCAGAGTTCACGCAATAGTGATTCGTCCATGGACGATTTGTCGCATCTCGCACAGTACCGTTGATGGTTTCTTGCCCTTCAATTGCAGACCATGGAATAGCTGCTGGTTGCGGGTTAGTTCGGATGGTGTGCTTCTGCTAGTGACGGCCTGCTTAAGCGTGTTGTAACGTTTCTCAGAAGCAGCCAAAGACAATGGGAGAACACGCAGAAATCAAGCTAGAGTAAAGGTTAATGAACGGGAGAATAGCTAGTAAAAATATGGCACCGGAGAAAAGCTAGCTAGGGAAGATGTAGCTGGGCGTCGATTGTGTGGCCGTGTGCCCAAGTCGCGCGCTTCTAAGCCGGATGTCGTATTTGTGTTTCAATCAAACTGGAACAATGTTCCGACCGGCAAGCCGCTTAATTCCCTTATACATAAGAAAACTATAATTTAGGATAACTTACACAGTGATACAGGGGAATCTCCAGGTCACTACAAAACCATGTGGAATAGAACCACTCTTCGAGCTTGACACGACCACGAGGATCGTGCACCCCGTCCGCTCCCACAATGACCAAATTTCTCCTAGAGATAACATGGACAAGGTAGTGGGTAAGAGACAAGTAAACACCTTGTCAACATGCACATCAAGCGAAGCCACATCGGGGATGTCAAACAACAACCAGTCACTTGTAATGATAAAATAAAGTAAAATAAATCGACCAAATCACACGGATATGCCGAATTGACTCTTCACTAAATTAGCATATGAAGTAAACATGTTATCAACATATCCGCCTAAATTCAAGATGACAGAATAAGAAAGCAAAGACATTCCCAACAAATGCGAATAAAATTAACGAAATTAACCGCTTGTCTGAGCGACGTGTAAAAATATGCAGATGATTATTCATATATACAATACAATGAGGTAACGAAGTATGTAATAACAAATTGTTGCCGACCGAACACCTGAAATAAAAAAACTCAGTGGGCACGCATGTGGTTAGGAAATCGAATGCAGCGTACCTACCAACGCTGCGACCGTTCAGCCCAAGTTCCCATCGTCGTTTCAATGATGATCCCGACTGACTTCGCACGTGGCTAACTAGAACGGCCTGACTCAAACCCTTGCGACGGCATGATCAACAGAACCATGAGCTCGATGTCGGTGCAGTACTCCCCATCGGCGCTTGTCGCTTCACGACCTAACGCTTCGTTTCAGCATCCACAAGGGCTTTCTCCTGAATCTCGGCAACTGCGTTCGTAATCAGATCGCGACCTGCACGCCGATCAACCGCCTTCGATTCGCAACACCTGAAATCAACTTTGGAACGTGATACCCGCACCATGAGCATGTCCTGGTAACGAAGCTATGGTTTCTCCACACTCAGCTGACCTTATAACAGCTGCTTCGGTATCCGCGTCGAATCCATACGTCACATATGTCTGAGCCACCTCAAGTGTCTCAGCAAAAGGATACAGTCCATTGCATACATTCCACTCCAGTGATACTCCGCCGTGTCTGTAACTCTGTCGCACCAACCGATGCGCGAAATCCGTCACAGACACTGTTGGTGAAACCGCTAGAGATATCTCACGTCCCGGCGGTACATCGTCCACGTTTCACTGCTGTATAGAAGAATGCGCAACACCATAGATTTGTGCACCATCAGCTTCGTGCCGACGGTAAGCTGATGGTAGTCCCACACTCGGTACTCTAGCTTCCCGGATGCTACGCGGATACGCAGCTCACTACATATTTGCTGATCAGTCGAAACCACAATCCCAAGGTAGCAGAAGCGGGATGTGGATTCCAATACTTCATCACCAATGCTGATTTGCGGCACCATTGAAAATTACGCCTACGATGATGACTGAAAGAACAGGCCGTTTTGCTTGTGTTGATGGTGAGCCAAAATTGGGCCGCCATCGAAGCCAGAGCACTAGTCCTGTGCTGCAACTCATCCGCGCTGTGTGAAAACAGTTCACAGTCGTCAGTGTAGAGCAACATACGGATAGTTGTCTCACAGCTTAGTTTCTCGCACTGAACTGACGGATGTTCAGCAAGGCACCATCAATACGGTGCTCCACACGGACACCGCAATCCCAAGCCGCATCAAAAGCACAAGATAGCATGGCAGTAAGATAAATATTACATTTGGCAAGGGCTAAGACACAGCCTTGCTTCACACCGGAGACAATTTCGAAGTCATCCGAGGTCTCCACTCAGCTGCACCCTCGCCCGCATACCACTGTGTAGATAATCAATTGGACTTACAATCTTGCCCAACACCAGCCACAATGCCTCGCGGTTCATCGCATCAATTGCTTTGATGAAATCAACAAAAAGCGAGTATAAAGGCTTGTGCCGTTCTATGCATTTCTACTGCAAGTGACCAGCCGCAAACACCATATCTATGGTACTACGACCCGAAAGGGATCCATAATGCTCTTCCACCACGTTCGGTTCCAAAACCTGACTGACGGGGCGGTTGAGCAGGTTTCGGGCAATGGCCACGCCCACACCACTCAGCAGCATGATGCAACGATAACTGGTACTCTCTTCGCCGTTTTTCAGTGCTTGCACAAAAGCATCCTTCAGCTCAAGGTGCACCTCGTTCTCAATCCCTACGCGTTGCACCAACTGGTGCAGCGCATTCACCAACGCAGTTCACCGTGTTTCAATACTTCAGGTGGGATGCCGTCGGCACCGGCATACTTGCCGTTTCGCAGCTGAATAAGTGCTCTTTGCGTATCATCCAGTGTCGACGTATCCGCGAAACTCACCTTCACATCGTGCTGCTTCAGACCGTTCAAAGTAGACCTGTCAATCTCTGAACTTGTGTAGCAAATGCTGCATTCTTCTCTAACACCAATGCGCCAATCGTCGCATTGTTGTCATCAAACCAATTGGGCCGCTTACAGTTTGCGCGCAAGAAGGCCTCTTCGGCAGCTGCTGTCACCTGATCGCAAATGTGGTGCTACATGTCGCCCAATGCGGCTATGCATTCCACATCACGCAGGCGTGCAGCAATCACCTCTAGCTCAATACGCTTCTCCACAGTACCGAGGGAGAGAATGTTCAAGTTACGCCGGTTCACGGCAGGAGCGCAATACATAGATTTACGAAAATATATGTACAGTTCGGTCCGCACCAAATTGTGCTCATTGCCACACTCAGCTCCACGCAGTACACGTGTATGATGACATAGTCGAGCAGGTGAGCGTAATCACTCCGTGGGTGTCTCCAACTTGTTATATCACACGTACTCAGTGCAAACCGATTGTTCGTGATCGTCAGGCCGTGAGTGGCACACAGTGAGAGCAGCCTGTCACCGTTCGCATTCGCTGAACCAAAGCCATGAGGACCGATAACATCTGTCCACTCCGATGCATCACGCCCAACGCGCGCCTTGAAATCACCCGGCAGAAATAGTCGGTGGCTCCTCGCCACAGACCATATCACAGAGATAGCTGAGTGTAGAGGTGATCACGCGTGTCATCAGGATAACACATGCTCGGACCGTGCGTGCTTATGAACGTGACATACTTACCGTTTCCGAGTCGTAGGCGAGCAGTCATCGGTCGCGCGCTGATGCCAGTCGGCTCACCCACCAGATGGCCATTTAGACGATCGGGTAGTGTAAATCCGACTCCATGTTCACGTGTTGCTGAGGTGGCGTTTCCCACCCAGTAGAACCTATAGCCGGTACCAGTTTCATGCCGGGTCTCGCTGACCCCCGCAATATTGATGTTGTAGGGCTCCAGTTCCATCGCGACGAATGCAGTGCTCAAACGTATTCCGGTCGAGCAAAGTGCGCATGTTCCAGCATTCTATGTTGAGTGCTTTGCGCGCAGGCGTACAATCGCATTGTTGGGCAATCACACGCATGGTGACAGTTGTGCTTCGAAAAACTGCTTGAGACACTCCGCCCGGAGCTTTTAATTCAATATCCTGACCCACAATGCAGTGGGTGATCGATAGGTTTGCTTTAGGCTCTCCGCCTGGTGTCTTTGACTCCATAATATGACCCGCTATGCAGTGGGAAGGAGATACGACTCCTGTGTGATTGCGGGATCAGTTTGACATCTGCTTGTGGTCCATCACACGCAGACTTTGTATTTCTGGAACAATTCACATATTTTGCGACCGTAGTAGGCTACGCACCTGCGACCACGCCGATTTGGATTGAAAGCCTCTCCCGCCATCCTGCAACAAATCATTTGTACGGTGCTGAACGATATCCCTGGGTTCGCAGTGTACCTGCATGACGCATTGCTTGTGGGTTCGACCCACAAAGTTTGCACATGATTCCCATATTGGCGGAACGTCCGAAGGCCGTTCTACGCTCGTGCTGATGACCTTCACATGCAGCGGACAGCTGACGTGCTCCGAGGTAAGCCCGCGCGCAACCTCGTATCAGGATATTGGCTCCGTTTACCTCTCTATCTCCTTATACAGATATATATATATTTATAAACTTACGATAAGCTACTGGTGCTCTTAGAGATAGAATGTTAGACGAAATCATTGGTTTATGTTCGCTTGAAATCTTTTTCGCGATTGTTCCAGCATACCGACTGCTGTTGCGGAAGAAACGTTTACTGGCTCTCGGGCTCTGGGTGTTCTGCTGTGCTTTTTACTACCGCGAAACCCTGTTACACCTGCCTTAGTAACCGATTACCAACTCTTTTATCTTCTTTGTCCGCTGCGCTACCTTGGGAGTCAGGACTTTACGGTCTAAGGTTTCGTGGCGATTATCTAAATGAAGCTCCTTTGACTTGGATAACCAGGAAGTTTACAGCCAACGTAGCCTCTGGATCAGTTTTTCGACAATCGTTTGCGTTAATATCCACCGCGACGTTGGCGACTGGGCTCTGTAAGGCCCGCTCTATCGCACCACAAACGATTTGCTTTATTTCACGTTTCTTCAACCTCTCTAACTTTGATTACTTCTCTCATTTTCCGAGTTCCAACACCATTCCTTAGGCGAGTCTTCTCGTTGCTTGTCTTAGAAGTTCAAATCTGAGGGTGTGCCACTTCGTTGTATTGACAATCTTGTTATAGTGCAGCTACCAATTTACGCTAGATGCCTACATTGTTCGGACGCTAGTGCTAGTAGCACGATGCTTTCTTCTAGTTTATTTATATCATGCTATGTTGTCAGAGCCTATGGTGCATTGAGGCTTGTGGTGGCTGGATCCTGACAGATGGTCTACCTACTGCTGCTACCGCTATGCCATAGGCTCATATCCTGGACACCAATCCGCATGAGTCAGTGAACTGACCATGTGCTAGATCCACTACCTTTCGGGTTTACATTTAATTGAACGCTTTCGATGAGGACTTCAGTTGTTATCCTGGCAGGTGTGGGCGTCCTGCAAGTATCCTAGTCCATCCTCTTCGGAGGTTAGGAAGTGGTCGATGGCCCTCTTCCTGTAAAACCTAGCCATGAAATGCAATAGATCTACGCGTAATAAACTCACCGCTATATTGGCGTAGAGCACGAGCGCCATGCGTTGTCTCTGACGGTGGGAGGGCACCTCTGGGTGCTCAATGATTCGCTACTGCGCACCAAGCCAGGCGCCCCCAGGTCAAATTGGTGCAAACCGGCCGAAACCCTCCTGCGTCTGGTCGTGGTCGCAGGTGCGTATCCTCCTACGGTCGCAAAATATGTGAATTGTTCAAGAACTTCAAAGTCAGCTCCCAATCTGTCTCTACAGTCACATTCCCGAGCTGGATCTGCTCCCCATTGTGGTGTGGGTCAGGCAGTTATGTCAAAGTGTCCAGTTGGACTCCCTCGGGCAAACCTCCAGATCACCCATTGTCTTGTGGGTCAAGCTGTTGATCCGAAAGTTCCGGGTGGAGTCCCTCAAGATAACTTCCAAGTCACCCACTGCCTTGTGGCTCAGTCTATTGAATCAGAGCTCCGGCTGGAATTCCTCAAGCAAACCTATCGATCACTCACTGCGTTGTGGGTCAGGATATTGAATTAAAAGCTCCGGGCGGAGTCCCTCAAGCAGTTTTTCGAAGCACAACTGTCACCACGCGTGTGATTGCCCAATGCCTGCGCGCAAAGCACTCAACATAGGATACTAGAACATGCGCACTTTGCTCGACCGGAATACGAGTGAGCACTGCATTCGTCGCGATGGAACTGGAGCCCTACAACATCAATATTGCGGGGGTCAGCGAGACCTGGCATGAAACTGGCACCGGCTATAGGTTCTACTAGTTAAGGTTGCACGTGTGCTAGTTAAGGCCCATCAACGTGTCCTGTGTACAGAAACTCTTGGGGTAATCAGTTCGGTTGCCTTGGTCTTGACTGTGACGTTTTGATTGGTGCTGCTTATTTTTGCATGTATCTAATGTGTGTTTCTGTCCCTATTATGTTTGCGACTAAAGAGAACAGTCGAACTATTGACATATCGCAACCTATGTCTTTCTTCTGCCTTGACAAGGTGGTTAAAGGGGACTCACTGTTTTTACTTATTTATTTTTCTAACGAATTAATCTAAGTATCCCCGTCTAGTGCTCTCCTGCATATCTTTACGGATACGGTGGTACCATCCGACACCAGAAAAGCTCCGCAAGTGACACTGATAAGAGATTTGATGCCGTCTCAGCTCCTCACACCGAAGATACCATATCTTATTCTTATAGACTGGGACGGAACTGCATTTGGGCTACGTACACATGGCTTTTAGACCGAGGGTACTGTGTTTTCTGACGTCACACATTCAAGGTGGAGGTTCTAGATTTTTAATACATGAACTAATTGCAGCAGCTACCTAACAATCGCTGGATTGGGTAACTACTTGTAGTTCTACATCCTTAGTAATCAGGGGTTATCACGTTGCTAATGTTTTTGCAGTAGCAATTTATACTTTGAAAGTGTGATTCGCGTACTAAATCATTGGACAGTTTTTGAGAGTCTATTCGAGATTCCCTGAGCCTCCTCGCGACTGTCAAAGAGCAGGTCGATTTTGCCCGCATAATTTAAATGCTCACAATGCGAGGTCCCACAAGGGAACGCACTGTTATGGAGACCACAATAAAGTTGAACAGAAATTGGGAAATCTGAGACTTCTAAACATCGTCAATTGTTTCTGGAAGGACGCTTGGTGATTCGCCATAGACTGACGCGATTTGTGATATTCAAGTCAAATACATGAAGGATCTTTACGTACTTGATGAGAACATTTTCTGAACACTTGTGTCGATAAGGATGGACCAGTCGACTGAGTCTAATGCACTCTCCAAATCGAGGAACACATATTTTTGTTATGCGGTACGTGTGATGCTGTTCTAACACTTGCTACAACGTGAATATATGGTCTACACAAACTTGCTTTACTTCTGGAGTATTGTAGTGCAGAGGATGAATGAGGAGTATCTTTGGCCATTGTATAGCAATTCACTAAACCAAAAACGTATGCAGTGAGAAATCGGTCACCGACTTCTAGTTGACGCGATTCCATGAATTCGCTTCTGTCTTGCGGATAGGTTTTTCAGTCAATGGCTCAGAGTAGTGTCTCCTAATTTAAGTTTACGTTCCTTGACGAAACCATGGACTGCGCTGTGTTGTGTTCGTTTTCTGCGACAACCGTGCCTTCATCTGAAACCCATCATTTGTACTAGCTTCACCTCCATTCCTAGACCGTATCTGACGGAAATGGGCATCATACTCCCTCATTCGTAGTCCTCGATCCGTTTTAAAGCAACAATATAGAATTCTGCTTAGTAGCTTTGTCACTGATGACTAAATGCTCATGCTCCTGTGGTTAGGATACTTATTGCGTGATCCCTTCTTATATGCCACCATCACAGTTGATTCACCCCGGTTGATTGGGTTGGTGTATTCCTTCCATACCTTCTCGGACAGGTGGGTTAGTGCTTCGCATACGACCTCACCTCCATCCCTAAGTAGCACAGGTACAACGGAACCTTGACCAACATCGCTAAAACGATTGAGGGATGTGATCGCGCTTTAAATCTTAGCTTTCGATGTGGCCTCTTAAGCAACCGGCCATGGCTCGTTCTGTGTCACCTGCGTAGGAAAGATTTAGGAGCTGCTTTCCAGTTTGAGTGCTTCATCCAGCTAGTTAGATGGCGTTGTTTGTTGTAAATTTGGGTGCCCGTGCTGTTCCTGATTAACTCGCTGATGAGCACTGCTGGGATACATGCTGCGGATCAGCTGGAGGAGTATGAGGCTATTACCTACTGCCTCTGTCTATTTCCTAAGCCCTTTTGGTTTACCAGGTACAAATTGGGCTATTGACTACGGTCCAGTCTACCAGACCAGCTTCAGCCCGGGAACTCAGAGCATCACCCACACCGGTTTGACGGATATTCGAATTTGTCCCATCTCCGAGTAGAAACAATGAGGCTGGGCCTTACCGTTGTGTGATGGTTTGCGTGCCTCACAGATTCATTGAGCTCCTGGGTGGTGCTTTTTGCACTTTCAGAGCCACTCATACCAGTTTGGTCAATGGTTAGAGGCCAGACAAACTCAGCCTTCTGGTTCTCCAGGTTGGGGGTTGGAATGAGGGTGACTCCTTATCCCTTAAAACGGACTCTTTGTTGCCCACCGCCAAACCCACTGCCTTGTGGTAAGCTTTTTAAACCAAAGGCTTTGGTTGAGAACTTTAATCGTTCTCCTGTCTAGTCCTGGGCAACCTGATAGTATACTGCCCACGCAATACACTGAATTCCTCTTCAAATAGTTTCTTGTTGATCTGGCCGTCGCAGCGGATAATAAACGGCACCCTATCTGCTCCATTGGACGGGGTGGATAGGGGTTTGGGTGCTACTGCTCAAGCTTTCCTGTCTTTTTATTCCCCCTCTTACGCTTTTTCACCCTTTTCGTCCCGTTCCAACCACATTTATCCCCCTGTTTTCAGCCCCTCGATTCTTGGCCCTCCCCCAGCATTCTTTGCTCGGCTTTTATCTTCTAGTTTCAACTCACATGCAAACACGGAGCGTCATTCCTGTCCTGTCGACAGGCCCGTGTCCAACCAAGCGTTCCACCACACTTCTTCGTCTTCCATTTGGAGCCCTCGATCCTGCTTCCGATTGTCATGCCTCAATGTACGCACATTGCTACAGCTCGGTCAACAATCACTTGCCCGAACATTAGAGACACTCCCCATCGATATCTGCTGCTTATCGGAGGCCTGTCTGCAAGATTCGAGCTCTGTACTCACTCTGCGATCCCCTTCAGGTGACACCAGCAGTATTTTCTCATTGCGCCTTTCCGGTGACGATGCAGGTTCGAGCTCCGGCCAAGTTGGTGTTGGCATTACCCTGAGTTCCCAGGCTGAAGCTGCTCTGGTTGATTGGATCCCGATCGGTAGCCGGATGTGTGCGGTCCGGTTGCTTTGTCCGTTCAAAGTCTCGAAGTCGCGCGGGACTAATAGGTGTCTCTTTATTATCGCTGCACACGCGTCCACGAACACTAGCGGTGACTCGGTAAAAAATGACTTCTACCGCCAACTGAACGAGCTCCTTCACCACAGAAGAAGCACGGACACTGTTGTGCTAGCGTGGAATCTTAACGCATATCTTGGAAAGTTGTCCACTGCTGGACTGCATCTGGGCGGCCAGCATTGTGTAGGCTCCCGTAATGGTAACGGTGAGTCTTTACTTCATTTAGGTGAAGATGCCCGCTTATTTCTTGGGAGCACTAACTTCTGACACAGCACCTGCCGGAGAGTGACTTGGCGCCTACCAACTTCAAATTAGCTATGAACGCAAATCAACCACATTGCATCCGGTTACCGATGGAGAGGCTGCGTCCAGAACTGTCGCTCGACTTGGAGCACAAGTGTAGACACCGCCCATGCACTTGTATGTGCTGACATGCGGATGCGTTTTGGCGGACGCCCAAGACGACGCTATGAGCGCATTGACACCAGTCAACTGGTGAAACCAGCTGTTCTGTATGCTTATCGAAATACGCTGACATGTGGGTTGAATAAGTGCTCACTGAAGACAATTGGTGGTCACTGGTCACATGTTCACCAGACCTTACCAGCAGCAGGCAAATCCTCATGTAGTAAGTCTAATAGACAACATGGACATTGGTCTCTTCGAAGTCTCTAGAACTTATCAATGCTCGCCGAACTATTTTGGCTGGAAACGAACACAATGAGACTCGCGAAAACCTCCGGGCAATACTCCGTGCTAGCCTGAAGAGACCGTGAATCCTGGTAGTTTCTTTGTGCATCAGAGATGAAAGTGGCGGCTGCCCTTGGTAACCATCGAAAGTTATTCCGTCTGATACGGGAAACGGGATGCAGGAGACCTGGTGTTAGTGAAACAATTTATAACGAAAGTGGACAGACTATCCTCAATTTGTCACAACGTTTGGAGCTTTTGGCTGAGCATTTTGAAAAGCAATCTAATCGGCTGGAATTTTTGCATTCCTTGCCGGCCAGTTATCGCCCTGCTTCCTTGGCTGTCCCTTTGGATCCGCCTTCTCGCTCAGAAGTCAAACGTGAGATCGGACTGTTGAAGTTGAGCAAAGCCGCGGGACCAGATGATCTGTATCCAGCCCTCTTCAAATTCGGAGGCTCTGCTCTTGTTGATGATTTACACCAATTACTAGTGAAACTGTGGGAGCAAGAAATTATCCCAACCGACTGGAGCAATTCCGTCGGGGTCGTGGCTGCATCGACCACATTTTCACTTTGCGTCACTTGTTGGAACACCGTCACACGTATCGGCGGCCCACCGTCGTCATGTTCCTCAACATCAAAGGTGCATTCGATTCGATTGATCGATGTGTCATTTGGGACTGTCTACTCATAAAGGTGTGCCCGGGAAGTATGTAAATATTATCCGCGCATAGCACGGGCAGGATGAGGGCTTACGGCGAACCGTCGCCGCCCTTCAGTATTTCCACTGTTGTGAGACGAGGATGCTCGCTGTCACCATTTCTCTTCAACTCCGCTATTGAACTCATGGAGATTGCATTCGCAGGACACGACCTAGAACGTGTTGAGCTACTCCCAGGAGAACAATTTCTTGACGATATTGCCCTCATCTGTGACAGCTCAAACGTGCCAACTTGCACTGGACAGATTAGCACTGGTTGTCAGCCGCTTCGGGCTTTGCTTTGCACCATCGTAGTGCAAAGCTTTCCTTTAAGATTGGAAGGGGTCGCGTAATGTACTGACCCTTGGTGGGGCTCAGCTAGAAGCCGTTCAGAAATTTCACTACCTGGGAAGTTGTATCAGCGCACTTAGGATCGAGGATGCGATCACGAACCGTATAGCGAAAGCTCGAGGTGCTTTTGCTAGTCTTCGCCACTTATGGCGCCGGCGCGATATCACTCTCGCCCTGAAGGGTGGAATGTACAATGCAGCAGCATGTTCGACCTTAATGTACCGTTGCGAAACCTCCCCCCTTAGATCAGTGGACATAAAGAGGCTAGTTACGTTCGACCATCGGTATCTTCGCAGTTTGGCTCACATCTGGTGGCCACACCGCGTGAGCAAAGAGCGTGTTCGATGCGTTGTTTACGACATAGGTAAAAGAAATGAACTGTTCAGCACCGTCGTTTCATACACCAAGCTGCGATGGCTCGGCCACGTGTTACGCATGCCAGCCCACCGGCTCCCGCGACGTGTGTTGTTTGCTCGCCGGGGGGTGCGGATGAAAAAAGAGGAGAGGTGGTCAAGTGATGACTTGCTCGAGTGGAGTGAAGACCCTCACTTCGGAGCTTACCTCGGTTGGAGCTTCACAGCTCCCTGGTTGGGGTTCAAAAATAATGAATAAGTTTGGCTAGATACACTCGCTGACATCGCTATGAGCCGACCTCATTGGCGTTCCTGCTGTGAGTTTCTTTGTCCCTCCCTACCCCTTTTGTCCTCCCCTTCAACCACGATCTAATTTCGTAGCATAATATAATTTTACATATTAATTTTTTATTACCTAGTGGCCGGCTGTTAGCTTTCCGGAACGATGCCCATCCGTTGCTGGTAGCTCAGCTGGTATTCAACTGTTGCATTTACTTTCTTCTTTTATGTATTGCGCCAAAGTAGCTGAGATGTTTTACACATCTAGCTAACGTGTATTTACATTTACACACACACGGTGTAGACGCAGTGCGATAGTACCGCCAATGTCACTTGAAGGGGACCATGGCGTGAGCATAGAGGTCAATCCGTGCATGCAGGGTTTCGGATAATCAGTGGATCTTGTTCGATAGGGTCTGCAGTGTTCGGGCAAGTGCTGCCTGTTTACCGATTTGCAACAAGGTGCGCACGTTGAGGCATGCTAGTCTTAGTAAGGATCGAAGGTTCTAAATAGAAACGGATAAATTCGAATTATCCGTATAGTTGCACATGGACTTGTCGTCAGTGGAGAAGTGACCATCTGCAATTACATATGAATTAAAATTAGTAGACAAGCCTATTAGAGCAAAGTGAGTGAGTGATGATAGTTAGTATACTGAAAACACGGGGATGAAAATGAAGTTGGAATGGGGCGATTAAGCTTAAGGGAATAGATGGGGTGTGAAAAGACGCAAACACTTGAGTAGTAGCATCCCTGTCCCTATATACCCTGCTCGATGCAACAGCCAGGGCGTCGCTGATTGTCTTCCGTAACAATCCGAGCATCCAGAAATTGTGTGAAGTGGGCGTTGTCTTGTGTGGGCAGAATACTGTCAGGTTGCCAAAGCCAAGACAGGAAAATGATAAGGGCTCTCAATCAAAGTCTTGGGTTAAAAGACCTAGTTGCACGGCAGCGGGAGCTTACACTATGTTACAGAAAGTCTGTCTTATGGAGACTGCGTTTGTCTGCCCTCTAATCATTGACTCATCAAGCACCATAGCCCAATTGATTGTTGAGACACGCAAACCATCGCACCACGTTATGTTCCAGTTTCATCGCGGCGTCTTTGGTAGGAGTAGCAGCCAGCGACCGCCTGTCCAAGGACGTTTGCCTTTCCCATCATCTAGGTTAATTTCGCGTGTGATACTTGTACAGAGACGCGATGCGAGCCACTGGTGCTCCTTGAAGGCCCGAGCATCCGACGGGGGGGTTGCTGTCACAGCGACTGGCAATCCCAAGAAGAGATGCCACCCACCATTTACCTGGGCGGAGGCAAGCTATTTCATGTGTTAACTATGGTCCGTAGCCGGTAGACGAAAACAGAACACGCAACTGTAGTATGAAACCGTTTTAATGAAAGCTTCCTGCGTTACAGTGGCTAGAAATGTCGACACGAAAAATCAATAAAATGAGGAAGGCGAAGTCATTTACAACAAATCATGTGAGCGCCTATGTTCACGATCAATATTCAAGTGCACGCGTGTCACCCCTCTCTTCCCTGGTGAAGGCTGCAGACTCCGGGTTGATATCGATCAACTGGATTAGGCGTGCGTTTTGAACGTCTTAATTGAGGTTACTCCGCATCCGTTTGCGGTTCCTTATTTTGTGAAGCAGACTCCACATCCGCTTTTGCGTCAGTAGCAGTCGATTGTTGATCCAGCTCATGCGGTTCGATTGAGCATGGCCGCACATTCTCAATATGACGGCGAGCCACACGGCCATCCTCCAGCTACAGCTCCGCTTGGTTACTCGCTGAGAAGAAAAATGTAGCGGATTGCTGGCTTGCTTCGTGAGGTAGTCTTGTGTATACTCCGTATACCTGCTGCCAGGGCCTCTTTGGCCAACGCCATGGGTGTATCGGTCTGGGAGATATTTGTCCTTGGTATTTCTTACATTGTTCGCAATTTTCAGCAGCCGCTCTGTATCCTGGTCAGTGTTCGGCCAGCATCAATAGTCACGTGCCAGTGTCTTCATCCTTTTCATACTAGGATGTGCTTCATGCAGATCTCAGCAACTGGGGTCGTAGTTCGTCTGGTGGAATTATGTGTGAGCCCCGAAATGTACAGCCGTCGTAGAGACTCAACTCGTTACTCCGACAGGCGAATGGTTTCAGTTCGTCTAACGTGCTTGTAGGCCATCCGATCAATAAGAACCGTTTCGACATCAACAATACGAGGTCCTGGTCCGTCAGGCGCCACACCACTTCACTCCGGATGGGTGTCTTTTCAAGTTTCTCATCAGATTGATAACCGCTATGGTTTCACTGTCCATTTTTGTGTCATGCTGCTGCGGGAGACGACTAAGTGCAGTAATATTACTAGTTCCGCTTACATACTGAAGCTTGTAGATATAGGGGCTCAAAAGTAATACCCACCTTTGCATTCGAAGCGAAGACGTCTGTTGGATTTCTTTCTCTCCACCCAGAAGCGAAAACTGGTTTGTGGCCAGTGTGGATATCGAGCTGTCTTCCCCAGTCGTACTGGTGGAAACGCTTGACTCCGAAAATAATCGCTAAGGCCAGTCTGTCCAGTTGGGAGTTATTTCTTTTAGCGGCTTGCAGGGTGGAAGAATCATAAGCGATTGGACGAAAGGAACCGCCATCCGTCCGATGGCGATGGACTGCGCTTACTCCGCCTGGGGAAGTATCACTCTGCATCAGTAGAGGCCGGCTCGGATCGAACTGCGCGGGGAGGCGCTGAGAGCTCTTTTTGGATTTGAAAAGGGCTTTCTTTGCTCAGGACTCTAAGTTCGTCATCATCATCAACAGCAGTACGTCAGCCATTTGAACTGATGCTTCGCTGCAAATTATGTAGCCTAGCTGCCGTCCTCCATGACTCAGTGGCTTAGGCTGCTGGTTAGTTGGCGTCAGCCTCTGGCGGTTACGGGTTCGATCCACGGTAGGGAACCGAGGGCATGTGCACCATTGACCTGCCCCAATAGGGCGAAAGACGTCTGGGGCTTTTCCGAATTGTGCTTGAGCTATGTAGCTTGTGAGCTTGGACGAATACATTAAAAAAGTTCAACAGTTAGTTTGTAGTCACCACAAATACGTACAGAACCCTCCGACTTCAGGACTGGAACTATCGGAGCTCCGCACTCACTGTATTAGACTGGCTCGATTGTTCCTGCTGATTGCAATCTCTATCTCAGTGAATAAGATAGGGTACGTGCTCTGAAGAAACGGGGTTGAATTCGCGACCCTAATTTGATACAGGCCTGATATCCGTTCAGTTTTCCCAGCTTATCCACAAAAACTTCAGAATATTTGTTAAGCACATCCTCCAAGCGCTGGTTATTGGACATGAATCTTACTGTCTCTAGCGGAGCCTGGTGGCATTTAATCCAGTCTCGCCGGACAATCGTTCGCCACAACATAGGCTTGTATGGTCCGTTTCTCCTCATGCTACTTAACGTGAACAGTGCATTTTCCTGGGACTGGTATCGGTTGCCCGGTGTACGTCCGCATAGTTCATTCACAGGGAGATAACTTGGGGCAATCTTTTAAGATACATCACTGATTATGGTGACTGAGGCACCGGTATCAACTTCATTTTAACCAGTTGGCCTTCTATTTTCTGTCGCACAGTGTAGGGTGGGTGAGTGTTGCAGATGCTCGACGCTGCATTCCAAATCCTGTTTAGCTAGTCATCTTCGTCTGACTACTGGACCGTCTTCACGGGCTACTTTGGAAATAAATAACCGATTTATTCTCAACAGTGCGAGACGCCTGTAAATACATAACGTCGCAGCTGTGCCAGTTTTAGACCGGAAAACGCGCCAAGTACCCTAATTTTCCATATTGGCGGCAGATGTTCTGTATGTGACGACATTCCTTGGCTGATAAATACTGATTTCCACACCTAAAACAGGTAAAAGGCAATGCGGACCGTCTCGTGGTAACACTTTTTTCGGTCACTTGGTGTGTTTGTGGACATTCCTCAGCCGCCGAACAATATTGCGGACCTTCTCCCAGCTCATCGTCGTCTCATCTTCCAACAACAGCCTTTCACTAGCCTGTTCGTTACGGATACCGGATATCAAACACTAGACCCATTGCTTCTTCGTAGTGGCCGAGTTTTTACTATACCAACATTCCCTTAGGGGTCGCTGTATCCTCGCAATGAAATCAATGATACATTTTTCAGGGTTTTGACGCAAGGCGATGAAAGAATACCGCGCAGTATATGTGTTCAGTCGGGAATCCCATAACCCGCTGTGGACTACTAGCGCGCTGTTAGTTGTCGCCTTCTCAACGACCTGGAGGGCATCAAAATATCTTTGGCCTTCATCTCCCATAAATTGTCGCAGTAATTTAATTTTATGAATCTCTGAGAGTACCGTGTTTTGTTGTAAGACAGGCAGGAACTCCAAATAATCCAAAAAATGCGCTTCCAGACAGCTGGTGTTGGTTTTTCAGAAGGAATATTCCAAACTAGTGTAGGAAGGTGCAACATCACGGTAGTTTAACCTTGTCGCCACTATGGACCGTAGCCGATGGACGAAAACAGAACACGCAGGCCTAGTGTTGAATCCTTTTAATGAAAGATTCCTACGTTACAGTGACTAAAATGCCGAAACCAAGACCAATAAAATAAGGAAGGTAAGGCAAGGTCATTGTCAACCAACCATGTGTGCGCCCATGTTTTCGAGCAGTATACAACTGCACGCGTGACAGTTTGAATGGGTCACATTACCTTTATTCTCCTTATCTTCACACTATGGCCGGTTGTTTGTGACTATCTTTTTGGCATCATTCATGCGCTTCACTTTTTAACATTTGCCTAAGGTGCTCAGCATTTAAACCATAATCTTCACATTTTTAGTCATCGTCGGCATAGCCATGGTTATCGTAGAGAAGCGGCGCTACAAAGTAGATACAGTGCGTTTGACGGCACGGTGTAGTGCACAGTAGTTCCTAGTTATTATTTTGTTAGGAAGGCTTTGGTACGCATATGTGTGTTAATTTTATCTGGGGGGTCCTTATCTATCAATCTGTGCCCATCAAATGTCCAAACTTGAACGAATATTGTAGTGGTTTCTGTATTGAGGTCATCGAAGTTTCAGACCACGTTGGAACGATTAATGTCCATTCTTTGAGCTGGTTGCTTTAATGTATTTTGAGTTTTCTGCTTATTATTTTTATTTACTAATTGTTCACGACACTGTTCAGAACACTCATTCGGTATACTTTTGATACGGTGTCTACTTCTGAAACGATTCGATGGTGCCCGTTGCTCTCCATTAGTTTTTCGTCTTTTTAATCGAATACCTTTTCCATCTTTTTAATTCTATCGCTTCCTTATTTCTTACTTCGTTGTCATCTCTGATGTCTGCTTACTTTGGCCACATCTGGACACGTGACCGCACTTTTCACACAGATTGTGGCCACTTTCCCCAGATGTCGAAGTGAACTGAGCACCTTAATCTGCCCAGCTCTTTCGTGAGTGCAGTGTGACTGCATGTATGGTGCAACGAAGTTTCCTTAATGCTTAAAGAGGTCGAACTATTCAACCAGTACGAACGTGTTACCTTCCACCATCGTATTGTTTCCATTTCAGCCTCCCTTGGTTTATCTGCCTCGTGCGCATCACTGATGCTATCCATGGAACCGTGGTTGCCAATCGCCATTCCAGTTTTTCTCGGTTTGGTTTTACGTTCTGGCGTTCTTTTGCATCCCTACTCTGGACAGTCAAAACCACCACTGTATGGAGACTATGAAGCCCAAAGACACTGGATGGAGGTAACCACTAATCTTCCAATCCGCGATTGGTACACCAATTCTACTGACAACGATTTACAGTATTGGGGTCTGGATTATCCCCCTCTTACAGCATACCACAGTTGGCTTATGGGGAAGATTTCCGCTTGTTTCGACCCAGCTTGGACGAAACTTTATTCCAGCCGCGGGATCGAATCTTACGATCATAAAGTGTTTATGCGCTACACAGTCCTACTGGCCGATTTGGTGATTTTTGTTCCCGCCGTGTTATACTTTTTCTATCGGGCTCTACGCTCTATCTATTCCTATCCCTGCATCTCTCCTTTCTACTCTTGCTGTCTTATGCTGATCTACCCTGGTCTCATTCTAATTGATCACGGACATTTTCAGTACAATTGTGTCAGTCTGGGATTGTTTATAGCCGCGGTATCTTTTTTCCTTCGCGATTGTGATATTTTGGGTACAATACTTTTTTGTTTATCCATTTGTTATAAACAAACAGAGCTTTATCATTCACTGCCGCTCTTTTTCTATTTACTCGGAAAGTGCTCCCACTGCCCATTCCGAGCGGGTTTATCGAAGCTTGTAGGCCTCTCATTTGCCGTTGTTTCGACCTTATGTTTCGTCTTTTCCCCTTACCTCACGGATCTAACTTCACTTTACCAAGTTATTCGTCGTATCTTCCCCCTGGATCGTGGTCTATTTGAAGACAAGGTTGCAAATTTTTGGTGTTCCACTTCTCCGTTTTTCAAATGGCGTCTTCTCGGCACTCAGAATGAATTGATCTCTCTATGCTCCTTCGTTGTGCTGCTCACATGTTTACCATCTTGTGTTTCTCTCTTGTGCGCTCCGCGTAAAAAGAAGCTTCTGTTCGCTCTGGCCGCTTCTTCCATGAACTTTTTCTTATTTTCATACCAGGTGCACGAAAAGTCGATCTTACCGGTGGCCATTTCGGCTTTATGTCTAATTCCTCTGTCCCCAGTGTCTTCGTTCTTGTTCACGCTGACCTCCACTCTCAGCATGTGGCCTCTGTTCCTCAAAGACGGACTAGCGCCTGTCTGTTTCTGCACAATCGTAATGTACACTACTTTCTGTTATTCTATCCTCTTACACCGGCCCCAAAAGACATTGGGATTCAGCTATCCAGGTCTGTTGCTTGCATTTGTACTTGGTAGTTTTGGCTTGTTGTTCTTGACTGAGACATTCGTATCCCCGCCAGCAGCCTACCCGGATTTGATGCCACTGGCTGTCTCTGTGCTTTCTTTTGTACAGTTTGTCGTTTTCGGACTATTTTGGAATTGGAAAGTTTTTGTGGTAGTCGATTAAAGCTTCCTCTTAAAGTTACTCCTGTTTTGCCTCGCCATGACTTGGTCTCCACATCTCGCTTTTACATGCTCTTTTTGCCTATGAAGTGCCACTTTGACTTTCACTAACCTGTTTGGATATGCTTTTCGTGTGACAACTAATGCACACGTTCGCTGTGATCTCATTTCATTATTCTTCAGTGGGTGTTTCCGTGGCATAAACGCCTTGACTCTACCGCTCATCTTCTGTTGTGTATGATTTTGCGTGACAGATTATCACTCATTCGTCGGTCACTTCCATTCATCACCATGTGTATTTGTTTCTCGGCTATCTACGTATTACGAACTGTGTAGCTCACTCTCAGAGTAAACATTCTAGACCCCTTCATTCATGGGTCTTAAAAGGTGTGGACTACGGGTCATTGAGGTCTGCTACACAAACGACGGAGGCGACAAAGAACTCATGTTAGGTGGCTCCGGTACTTGCACTTAGCCAGCTGTAAGCAAAACGCGGTGGGTAGTCTTTCTCGGTTGCTCCTGGTACATTGGAATTGTCTTCAACCTGGAGTTCGATAAGCTGCACCTTTCTCTACTTTTAGTGCCTGTCCACCGCATATTGTGCCTGACCTGTGACACCAAAAATGTCCCACTTTCTAATATCCCCTCTATCCTTGTCGGCAACATCGTCGCGTCTCCCTAAGCGCGCTGTCATTCAAGCAAATAGCAATATCTAGAAAACTTTTTAATATCAGTTGATGGCTTTCAATTCATGTTGAAGCGAGACTGAAACATTAATTCCGGGTGTTTCGAATGCCATGCTCCACTGTCCAATAGAGCACTCAGATTCCTGACCGAGTGAGTAGATGTATGTTGCATCTTTATCCTCCGACCACCGTGAATTATTCAGTGGTGCGATAACACCGTAGGAGCCAACTCGGCACTGGTCCCGTCCGGTTTGACGGCGGTTCCGCTGCTTCTTGCGGTTTTGGCTCTTCTCGTTCACTAGATTCATCATTCTCTTAGCGCTTTTCTTCAGACATATAAGATTGCATAAATTCTTTATCTCTCATTCACTCTTTTTCACTCTGCTACCTAAACTAACATGGATGCCCTCCGGCTGCTCCTCAAGTGGACTTTTGGCAATAGGGAGCCGGTCTCCTTGAATTCCTAATTTCACTTGAAGTATGTGAAGTTCAGTGCCATAGGTTGAAACTGATCACATCTAGGCTCAGTCCAACAGGCGCCACACGTTCGGGAAAGCATTGTACGGCCGTTTCATCATTTCCAGATTGAGTTGTATGATACGACCATTTGTCATACCAAATCCATCCAACGCTATTCAGCCGGAAAGGCTGCTGCGTATGAGCGCGTGCACTTGAGTGCGTGTTTGTGTACCAACCAACCAGTGTCCCATGTTGATTCGAACTGCAAATCGTTTTCACGTTCAAATGACTCTCGTGACAAACAGTTTTACATGCTCACATGTGCTGAGTAGAGTGCATCGCTTTACGCTTGCTACTAAAGTTTTCCTACTACCATACCGCTATTCTGATTTCGCTTAGGTATAACATATTGGCGATGGTTGTGAAACTTGGTGTTACCGTCAAATCGGCGGTGGATTCAAGCAACATGTAGGACTCCGGAGTCAATTCAAAAGTCAATGCCGGAAAACCGCTACGATACTATTTTTACTAAATGTTAGGGCAGCAAATTATATACTGGTCTCGACAATGTCCACCACAAAATACACAATAGTTCTGTTCTCAAAGTAAAACGGGGTCCAAACATGACCAAGTGCCGGCATAATTAACTGAAGTCCAACCGGTTACACAGCCGACTACGCAATACATTCAGACTCGATTTAAAGCAAAACGATCAGTAGTCCAATCATTCAAACCGTAAGAATGGGCGTCCGGGCAGCGAATAGGTAGTGCTTTGAGGCATGCTTAGGTGGAATCCAAAAGATTGATTTGTCAGTTACACCTGACCAATTAGATCAGCAGACATAAGGAGGCTAGTTACGTTCGACCCCTGGTGCGTTCACATTTTGGCTCGTATCTGGTGGGAACACCGTGTGAGCAATGAGCGTTTTCAACGCCTTGTTTATGGCGTAGGAAGAAGAAGCGAACCTCTCAGCACTGTCATTTCACGCAGCAGTTTCCGGTGGGCGGGCATGTGCAACATGTGGCCCAGTCACGGGAGACTGATGCGTGAAATGTCGGTGTGCGTTGTTTGCTCGCCGGGGGTGCGGATGGAAGAAGAGGAGAGGTGGCCAAGCAATGACTTGGTCAAGAGGAATGAAGTCCCTTACCTCAAAGTTGGCGTCGTCGGAACCTCTCGGCTCCCTTGTTGGGGACCGAGAGACGATGAATACGTTTGGCTGAATACACTTGTTGACATGGCTAGGAACGGATCTCAGTGGCGTTTGTGTTGTGCGTCTCTTTGCCCTTCCTCTCCCGCTTAGGCTCCCCCTCCCATTACGATCTCAGTTTTTAGGCATTATATGACTACTCTGCTGCACAATAGCTAGATGATACCTCTCCGGAACGATGTTCATCCGTTACTCGTGCGTCAGCCGACGTGCCCCTGTTTCACGTTTTTTCTATTGTGGCACAATATCTGGGGTGTTTTCCACCTCCAGCTAACCTGTATAATGATGACGCTGATAATGATTGGCGACGGAGGTAATTCGGATATCTCATGGCAAATTCGATTACGACACCCCTACCGTTTTGGAATTCTCCCACTGAAAGGCCTACTATCCATCAATGGATGCAGTGGAAACTTACTCTCATTAATTACCTTGATCTACTTTTGCTTCTTGGCGGCAGCTGCACGCTAGACGATGCGGCGAAAATCATACTACTACGCCACCACGGTAACGAGGGCCAGCGACATTACGACCGTTTGCAATTACATACCAAAAGAGGCCTACGATATGTGTTCTGGACCAACTTTTGGGGGGAAAAGTCACATTTGTTCATAGCTCACTACAAATTCCACACCATGCGACAACAATCGATGGAACAATGGTTTATTAGGGGGGAAAAGCATTGCTTAACTAGTCCCCTGGGATGGCAATTATTGCGAAAATCAATTGCATGATAAAGTGAAAAGTGTTGTGGTGGACTCATCATAGACTTATGTAGAATAGCGGAGATGTTCGCGTATTAAACGTATAAATCCATTGGTTAGGCGTTTGGCACTACACCATTTGATTGCGTTTTGTAGCCTCTGGCTAACAAGTCATAAAATGAAATGTGAGACAATGCATCGTCAATTCGTTTTTTAAATATCGCCAGATTGGGAGCAGAGACGACATATTTAGGGAGGGCGTTCTAACGTTGGCACACGCGGAGTGAAAAGAAATTTCTACGGTATTCAAGCTGGCTATAATGAATTGTCAGTTTCAGAGGGTGACCTCATAGTTTAGCGTTGTGGTTCAATTCCAGCAGCGGACGGCAAATGTGGTTTGGATTCTTCGGAATTTGGTAAACCATTATAAGATCCCCCCGCAAAAGCCGATATCGACTGCTGTACATTCTTAGAGATTTCTGTCTAAGCTGATAGGGCAGATGAAATAGGTACCTGACGTTCTTGGTTGCCCTACGTTGAGGAGTCTCGAGAGCAACAAGATCCTGTTTCTGCCACGCCTGAATAGCATATTCCACTTGCGGTCGCACGTAGGTGTTAAGCATTTGGGGAAAGATTGAGGGTCCACGCCGACCGAAGGCTCTGCGAAGCAGGCCGAAGTGTTGATTGCCGGTTCTCATCGCCTTTGCTTGTTTTGAACACCCGAGATCTTCCTGTACCAATACAACCAGGTATGTGTGAGAGTGCGTTTATCGACTTCTTACTGCGCTCCTCGATTGTGGTTTTGATCAGATTCTATCGAACTAATTCGAAGAAGTGATGCTGCTACAGGCCGTACTTGAGGGGGTTCTCGTTGAGAAGACGCTAAAGAGGCTACTATCCGAAGATGAAACGCTCCTGACTTGGGAAGAAGCTTGTGGTATTGTCCGACAGCCTGCAAACCTTGTTCAGGAACTAGCTGCGTTTTCTTCATTCAACCAGTTGATCTCACAGCATGTAAGCAGTCTCCCAGACTAACTGTGACCAACCCGTAACTTAACTTGTGCAGTGTAGAGAATATCGTTGTTGTCGCCCTCAACTGACTGTCAGCAACTTCATTCAGATTGGATATTTTGTGGTATAAAAAGCTCGTATTCAGAAGTATGTCGTTCCAAGCGTGAATCATTTGTACCTGAGCAACACAACGCTACAAGTTGCATTATCGGGTACTCACACCAGAACTAGATCAATACCACAACATTTTAATCCTGACACAACGTTTGAAAAGCCGTTTATCGTGTCTCTCAGGGTAAACGTGCAACTTGTGGTTTTTGAAATTGATACCGGTCCCGCAGTTACTCTGGTACGACCGGATGCCCTATCACAATTCCCAAATTAGATCCACCAAGTATACAATTGCGATCTTATACGGGACGGATAGTGAAGATGCTAGGCACATTTATTGTATACCGTAATTCAACGAATCATATGTGTATCTACATTTCTGGAGGACCGAGCCTAAACATGGTCGCGACGGAATTAAATGTCTCCCCATTATCATGTCGAACGTCATCTTGGTGGAAACTCACATAATTATCCGATAACTCGCATTAACATGCGGTTTTGTTCGACGAGTCTAGACAAGGCATTTTGAAAAATTACGTTGTTCATCTATTGTTAAAATCACAGGCAATACCGAGGTTTTGAAAGCTCGAGCTCTTCCTTATGTTCTTCGTGATAAAGTCGAGAGTGAGGTGCGCCTCTTTGAACCTCTGCAGTATTCGGACTGGGCAGTCTCTATAGTGCCAGTATTGAAGAGCGATGTTACCATAAGCATCTGTGGGGAATGCACGAATATATATATATATATATATATATATATATATATATATATATATATATATATATATATATATATATATATATATATATATGGTTGGCGGCATCCGGTTTCGGATTTGCCTGTCACTGTGACAAGCCACAGTCTACGAATAGACATGGAGCCATCATAAACCATGGAACTCAACGGTAGATGTTACGGAGAGTCAGCGTTCAGGCCGAGAGCAGTGCCGCCACAGTGGATTGATCCACAAGTAGAGATCGAACGCGAATATAGATCCAAATGCGAATCTGTGGGGAAGCAACGACAAGTCGGACCATGAACTTGAACCGTTTGAGTTGTGTTTATTAATATTAATTAGCATCTCCAATTTTGTTGTGTTATTGGTTTCCTACAACCCATTTATTCTGCAATGCTCTCATAGAATCAGAATCCGGATCCCTCGGACCGGTTGGTCTTGGTGTTCTCATTTCGTGGAAGGTTGAACTCTTTAGGGACGGTACAGCAGATGCAGGCAAGTTATCCGTAAACTCAGTGGAAACCACAACACATTTCTGGCAACGGTCAGCTGCACGGTAGCAGCAGGTTAGCCGTACCATCGGCGGCACCACAACAGTAGGTACGGACATCGTAAATTAAAACGCAACACTACACGGAGGAGTCCATGGTATTGTCGGAGGGCAAGGTACTGCCAGGTTGCCTAAGCCGAGGTAGGTTGTTGACTTTGGAGACACCACACCGAGCATTTGGAGAAATAGCCTGCCCGCAAGGCAGCGTGCCGAATTCAGGGAATCGCGCCCATTAAGCGCCGGTGACTGATTGTTCAGTTCATACGCCTTTCGTTTATTCGTTTGCCAACCAGAGGCTCAATGCTTCCCACAACTTCAGCATTAAGTTGCTGGAATACAATGCTTCACCATTATGAAGGAAGGGCAGTGACTTTATTTACTGGTGAGTCATATCCGCCACGGATATTTTATACCGAGAACGCTTGCCAAGCGAAAACGCACCACATCATGGAACATTGCCGCTGAATGTTTGCTGGAACGGGATAATCCCGAACTACCCAGCTGTCAGCACAAGTAGGTTATTTGGCAAGCCAGCCTTGGGGGGCATTACATCTAGAGAGATATCCGTTGCCAAAGATTGAATACATTTACGCTTATCTGCTGTGGCAAGATTTTTACCAAACTAGATCTGAGCCAACGTTTTGATTCGTTCTCCGAGCTGAGTAATTTAATAACAAACGTTTCACCACTTCCCTCATTGGCATCTTCAGTGCACTGCTTCGTAGAGAAAAATCTCACGGAAAGTGTCGTCGGGATGTAGCGTTTTGAAATTAGCCTCGTCGGTCTGTGCCCTTTGACTTCTGTTTGTTCGATATTTGGCCAACCAACAAATTGAACTCCGTAAGGAGTCACGTGCATACATCCCCATTAGCATTCGCATTGGATAGTTCCGCAACACGCACCATGCCATTTGGGCTAATTTCGGCTCCGGCTGTCTTTCACCCTATTGTTGTCACACTAGTGAAGGACCTACCAGACACATACACACTTAGATGACATCCTGGTTACTGGACGTACTGTCACCGAACCCTTGCATAGTTTGGATGTTGTCCTGAAACGATTATCAGACACCGGGTTGGTTTTAAAAATAGAAAGGTATATATTTCTTGTGCCAAGTGTACAGTACCTCCGCAGAGGACCGAAGGATGCGCACCACTGATGAGCCCCAATAGGGCGAAACGGCCGTCTGGTGCTTTTCCGGACAGCTGGTCGACATATCTGAATTGTCGGCTGATTGCGACGAACAGAAAGTACCTTGGTTATCACGAGAAGCACTGTGCCCATTACAAGAAAAGAAGAGTGCCACTTGAAGCGCCAGCACCCGAAAAATCTTCATGGACTTCAGTCATTGTTGGGTGCCGTGACCCAGTTTTTCAGGTTCATATCATTTGCAGCAACACGTCTACCTTCGCTTCATCAACTCTTACTTAAAAACCAAACTTGGAACTGGAACAAGATTCATGAAAATGCTTTCACGACGGTTAATATGCTTTTGGTATCCGCATATGTACTTGTCATCACGACCCACAAAAGCCTGTTATTATCTCTTGAGGCTTCACCATACGGTCTTGGAGCTGTTTTACAGCACGAATTACCGTAGGGCTACCAGCGACCTGTTGCTTATGTTTTAAGAACACTGAAAGCAGCAGTACCGTTTACTCGTAGCCTGAGCGAGATGCGGCAGCTGTTATCTTCGGTACTACCCGATTTCACCAATATTTACTTGGCCGACACTTCGCGACTTCTACAGATCACAAACCTCTTGTGTCCGCTGTGGATTGCTTTCGAGCAGAAAATCGTTCTTGCGTTCATGTGACTCTTATGACAGACAGTTTTTACGTGCTCAAATGTGCTGAGTGGAGTGTATCGCTTCGCGCTCGCTGCTAAATTTTTCCTACTACCATCATCATCAGTACACGTTAGCTTAGGGTAAGACACCACAACGAATATGCCGCAAATTACACTACAAACAATATGGTATTAAATCTTATATTAGGCGTTTTATATGAGATCGGTATTGGAGGGCAACCTAAAGAGAGGGCGAAGGACAAAGAAGCTCACAACACAAGCGCCATTGGGGCCGGCTCTTCGCCATGTCAGCAAGTGTATCCTTAGGACACCAGCCAGGCAGTCGGGATGCACCAACCGACGATAATTTCGAAGTGAGGATTTTCATTCCTCTCGACCAAGTCATTACTTGGCCTCCCCTCCTCCTCTTCCAACCTGCACTTCGGCGCGCAAACGACACACTTCGCGGGAGTCGATGTGTTGACATGCGGAACACGTGGCCCATCCATCGGAGCCTGGTGTGTGATATAATGGTGCTGAGCAGTTCACTCGCCCTTACTGCACCAAATACGTGACGCCGAACACGATCATTGCTCACGTGGTGCTCCCACCAGACATGAGCTAAGCTGCGAAGGCAGCGATGATCGAATGTGACGAGCCTCTTTATGTCTGTCGACCTGATGGGCCAGGTTTTACAATCATATAGGAGAGTTGAACTGACGACTGAATTTTAAGCTCTGCGCTCCACGGCGAGAGTAATGTCGCGTCTGCTTTACAGGTGGCGGAGATAGGCAAAAGCACCTCGAGCTTTTGCTATAAGGTTCCTAACGTCATCCTCGATCCCTCGGGCGCTACTATAGTTGCCCCGGTACTTGAATTCCTGATCGAGTTCTAGCTGATCACCACAAAGCGTTAGCGCAGGGGTGGGTACCTGCCAATCTTGGAGAAGTACTTTGCATTTCGATGGAGCAAAGCATAGCCCAAAACGGTAGACAACCAGTGTTAATCGGTCCTGTGCTGTTTTGCATGTGTGAAAGCTGTCACAGATTAGGGCAGTATCATCCGCATACTTCAAGTCAAGATGTCGCTCACCAGGAAGTAGCTCCACACCTTTTAGGTCATGTCCAGCGAACGCTGTTTCCATGACTTCATCAATAGCGAAGTTGAAGAGGGAAGGTGACAGCGGGCAACCTTGTCTTACACCGCTGGTGATACTGAAGTGTTGCGACAGTATGCCATAAATGCTAACTCTGCCCGAACTATGCGCGGACAGCCCTTTGATAACGTTTACATATTTCTCAGGCACACTTTTCCTCACAGGACAGTCCCAAAGTGCACATCGATCGACTGAGTCGAAGACACCTTTTATGTCAAAAACACAACAACGGTGGGTCGCCAACCAACATGGCGTTGTTCCAACAATTGGCGCAAGGTAAAGATGTGGTCGATGCTTTCCACACATCTGGCAGTGCCAGTCAGTCTGTGGAGAATGACAAACACAAGCAATTTAGAAGCAATTGAGATAAGACAAGGCCCTCTATGATTGCTACATTCCACACGGGATTCTCCGTTGGAAATTGGGTCAATGACGCAGCGGCTTTAGTTTGTCAGGACAGTGTCCTGCTCTCAAAGTTTCACTAACAAGTCATGTAAATGGTCTACTAGAGCATATCCACCGAATTGGAAGAGGGCTGGGAGAATCTGCCCCTACGGCCTTATGCACTTTTATCAGCCTGAACTTACGTTCGACTTCTGCGCGTGAGGGCGCATCCAAGGGGATGGCCCAGGGAGAAGGGTTCTTAATGCCCGAAAAAGAAAGCGGCAACTCAGGTTGCTTAAATTGACTTGCAAAGCGTTCGGCCCAACGCTCCAAGCTTCGTTTTGACGGGCTGTGGATCGGCTGCCCACTCTCCTCGCGTATGGTCTCGCTAACCCCGGGTCTCCTGCTGACTGTTCCCCGTATCCGACGGAATAACTTACGATGATTGCCAACGGTAGCGGCTGTTTCCATCTCTGAGGCACCATGAGATCACCAGGCTTCGCTGTCTTTCTTCAGGTTAGCACGCAGTTTTGCCCCAAGATTTTTAAGACTCATTGTATTCGCTTCCAGCCGGGATACGTCGGCAAACATCCATAAATTCCAGAGACTGTGTAGAGGCCCAATGTCCAGTTAGACAATTTAATTTTCCAGATGAAGACATGCCTGCTGATAGTAAGGTTTGACGAATATGCGTCCATTTGTCTTCGACGGTGTTCAGTGGGCGCTTACTCAACCCGGATGTCAGCGCACTTTGATACACCTTCATTACACCTAGCTCCACCAGCTGGCTGGTGTCAATCCGTTCACATCGATGTTGCAGACATCTACCAAAACGCACCCGGAGGTCGGAGCAAACAGCTGCGTGGTCCGAGTCTACACTCGTACTCCAAATCGAGCGATAGTTTAGGACACAGCCTCTCCAGCGGTAACTGTTCGCGAAATGATCAATTTGCCTTCATGGCTGACCCTAGCCTGGTGGGCGCCAAGTCACGCTTCTGCGGGTACTGTGTCGGAGGTTTGTGTTCGTGCGAAAGCTACGAGCATCTTCACACAGCTGTAGCAATCGCTCACCGTTATCATTACGGGAGCCTACACCATGTTGCCGCCCAGATGAAGCTCATCAGAGAACAATTTTCCGACTTGGGCATTTAGATTGCCTACCAACACCACAGTATCCGTGCGTCTTCTGTAACAAAGGAGATCGTGAACTTGCTGATAGAAATCATCTTTTACCGGATCAGTGATACACTTTGTATGGGCGTTGGCCGCAATGACAAACAGGTACCGTTCGTTCCCGCGCGACTTTGTAACATGAAACGAACCATCTAATCTAACGGCGCACATCCTACTGTTGAGTGGGATCCAATCGATTAAGGCAGCTTCAGTCCAGGGACTCAAAACAATGCCGATGCCAGGTTGACCGGCATTTGAAGCTGCATCATCGCAAGACGGGCGCTATGAGAATTTGCCGCCAGTGTCGCATGTAGAGGATCGCAGCGTAAGCACGGAGCTCGAATCTTGCAGGTGGGTTTCTGATAAACAGCAAATGTCGATCGATGTGGTCTCTAGTGTGCGTGCAAGTGCTGCTTGTTGGCCAATCTATAGCAGAGTGTACACGTTGAGGTATGTCATTCTTGGCGAGACACGGAAACGGATGAACTGACGTTGTCCGCTTGATTGAACATGGGCTTGTTGACTGGATTGGAGTGACTCACTACGACTGTGGGTGGGTTGAAACTAGGAGATAAGCGGATATTGAAGCAAGATGGAGGAGGGCCAAGAATTTGGGGATTGCAAATGGGGGCATAAATGTGCAGTTGGAGCGGGACGATAAGTATGGAAAGCGCAAGAAGTGGGATAAGAAGACGGGAAGGCCTGAGCAGTAGCATCCATACCCCTATCCACCCTGCGGGATGCAGCCGATAGGGAGCCGTTTATTATCCGCTGCGACAGCCAGAGCATCAAGAAATTGTTAGAAGTAAGGTTCATTGTATTGCATGGGCAGAATACTGTCAGGTTGCCCAGGCCCAGACAGGAGAACGATTAATGTTCTCAAGCGAAGTCTTTGGTTCAAAAACTTTTCCGTAAGGTAGCGTTGTTTTTGCATTGGTCTACAGAGAGCCCGTTTTATGGAGTAAGAAGCGATCTTCACTGCAACCGGGATACTGAGTTTGTGTGCTCTCTAACAATTACCCAATTTGGGAAGATTGGCTCTGAAGGTGCAAGAAGCACCACCCAGCATAGCTCAATGCATCACTGAGGCACCCAAACCATCTCACCACGTTAAGATCCAGTTTCGTCGCTGTTCTGCTTTCACTTGGGTACACTCTGCATCTGGCACCCTTTTGGCGGCAACCCGACCGTTACCTTTGCTTGGTTAGGACCGCCCGCTAGTTCTACTCCCAAAGGGACCAGGTGGAATTCACGCTGCTGACGATTTACTAAATGAAGAAATGGCGTACAGTAGTTTTCTGGACGATTAACGCCAGTCCGGATGAGTTTTGATATGATGAATTCCAACTGTATTCTTAATTCACCTAGGTTAATTTACTACGATCTGTTTTAAGTAGTATGTCTGTATCTCACACTGGTAGCCACACTAATAGAACCGATTACAACTGACTCCTTTAAGAATCGGTTAATTGGCAGGTGTACCGCCTGCTGCCCATTTTCCTCTTAACCTTTCTCATTACCATGTTTATTAACAGGCGTCAGCTTTGTATAGAATAAATATCTGGGTGTCTTTTTTCACTTCACCGCACATTCCACAGTTGCGCGAGATCGTACTTTTTGGAGTGTATTCTCCTAACTATTTCCGTGTCGAATCTTGAATATTTTCACCTGATTATAAAATATGTTTCCATTTATTTTCTAATTAGTAACCATCGCGACAAGACTAGACCTTAATGTGGTGCGACGGTTTACGTTTTTCAGCAACACATTGAGTTATGTTGCTTGGTGGATCTTACCGGATATTTCGTGGAAAGAACGTTCAAAGGATATGAACAATCAACAGAAAGTTGAAAACACGCGCTGAAAACCGTCATTATTCATGGCGTACCTGAGTCCCAACCTTCATCTCCTGAAGAAGTTTAGGCACACGACCTGGAGCAATGGCGATACATTCGTGAGGCACTGTCTTTAGAAAATGTCATTGCTACCTCCCTGACCAAGATTCCCATGTCACCAAATTACAAAGGGTGTGGTCCTAGGTTGCTGAAGCTGGTCTTACCGTCTGAGCTAACTTTACAGACAGTTCTAGAGAACTGGGGTAACTTCCGGAACATGCTACCAACAGAAATTCGACTAAAAGCAGCAGGTTTACGACCAGAGGCTACTGGTTATTCCAGGGAGAGAACCAACTCAGTGGGAACAGCCATTGTTGCAGAGTCCACCACAGAGACTGATCTGATTGCCGTCATAACATCCGGCGAGACACTGCAGGAGGTGGGTGACCACAAGATCATCATGAACCTGATCACATGGTGCAGAGAGTTATCCCAAATCATTCTCACGAGCCTAAGACAATTTCAAAAAACTAGTAACAGCCGACCTCAAGAGGGTCGGCCAAGTCTCAAACCTGTTGTCTATATCCACAAACAACCTTCTAACCTATGAATCACTCTCCTGTTTTTATACCAACGCACAAGGTCTTTTAAGCAAACTGACGGAGCTTCGTCTGCGTCAGGCCTCGATGTCAAGGGACCTCGTTATGATAACGGAGACCTGGTTGAATGAAGCGACCATTGATGCAGAATTCGCATCACCTGGGGTGTCTATTCTACGCAAGGATCGACTGAGTAGAGGAGGTGGAGTACTACTTTATTATCGCAGCGAACTACACATTGATCTCATCGATGACCCAGAAGTTCAGATTGTCGATGCGTTTTGGTGTGGTGTATCGCCCTCCGTCGGCTACTTCAGAAATGGACAACCGCCTAGACTCAACAATGCAGACCATTCTCTCGCAGTCGTGCAGCCACATTTTCCTGGTTGGTGACTTCAATATTCATACCATAGAAACCTCAGCCTGTATCAACGAACACTACAAAATGAAGTACAGGAGATAATTAGTGGACTACCACTCTACAATCACATCACATCTCCCATAAGATTCAGGACGGGAAACAAACCGGGTGTCCTGGATCTCGTATTCACCAATGAAGAGCTTATGATCGAAACGGTATCTATAGAGAGACCTTTAGGCCGTAGTGACCATGCAACCCCCATGTTCAAGTACATCTGTTATGCTGAGTATTCCTCAGAAAACACCGAGGAATGCCAGCTCATTACGGATTACGGCGTTTTAATCAAACTTATAAATGCTACAAACTGGGCATTTCTAGCAGAACGATCCCCCGATGACGTCCGGTATGAATTTGCTCACCAGTCCAACACGTTAGAAACTAGTGCTTCTAGGAAAAGACCTTCGCGAGCGAAGACAGTGAAATCATTCATACGCAGCAGGAAACGCAGGTGTAGCGTTCCGAGGAATTTACTCTGGCGAAGATACAATGAGTCATCGAGTGCCGAAACATGGGATGCCTGAACTATCCAAAGGAATCACTGCGTAAACCTGGTACGCGAAGATAAAATACAGCACCAACAGAATCTAGCTGTGAAATTCCTTTCTAACCCCAAGCTCCTGTACAGACGCATAAACAAGCTCCGCAAAGTGCAGCGAGGAATTCCTGCCTTACACACGTTATGTGGACTCTCACAAAGCGCAACCGAGGCGGCCAACGCCCTAGGTCAACCATTCGCCCCAAATTCCAGAGCACGACATCGCAGCATACACTGTTCTCGATCGTTGTACCACCACCAGGACTTAACCACACTGTTTACAAGTACGGATGTTATGAAAAGGCTAATTGCGTGAGCATACCTCTCCCGGCGTTGATAATATTCGTCCAAATGCGTTGAAATTGTCCGCAGTAAACCTGGCGGACCCACTCTGCAAGTTTTTCCAATGATGCCTCGATGGGATGCGGGTGCCAACAATGTGAAAGCAGGGCATCGTCACTCCTATCCATAAGGGAGGCAGTCGTACAGATCCGGCCAACTATCGCCCGATAACACTACTTCCGGTGCTCTCCAAACTCATGGAAGCGATTGTTGCCGAAGCGCTGATGAACTTCTTGGAGGAACGCAATATCATACCACAAGAACAACATGGATTTCGCAAGAACCGATCTTGCACTTCAAACTTGCTGATTGCCAGATCCAGTTGGACTGAGACCGCTGACAGCGGCGTAGGTGTTGACGCAGTATATCTGGACTTCGCAAAGGCTTTCGACCGTCTGAACCACCGTATCGTCTTTCCCAAGCTGCAGTGTTTTGGAATTGGTGACCCAATCCTCGGTTGGATAGGTAACTTCTTGCTTCAACGACATCTGAATGTAAGAGTTCGCGGCGTCATCTCTGACCCAACCGACGTTAAGTGCGGAGTGCCCCAGGGCTCAGTACTTGGTCCACGACTATTCCTGATTTACACCAACGATCTCGCGACATTTATCACCTCCAACTCCTTACTCTTCGCTGACGATCTCAAGATATGGCGAGCCATTAGAACAACCAGCGACAATGCAGCACTTCAGGATGATCTTGACAGGGTCTACGAATGGTCGACTCAGAACCTGCTTCAGTTCAACGCTACAAAATGCATGGTGTTGATCCTACGCCATAAAACTACTTGCGAATACAGACTGTGGGATCAAATATTGTAGTGCACTTCAACAGAATGCGATCTAGGCGTGATGGTGCAGGAAGATCTGGGCTGTTCCCGTCAGACCGAGAAAGCCTCCAAGAAAGCTAACCAACATCTTGGCTTTTTGCGGAGGGCATTCGGGCGCTTCGGTCCTTCCATGTTTTCTCAGGTGCTCAACGCCTACATTCGGCCTCATTCTGAGTAAGCCATCCACGCCTGGCAGCCGTGGCAAAAGCAAGACCTTACCGCTCTTGAACTGACACAACGAAGGGCGACCAAGAACTTAAAGGGCCTGTTTCATCTCCCTTACCGATTGAGGCTGAAAACCCTCTGGGTCTACAGTGGACAATATCGACGCCTGCGTGGCGACTTGTTGACGACTTATATGATCCTGAGGAATCCAAACCATTGTTGTCGTCACCTACTAAAGCTGAATAGCAATACCACACTCAGAGGACACCATTTAAAGCTGGCCACACAATACAGCTGATTGGAATGCCGCCGGAATTGCTTTTCCCTTCGCGTGTGTCAACACTGGAACGCTCCTCCCACATACGTTGTTTCTTCCCCCACGTTAATGGTATTCAAAAGACGTCTGGACGATTCGCTTATCCACTTATATCACGCTATATAAACAGAGATGTCTACGTCAACCAAACGCGAACAAACGATGCTCATTCTCAGCTTTTGTACTTCACTACTTACACACTGCTGTTGTGGAATATAGTTTCGGAAATATTACAACTGCATTCATCAGTTACCTCCGTCCAAGAAAGCGGCACACGAGTAAGCGTTGTCATTTCTTTTGTTCTTAAGACATACCTTCCCCATATTACTTCCCATATTACTCTACAGTAACAATTTAGTACACATTCTAAAAGGTTTATATGAATAAGGGGTACCTGAATCGCTAGACGCTTAAATTGACGATTTACACATGTTTACTTTCACTTCAACCATCCTACGGAATTTGTAAAGCAATCGCTTTTTTACCTGTTATATATCATTGTTCATTGGTGCCTCTTGCATCTTCAGAGACACTGACCAGTTTGAGTCAGTGGTTAAAGGTCAGACAAACTTAGTCTCCTGGCCCTCTAGGTTGGAGCAAGGACGGTTCCTTACTCCATAAGACGGACTCTCTGTAACCCAGCGCCCTACGATCAGGTTTTTGAACCAAAGGTGTTGGTTGTGAACCCTAATCGTTCTCTTATCTAGGCCTTGGCAACCTGGCAATATCCCATCCAGACAATACAATTAATTTCTCTTCAAACAATTTCATGATTTTTGGCCATTGCGGAAGATAATCAACAGCGTTTTATCTGCCGTTGCATTGAGAACGGTGGATAGGGTCTAGGATGTTATTACTCAAGCCTTCCCTCTTTTGCGCTTTTTCATCCTTTTCGTCGCCCTTTAGGACCGGTACGACATCTCTCTCGTCCTTATTAGCAGAATACCATGCAGCCGTCAGTTCGACTTTAGTATACGATGTCAAAACCTAGCCACTAGATCAACAGACATAAAGGAGCTTGTTGAGTTCGCAGTTTAGTTCATATCTTTTGAAACACCGCGTGAGCAATGACCGTGTTCAGCGTCGTGTGTTTAATGCAGGAAGAACGACCGAACCGCTCAGTACCATTATATCACACATCTAGCTCCCATGGCTGGGCCATGTGTTGCACATGCCAGCACACCGACTTCAGCGACGTGTGTTGTTTTGCGCGCCGGGGGTGTGAATCGAAAAAGAGGAAGGTACCATACAATGACTTTACCGAAAGGAATAAAGGCCCTCACTTCGAAGTTGGCCTCGGTTGATGTTTCGCGACACCCGGGCTCAGAGTCCGACGGACAATGAACACGTTTGGTTGGCTATAATAATTGGCTAGTGAAGAACAGGCTTCAATGGCATTTGTGTTGTGAGTTTCTCTGTATTTCCCCATCGCGCTTATCCTTCCCTCCAGCCACTTTCTCATTGCTAAAATATGTTACTAAGCATTGCATTATCTGCTTTTATTCTACAATGTTTAATATCTCGCATTTTCATATATTTTTATTACTGCACTATAGTTGGAGTGCTTCTCGCTTTTCATTGAAGCCTAATTATGCTGCTGATTATTATACTCACTTGTGTAGAACCACGGTTACTTCAATACAATTCGTTCTAATCAGTGATCTTAATTCTTAGTGCCCAGACCGTGCATTCAGTTACGTGTCATCGGCTTCACAGCATTGTTGCCTTCGATACTTGAAAGCACTTTCCCTGCACCCAGCCATGCGGCGTTTCTGTTTGTCCTATGCATCCTGCATTCTCAGGCCCGTTACTGACTTGATGATAGCTTCTGCAACACTGACCGAAACGTAACAACTGAATCGCGCAAGCTTCTAGTTCCAGAAGAGGATTCGCTTCTACTTTATTGATCGGTATCTGTTTCCTCTACGATTGTCAGGCTCTTCGGTCCAAAATTCTTAGGTGTCTTCTAGTTTGTTATCATTGTTGTCTGCACCGTACGGCATAAAGCGGGAAAGGACTGATGTGTGCACCAAAATGAATTGTGTTCCTTAGTAATGGGTAACGACAAATAATTTTTCCTTCTATAATTACTTTGAATCTAACACAAGGGCTACGTATGATCAACATCTGCATATCTTTAATTTTTCATATATCTTGTGGATGCCTGCATGATGAGTATTCTTGCATTTCAAGGGTTAGATATTGATTGAGCTCCCCGGTGTGGCTGCGCCTGATGTGAACGTTGACAATGTGCCTACCTATCCATTACCCACCACCTTGTCCATACTGGTTCCAGGAGACAGCTGGTCGTTGCTGGAGGGGACGGAATGCACCGTCCTCGTGACGGTGCTAGGTTCAGACAGTGGTTCCATCCTGTGTGGAACTGTCTACGGCCTAGCCACCGCCTTGTGTACGTCTGGTACGCATGATTTCCCAATTAGGCACGAATGCTCCTGTTCTGCTTGTTGAAGGAATGTGGGCCGGCTCCGCTGATGAAACGTGGCTCCCACCCGCATGCCTCCCGGTCTTATTCCTTCGGGTTTACACCCTATATGGGGTGTGTGCGTGGTGCTCCGCAAGCCACCCTAGTCCCTCGATAGGCGCAGGCGTCCTGTGGCTGTCGTCATGGAGGCCACAGTGACAGACAAATCCGGATACGGATGCGGCCAATCCGTGTGGGTGCTCTGGTAGGCTTGCGCTATTCCTTCTCATTTGTACATAAGGAGGTCCACTTCTGAATCTGCATATAAGGAATTTGGCAATGTAATTACCTGTGTTAACTGTGTGACCCCACAGTTTCACATCTATATTTGCTTAACTTCCGCTTCCGCATGTTTCGGGCAATAACTATGACGAGCAGCCTTGATACGACCGCGACGTGCGTTCCTTCGCTCCCCTATTTCAAACATGCACCACTTCTAAGCCAATCGCATCCGCATTGCAGTCATATTCCATCCAATGTGCTCACACAGATGCAGGTGCTTATTGTTTGTCGAGTGGCCAATCCCAAATCAACCAATAACTTATTGGATGCTCACACACCATGCAATGCCAGTGTGGCTGTTGCACTCAGACCCACCTGTACCATCATGCTATGCGTCGCATTCAGATTTGTTGTTTGGGAGATGTCAAGCCTCCTTCGACACAAAACAACGACTGGGTACCGTGAAGCGAATTCCATGCGAGCTAGGAGGCATATTCGTGGTCAAACTCACGTAGCAAAGCTGAGCTTGGCGGTGGCTACGTGTACTCGCGAGTGCGCGGCAGTTGCGGACCCCGTGCATAGCCTTCGGCCATCCTCCCGTCTAGGTGAGATGTGCCAAATACACTCTGTTTTCGCGCATCTTTTCATTGAAAATGAGTGTTACACATGGCCAGTGAGATCACAGTATCTGTTGCTGAAGTGCTCTTCACGTACATTTATGTGTAATGCCCCATCGGCTTGATTGCTCTGGTGGCCATCACATGCATCCGGGACCTACTGGTGTGGTTGTCTCCATGGGTGCGCTATTGTGCACATGACTAGATGGAGTTTGCCTGATCTATAAACCATTTTGTATGACTTACCGTGATACACAATTTCCTTAAGGCTGGTGTGACTGCACTATGAGTACAATCGACCAGGAAAAAGTGTGAACACCAACCGCCACCGGATTGACAAAGCCGGAAACCTTATGTCCCGTTGATTACTATTGGCACCTCAGCCAACCGACACCCAACTTGGGCCAACGTTGAGTTTGCTGTTACCGACAGCTTGATAGTGGCTTGGGCCAGCGAGGTCAGATTTTGCACCACTACTTCTGTCCTTCATAGTTCTTCAACTGATCTTGTGCGTTATCGGCCACTCTATTTGTGTCGCGCGGCTTTCTTTTCGTTTAGTGGATTGTCTGGTTACTCCAGCGGCTTCTTTCTTCTAACCAGAATGGGTGTCTTATCATTCGGAATCTAACGGAAGCCCTTCGAATGTTTCTGGTACACTGTAAAATCTTCGTTGGGTTCACTGAACTGCTACCATTACTTTCATAGCGCGTTTGATCTACGAGTAATGCTGTGATGGGGTCTTCCAATTGGCTGTTGCTGTTTCTTCTTGGAAAATCGTTTATCTTACAGTATCTACTGCGAATCTATAACTTCTGTTGCTTTACTGTACCAATTTTGCTTAACGGAACTACATCTCAGTGTAATATTCCTCCGGTCCGGCGTTCTGACCTCTTCCGTGTCCAAGTAGTGTGACAAGCTGCAATGCAAAATAAATACCTCATAGACGGCTGTACGCTCGAGCCGCCTAGTAAGAGGCCGATGTAAAGGAAGCAGCTAAGGAAGCACGGAAGAGGAAAGGAAGAGTGCCGGAGAGGAATATGAGGGTAACGATAACAGGAAGCAAAACCGATCGACCTCTTACCGGTTAACGTGTTACCGTGACGCTAGCGGACCGGCTACACCAGTTACCAAGGTTATCCCACTCTGCCGACTTTTTAAAATCATTTTGAAGTGCGGTACGGTCATACAGCCAGCAACACTTATAAATGGATTGTGAGAAAACATCCGCCATTTTGAAAGTTGTTGTCGGAGGATATACTTTTGCAAAAATGCAAATACCACTCATCCTTTCTAGCAGCGTGCATTCATTGCTAATGAAAATCACTGACCTCCTAGCTTTTATACAACGAAACGAATATACAAACACAGGTTTTATCATGTTAGAAGAAAGGTGTTCACAACCTGATATTGAAGATGGAGTCATAAACATCAGTGGATATCGTGCAATTAGGTCCGATCGCCCAGGTAAGTCAGGACATCGTGGTGGCGGCCTCATCACAGGTTAGCCAAATCTGTTACAACTCAGCCAATCAACCTTTCACTCACTACAATCTCTACAAGCTGTCATTTACTTGAATGCAAGCCTAAATTTCTCAGTGGCTTTCAATCGGTTTTTATCGGAAAATACTACATTGCCCCTGATACATCACTGTCCGAAGTGAGGCTTTTAGTTGAGCAACTTTATTTGATATTGCTGTCGAAATTAGAACACTCTGCCTGCATTGTTTCCCTGCGATTTTAATAAATGTGATACAGCGTTATTCATGTCACTGGATCTGACAACTTGAATAAGCTTTCCCGATCGGGCAAGACGCACAGCTCTATGTTGCTCAAATAAACAAAATTCGTTTGTTTTCCTCGGTCCCAGTGACCGTATTACAAATAAAACAACAGCAATACATCAGCTACTTGAACCGATGATTCGCTGCCATACAACCACAATAACCTGTGGAATAAAGAATAATAAGAGGGAGAGAAGGAGGAGTTACCGGAAAATCTTAATGCCCTAAACAAACATTCAGGGTCAAGGCAACTACACCTTGTGTCAACAACATACCGTCACAAACAGCTGGCTATTGTACAAAGATAAGGCGGCATCAGCGAAACAGCTTCCTTGCGGCTTTCACTGCCCGCAGATACCTGGCTTCAGAGTCAACTGAGATCACAATTAAGATTGCGTGTCACAATCCAAGACACACGGCGAGTTCTCCAAAAGCCGAAAATCGACTTTTAACCGCTATGCAAAACACTGCTTGCAGAGCTCAATGGCCTAGTGGTCATGACGATAAGTGCCAAGCGTTATGCGCTGAGTTCCACTCCCAGCTCGGCTATCTCTACCTGATGAGTCCAAACCAGGACAAAACCGTCGCTTATGGAGTGCAGGGATGGGGGAGCACCGCACCGAAACCCTCCGTTTTCTATTCAAAAGTGTGCACTAACTCAGACAATCTAAAGGTTTCCCCTACCATATACAGTAAAACTGACTATGTTGCGCAGACGAAACAACAATTCATGGCTATCCGACGATTCAATTACTGGACGAAACTATCGCACTTTAACTGATTTTTTAGTTTTGACAGATGATCTGTCGCTTCAATGTGATCATCTCACGAGTTACGTAAACTTTTGCCTCCACCCATGCTGCTTTTTAGGACAGTCTATCTGCTATCAGATAGATTTTCTTCACCCCTGCTGAAATAACTTAGAGACGTGCTTGTAAGCTCAAAATGCATCTGCATCAAAAGCCTGACTGTGGCAATTATAACTGAAATAACAAGGCTAAACTGTTTATACGTTGAAAGCATACTAGGAAAACGTAGTTGGCGTTTTTTAGGCTGTTGAGGCAATTTTGGGATAAAAGTACAAGCGCTTGTATTGGAATGGTGGATATTGAGAAACTCCACCAGCCACGGTGGCTGGGCCTGAGCTAGTGAAGTTTGTTACAACGCGGTGCTCTGCTCTCAGCTGGTTGATTCACGCCTGCTGCTAAATCTGCGCCCTTACGCCTGCTCTGTTTAACGTCTTAGCAAACCCGACCGGAAGGAAGACAGAAGAGTACTCGGCAGACCAGTTCTATTAGGGCAAAGAAAGCTCATATTTATATGTCGGTATCACAATGCGGATTTAACTGTACGCCCACGCTCCACACGTACTTGTCCGCTCCATATATCTAGTTCACCGTGTTGCTCGCGCATTCCAGTCCTCTTCCGCCTACGCAACGCACGGCAACGCGCGTGATGTCTGACGCGCGATTTCATCAGCTTCTGGTCAGGCCTTGGGGACAAGCCCGGTGTCTGACGCGCGATTTCATCAGCTGTCGGCTGGGTCCTGCTAACACGCTCGCAGGGACTTTCCCACACACGATAGGTGGCAAACGCGCGAGCGTTGGCACTCAGCTTTCTTGCCCAGCTGTCACCTCCCCTTCCGAATTGAGTCACCTTGCACACCCTTCGAACCTGATTGTGTTCGTAGCTTTCCGCCCGGGGATCGATTTGCAGCCGTTCTAGTCTTCTCCGCTTCCGAGCCGGCCGGCATTGTGCATTTGATGTTTGCGGTATTAGTTTCGTCACACCAGGTTGCTGACCCTCAGCTTCCAGCCCGAACGTGTCTAGTAGGATGTCCCAATGTAAAGCTGGTGGTTCTTGGGGACCTTGGGTTTTGCCATGATTCGGTCTCAACTGATTGATGTGCCTAATCCATCTCTCACGTCCAACCATCACCTCATAGATAACTCTGCCTTTCCTGCTGATAACAGTTCCGCTCGACCACCCCTTCGGCCTTCGAAAATCCCGGGCGTAAACCATGTCACCAACATTGAAATGACGGAGCTTGGTTTTACAATCTTCCTCCAGGTGACTGTTGCAGTGCTTTTCTGTTCTTCTTGGTAAAAGATTATCGAACAACGTCCGAATCTTTCTTCCAAATAGTACTTCTGTGGGGCTATTCCATCAGGGGAGTTGGATTCGGAGCGTTCCGATACACGCATAGGAAAGATTGAATTGAATCCTGTAAAGCCCTTATTCGCCCTGCTTTACGGAGTGCACGTTTGACCGTGTCCACAAACCTTTCTGCCTGTCCGTTTGATTGCGGATGATATGGTGGTGAAAACATTTGCTTAATCCCCTTTTCCTTGTAACACTCGCTGAAAGAAGTCGAGGTTAATTGTGTTCCATTGTCTGTCACTAACACCTCTGGCAGGCCGAAATATCGGAACAGCTTCTCCATCTCGTTGACAGTGTGCTGTGTAGTCGGATTGTTTACCGGAATCCCATCAGGCCACTTGGTGAATGAGTCAAGCAAAACGAGATAGGATTGGCCATTGATTGGTCCTGCACAGTCTAAGTGTATTCGTTGCCACGGTTTCTCTGCCTTAGGCCAAGGTTGCCGCTAACACTTGGGAGGAGCCTTCGCTGCAAGTTGACAAGATTCACACTGTTGGCAGAATTTTTCCATTTGCGAATCCATTTCTGGCCAGTAAACAAAACTGCGTGCCGAGGCTTTCATGCGGCTGGTACCAGGGTGCCCCGTGTGGAACTGCTGCAATATTTGCCTCTGTAATTTCCTTGGCACCACCACTCGATCTCCAAACATCAGACAATTGTCTACGACTGACAGGGATCCACGTCGATGGTAAAACGGCCGCAGCTCCATCGGTAGGCCTCCATTTGGCCAACATGTTCGTACACAATGCATCGCTTTCTCCAAGATTCTGTCCCGTAATGTCTCCATACGAATAGTGTCGGCTGTTACTGGTAGTCTTCTCACATTATCAGCCAGGATTCGTTGGACTTCTGCTTCGAAACTGATAGCTGCAATCACACAATCATCATTCTCCTTTGGGTGTGAACTGATGAGACGAGACAGGGCATCCGCTTGACCGATCTGTTGCGTCGGTTTATACTGTATGCTGAAGTCGTAGGCCAGTAGTATGGTCGTCCATCGTTGCAATCGGTTCGCCGTAAAAACTGGAATTCCTTTCTTTGAACCGAATATCGACAGAAGTGGCTTGTGGTCAGTCAGGAGCGTGAAATGTCTGCCATACAGCATCTTATGAAACCGTTTCATTGCGAAAAAAAATCGCGAGCGCTTCCTTCTCTATCTGGCTATGGTTTTTTCAGCTGACGTTAGTGATCGTGCTGCGTGCGCGATAGCCTTCTCTCCTCCATGCGGAAAAATGTGGGAAATAACTGCACCGACACCATAATTGGAAGCATCCGTAGCAACGACAATTTTGAAATTCGGATTGAAATGCGTCAAGAGTAGATCAGAGTTGAGAGCTGCTTTGACTGCATCAAAAGACTGCTGGCACTCCTTCGTCCATTTCCAACCCTTGTCTTTTGTCAGGAGCTGGTTCAGCGGACCTCTGAGCTGATGAAGGCTTGGTAAGAAAGCACTGTAATGGCTAGCGAGCCCAATAAATGAGCGGAGCTCTGCAATGTCTTCTGGTGGCTTCATCTTTTTGATGGCTTCAATATTGGCGGGATCCGGGCGCCGGCCATGTTTGTCGATGATAAACCCAAGAAATTTGACACTTTCTAGTAGGAACTCACATTTTTCGGCCCGTAATCGGAATCCAGCTTCCTGAAGACGCGAAAGCACTCTCTCCAGTGTCTGTATCAAGTCTTGCGGATCTGAGCCCATAATCAACGCATCGTCCAGGTATATTGCTATGTTTGGGATATCGCTCAGCAAGGTATCCATATTTTGTTGAAAAATGGCCGGTGCGGTTTTCACTCCGAACGGCAGCCGGTTGTACTGAAAAAGTCCGAGGTGAGTATTTACTGTCAGCAATATTCTACACTGATTGGCAACTGGGATTTGCAGGTACGCATCATCTAGGTCAAGTTTTGCGAAACATTTCCCCCATTGAGTTTGCTGAACAAGTCTCCCGGTACCGGCAGGGGATACTGGTGATCTTCCAACACGGAATTCAAACCTGTCCAGAAATCAGCACAAATACGGACTTCACTGTTTCCTTTCTTTACCACCACGATAGGTGCTGCCCATTCGGAATAGTGAACTCGTTCGATTATCTCTTCAGATTGTAGTCGGTTTAACTCGGCTTCCACTAAGGACTGGGTTGCGTAGGGCACCGGGCTTCTTGGTCTAAAGACTGACTTGGCGTCTGGTTTAAGGTTCAATGAGGCAGTAGCTATGTTGCAGCATCCGAGACCAGGTTGAAACAATGCATCGTGACGTCGTTTTATCTCGGCAATCTGACTTTGAAACATCGGGTTTGAAGGTGACGGTTGTGACAGCAGATTGACTTGCGGTGGCTGACAAATACTGTTCACTGATTGATCACTCACAGTCTGTTTTCGCCCGGCGTTCTACCAAAGTTGGAGAAGACAACGGAAATGGAGACATGACTGATTGCGGTGCAGGGGAAGCGATTTGTTCAGCATTCCGTTGCTTAGCAACCGCTACGCCTCTGTGGTCTATACTCGCTTCCATTGAAGTAATCTCATTGTTTATCCTCTGCTCTGCTTCTGTGATTAACCGGTCGCATTTCTCAGCTAGGATAAGCAAGCACTTAACGAGGGGGATGGTGGAACCACGCAGTACAGAAGCAAAATGCATCTTGGGAGCTATTTCGCTTCCGTAACTGTTGTTGGGACACATTTGCACATTTCGTATGGTACCATTCCAAACAGTGCGAACAAGCCAGACCGATTTTTACTACTTGATGACATTCTCTTAACCCGCAAATGCCTTTCGATGGGAGTCTCTTCGGTTTCGCCTTTCTGCCATTCAATTTGGTGTCGTTACCTGACCCAGTGGGTTGGTTAGCGTTCTGTAATTTTACAGCTTTGAGAGCGGCGCACTCGGTCAGCGAGCGTGGTGGTTGCAAGGTCAAATCCTGGTTATGGGGTAAGATTCCTCGGTACTTTCTTTGTGATACTCTGCATAACACAATCATTGGGAGTACTAATGTCGCGTGATCGCTGCGCCCCAAAGGAGTGCACGTCGTCATTATGTCGATCATGAGTTCCTCGTCGGTAAATATAAAATCCAAGATGGCCGCCTTGTTTTCTGTCCTGAAATGCGTTGGAGAAGTGACTTGGCTGTACAGCGGTGAACCAGCGATTAGTTCTTGCAGATCAGCTTTGAACTGTTCACCCAGAGTGGATGGGATTTCATGCCGTGCAGATTGAAAGTCCCCTACTAGGAGAAGATGGCTGTGAGGTCGTTCCATTAGATTCTTCATAGCGGAAGATAGGGCTTGATCCATTTCTAAAGTGGACATAGGTGGGCGGTGTACAATGGCCACTCATCGTCATCATTATCAACAGCAGTACATCAGCCACTTGAACTGATGCTTCCCTGCCATACAACCATGACGACCTATGAAATAAAGAATAAGAAGAGGGAGAGAAGGGGGACTTACCTGAAAACCTTAATGCCCTAAGCAAACATTCAGGGTTAAGGCGCCTACACCTTTTGTAGACAACATACCGTCACAAACAGCTGGCTATCGTGCAAAGATAAGGACACTAGGCATCTATCGCCCCTCGGGTCGTTTACGCTCTCGTTGAAGTCGGAACGGTAGTAGAGAATTACACCGCCTCCCTTTGTGGGTGGGTCGTTGCGCAGGAGTGACATATCAGTTGGTGCGATCTCGGGGTCGATAATCACGTCGTTCAGTCATGTCTCGGTTACCATGATGAGATCCCAACACATTGAAGTTTAACGAAAATCGAAGTTCTGCCAATTATTTGAGAAACCCTTTGGCGTTTGTATACAAACAACTGAGAGCAACGGATGCCAGGAGCGTATTTGAACATACATAGGTTTCCCCAGAATTTACGCTGACAGTCGTTTTTTGGACATATTTCTTCCCCCCCCCCCCCAGTGGCGGTTTCGGTCTGCAGCATAGAACACTAACCACCTGGTTCTATAGAAGCGATTTGCAACGGTTATTCTGTTCCTCTTCGGACGGGCTGGGGGCTTTCACTGCGTTCCTGTTCGAAGATACAGACAACGGGCTAGCGACAACTTCTCGCTGCTTCTGTGTCCCCTCACCCAATAATGGCCTGGCTTCGACCGCCTACAGACGTAACTCTGATGGCAGATTGGTGTGTAACTTGTGCCAACTTCGGAGCACAACTTCAACCATTTCTTTTGAGTAGAGCATGACTTTCAACACCCCCTGGACCACTTCCTTTATATTTGGGTGAGTTGGCGATCACGTCATGGGGAGAGAGCTTAACGCATGTACCGCCATTCTTCCAAGCCATAAACTTCGGATTACGACTCCTCGGAGGACTGGATTTTGGGGACGCCATGGACAAATCTCGACCTTTCGTCGGTTTGTTTGCGGTATTCTCCTGGGTTTTGCTTCCTTTGCTGACCCTCACTCCAAAGGGATGTCAGAAATACACGAACGCCGCATAGCATATCACGAAGACGGTTAGCTGACAAGAGAACGGTCTACGCTTCGCCACTCGACTGAAGTATCACCTGAAGTAGCCTTGGCTCGCTATAGTGAAGAGAATTTGGGTGTGTAGTGGTCGAAAAATACTAGGAAGGTTTCAACGCTTAATAAAAGGCAAAAGGTTAGAGAGGGTCAACTCACAGTGTAATCACAGTCGAGTTCGAGTCGTAGGTTGCGCTATACCTGTGACACACGTCGAGCACAATGGAAATAGACGTTCGATAATAATTCCGAATATACTATTCGATTTTCAAGCAGACTGGACGGCACCGTACACACGCAGAAGCAGCACAGCCAGAAATCAGCACGACGGAACGCGGGGCGCGAAGAAGTGTATATTAATCATTAATTCAAACAAACTGTACAAAAGATGTCATGATAAAATGGATGACAAGAAAGACAAAATGCAAAAGATTAATAACCACTACATAACTCCCCCCGTAGAGCGTGAACTGGTAAGGTAACGCTCAATATAGCTATTTAGGGAACAAACTCAGCTAGTTTGGAGGGGAAAGACACAGAACGTCCTGAACGTGTGTGTTTGGGATCATTCGTTGGGCGAGCGCATGAAGGTGCTGGAGCATCGGAACAATGGAACAATGGTATATGACGGGTAAAAAAAGCATACACTTAACGAGTCCCGCAGGTTGGCATTAGAAATACTAACAAATTGGCAAACCACATAAGTGGTTAAAGTAAGGAGTGTCAGTGAGATAAATGGTAGAATTATAACAGTTTTAGGGGGATAAAGTGGTACGACGCAAAACTGGCTAAGAAATTGTTTTTCGTTGGTGATGGTAGCAAATAAAAATGGAGTACTCACCGGTTCGCACAGATTTACGACCGTGAATTTGGGGTATAAATCCAAAACGGCTGCGTCAGCCCTAAATATATACAAGCGTTTTCGTTCATAAAACAAAGCGCAGGGCGCTCATGCGACGTCCAATCGTTTTTAAACGTATCTAATGTGGGGGGCACAAACAACTGAGTTTGGAAGGGCGTTCCAGGGCCCGCAGACCCGGAGGGAGAAATAGGCTCTCCGACAGTCTAGACGACTGTACTGTTGGCTCAGCTTTAAACTGTTACCCGCGAAGGTTAGTGTTCGGGCTGAGCTTCAAGAGGTGGCGGGCATACGTGACTGGGATCGCTCAATATCTGGTACACTAGTATGAGGTCTCCACGAAGTCGCCGGTACCGTCCGCTGAACACTCCGAGTATCTCCAGTCGTTCCTGGTAAGGAGTGTGGCGCAAGCCCTGGACGATTTTCGTTGCTCGACGCTGTGGGTCTCAAGCGCTGCAAGGTCACGTTTTAGCCAGGGTTGCCAGGCCTGGATTGCATATTCGACGTGAGGACGCAAGTAGGCATTCAGCATCAAAGAGAAGATGGATGGATCCCAAAATTCCGAATGCTCTTCGCAGGAGTCCAACGTGCTGGTTGCCCCTTTTAGAAGCGGAATCTGACTGTTTGGAACACCCGAGGTCTTCCTGTACCAGCACACCCAAGGTCGCGTTCCTGAGTGGTGGTCTTCAGATCGTGTGCCCCAAGCTTGTAGACGTGGACTTGTCGATGGCGGATATGAACAACGCGACATTTGTCCACATTAAACGGCAGGGCGTTTCTCACCGACCAATTCCAGGCCTCATTCAAGTCACGCTGTAGGACTTCATAGTCGTCCGATCGTTTTATCGCCCGCCAAACCTTGAGGTCGTCCGCGAAGAGTAAGAATTTCGATGTAATAACTTCTACTAGATCGTTAATGAAAAGCAGGAACAAACGAGACCCAAGTACCGAACCCTGCGGGTACGCCGCATCCCACTCGAATCGGATCGGAAAAGGATGATCGAACTCTAACTTCTAACTGCCGTTCAGAGAGAAAGTTACCGATCCATCCTAACAACGGGTATCCGATACCGTATTGTTGGAGTTTAATGAGCAGGATTCGATGATCCAGGCGATCGAAGGCTTTCGAAAAGTCCAGGAATGCAACATCGACTCCTGTTCCCTCATCGACAGTCTCGGTCCAGTTGTCACGAGCTATCAGCAGATTCGTCGTACATGAACGATGTTGACGAAACCCATGCTGTTCTGGCGCAATTATGCCGTAGTTTTCCAAGTATCCCATTAACGCATCTGCTATCACCGCTTCCATGACTTTGGCGATCACAGGCAGAAGCGTTACGGGGCGGTAATTGGCAGGATCCGATCGATTTCCTGCTTTGTATATGGGCGTTATTACACCTTGTTTCCACCTCGAAGGTACGATGTTCTCATCGAAACAGCGCTGAAAAAATGCAGCTAGTGGTTCGGCCAAGTGGATGGCAGCTACCTGTAATGTTTTCGGGTGAATGTTATCGGCCTCGGGAGAGCTGTGTGGACGCAAGGATAGCAGCTTTTGCAGCACCATTTCTGCAGTGAACGTGACGTTGGATAAAACGGACGGTGGGGTAACTAGTGGCGGAATATACGTCGAGGCTTGTACACCTTGGAAGATTGGGGAGTACTGGGCCCGTAATGCGTTGGCCGCCTCTTTCGCAGTATGTGTATCCCCATGGGTCGTATTAAGTGGTGGGATTCCCCGTTGCACCTTGCGAAGTCCATTCACATGTTTGTAAAGAAGCTTTTTGTTCGAACAGAATCGTTTGGCTAGCTCCTGCTGATGCGTTCTCTTGTCTTCGCGAACCAAAAGCACACAGTAGTTGCGATGCGAAACGTATTCCGTCCAGTTTTCTGCGCTGGGGTTGCTTTTATACGTGCGCCATGCCCGATCCCTTAGAGCCATGCATTTTCGCGTCCGGCTTCGCAAGAATGATTTCGCTGTGCGGGGATGTTGGGAAAGTTTTGGTGTTGAGGCTTCTATTGGAAGCGGTCGGTTGACCAACAGGGGGTAAGGACTTGGGATCCGTCAAAGTAACGGCAGGCTCAACATAAGCGAGTTTAAGACGGTCAATACTCACAGATTCTTTCGATCCATTCCTTTCCAGTATGAAGTATTTAGGTTTCCGTGACAACACTTTGAAAGGACCTTCATAAGGGGGTGTCAACGGCTTGCGAACTGCATCAATGCGAATGAAAACAAAAGGACAAGTGTGTAAGTCCGGATGAATTCCTTGTTCGCGGGCAGTGAAGCGAGTAGACGTAGGTCGAACTGTTCGGAAGTGTTGTTTAAGATGTTCGGCGTAGGACACAGGATCTATCTCACCAGTGACTCGGGAATCCAAAATCATCTCACCTGGAAGTCTGAGAGTGGTGCCAAAGATGAGTTCGGCAGGGCTGCATCCAATGTCCTCTTTGACGGTATTACGGATACCAAGAAGGACAGCTGGGATGCGTTCAGACCAATGTGTATCAGGTGAATTAGCTATGATGGCGGCTTTAAGCTGTCGATGGAAACGCTCGACAAGGCCATTCGAAGCTGGATGATAAGCAGTTGTTCGAATGTGGGTACAACCCAACAGACGATTCAAGTCACGGAACAAGGTGGAACTAAACTGAGATCCTCGATCTGTAGTGATCGTAGATGGTACACCGGAAAAGGAACTCCATGAATCGAAAAATGCACGGGCGACAGATTCTGAAGATATGTCACGTAAAGGAATGGCGTGCGGCCAACGAGTAAAACGATCAACACAAGTCAAAATGAAAGTGAAATTGTTCGATGGAGGAAGCGGTCCGACTATGTCTAGGTGGACATGTCTAAAACGTGCCTCAGGTAGTGAGAATGTTCCGGGGGCAGAAATAGTGTGTCTGTGTACTTTGCTGCTCTGGCAGCTGAGACAGTGTTTAGCCCAGTGACGGATATCAGAGCGCATACTAGGCCAGATGAAACGATCAGTAATCAACTTCACAGTGGATCGAATGCTAGGATGCGATAGTCCATGAAAATGGTCAAAGACGGTTCGCCGGAAAGACTGTGGAACAAACGGTCTTGGCTTACCGGTGGAGACATCGCAGTGAATCCTTGCGTCTGAGTTTAAAATTGGTAATTGCAAGAATTTCAATGTGGTATTCGATCGAAGCTGAGCGAGTTCAGGATCGTTGTTCTGAGCAACAGACATTTCCTCAAGGTCTATTGGTGAGGACGATAGTTGATGTGTGTGAGCACGTGAAAGTGCATCAGCGACAACATTATTTGGACCATCGAGGTAGCGAATGTCGACACAAAATTGTGAGAGGTAATCCAGATGTCGTGTCTCTCTCGGAGAATAGCGATCGGAAGCGGCACGAAATGCGTAGATCAAAGGCTTGTGGTCCGTCAGAATTACAAAACGTCGTCCTTCAAGGACGTGACGAAAGTGTTTGACGGCCAAGTACATAGCGAGAAGTTCGCGACCGAAAGTACTATACCTCGTTTGTGCTGGTTGTAGCTTCCGAGAAAAGAAAGACAACGGCTGAATCTCATTGCCAATTAGTTGTTGAACTACAGCGCCGACAGCGGATTGTGAGGCATCAGTCTTGAGAACGAGAGTGGCTTTCTCGTCGGTGTCCAAGTAGCTCAGGGAAGTTACCTGGCTTAACTTCTGCTTGATGGCAACAAACGCTGTTTCGGCTTCTGGCGTAATGATGAACTTCTTTGGATTACCTTTAAGTAAATCAGTTAGAGGCTGAAGAACGGCAGCACAATTGTCAATCGGCGCTGGTTTTTAACGGATTGGGGCAGTGGATAGTCCATGATTGCCTGGGTTTTCTCAGGGATAGGACTAATACCTTTGCTATCGATTTTGAGACCAAGAAAATCGACGGAACATTGACCAAATAGGCATTTATCAGGATTAATGGCTATCCCGTGATGATCGAAGCGTTCGAATACTTGTCGAAGGTGATTCAGGTGCTCTTCTGGCGTGGCACCGGCTATGAGAACATCGTCAATGTAGACAAAAACAAAGTCTAGACCACGGAGGACCTGGTCCATGAAGCGCTGGAAGGACTGTGCCGCATTGCGAAGGCCAAAAGGCATACGAATGAACTCGTACAAACCGAAAGGTGTGATAACGGCCGTTTTAGCAATGTCCTCAGATGCCATTGGAATTTGATGGTACGCTCGTACAAGGTCAATCTTGGAAAAGACTGATTTCCCGGACAATCCCAATGAAAAATCATGAATATGAGGGATAGGGTATCTGTCGGGAATAGTAACGGCGTTGAGTGCCCGGTAATCACCGCATGGGCGCCAATCACCGGACTTTTTGGGAACAAGATGAAGCGGGGAAGCCCAACAACTGTTGGACGGGCGAATGATTCCGAGGTTGAGCATGTGCTTGAATTCGCGTTTAGCCGCTTGGAGCTTGTCAGGTGGAAGACGTCTCGGTTTGGCTGACACGGGTGGACCTGTGGTGACGATATGATGACGAACCTCGTGTTTAGGCTCGGTGGAGTCGGTATTAGAACGGATCAAAGACGGAAATTGCTGAAGCAATGAGGAATACGGCGTAGAGTCTGGCATGAGTACGCGAAGTCCAACGGAAGTGACTGGGGCGAGATGGCAAGGGACAGTGAGCGAAGTGCTGTCGTCCCGTAACTTCCTGCAACGTAGGTCGACAACGAGGCCGAATTTGCTAAGGAAGTCGATGCCAAGTATGGGTTTCTGGACATCAGCGATGGCAAAGATAAAAGGAAAGTCGCGTCGTAAACCAAGGCTTAGGTGTAACAGCTTTTGGCCGTATGTCGCGATCTTGGTCTGGTTAGCCGCCTGTAACGTAAGTCCGGCTTGTTGCAGAGGGCGTTTTTCCAACGAATGTGGTATAACGCTGATTTCTGCGCCCGTATCGACCAAAAAATGGAGTTTAGTCGTGGAGTCGAACACGTACAGAAGGCGACTGAGGATTTGGCCAGCGACAGCCGTCGCCATTACTGGCTGGCTTTGGCGTTTCCCGGTTGCCAAGTCGAAATTCCTTTCGGATATTTGCATCCTGGGCGACAGTTACGTGCTGATTTACCGAAGCGACGGTGGAAATAACAGTACGACCGCTGACGTGAGCGTGATGTGCTGCGGCGCGGATCACGAGGACTTCTTCGGCTGGTAGTGCGTTCACGTCGAATAGCAGACATGCTAAGTTCTAGACGGGATATTCTATCGTTTATCGAATCAAGCGTAGTGCTAGGGGATGAGCTGGCTGTGTTGGACTCAGTTAGATGATTAAGAGTACTCTTAAAGAAACATTCGTGCGTTTTGTCCGCAGCTTCTGCGAGCTTCTCCAGCGTGATATCGTCGCTAAGAACTGATAATATCGCTGTGATGTTTGCCGGAAGACATTTGGTCCAAAGTTGGCGGAGTATGGAATCGTCGAGTTTCAACGAACCAACTAGGGTACGCATGTGCCTTAGAAGCTGGGATGGGGTGCGATCGCCAAGCTCGACGCCGGAAAGTAACTGTTGCAGACGAGCTTCGTCAGACGCAGTTGTGCGTTTAAGGATAGCTGCTTTAAGTTTATCATACGGCGATTCAACAGGCATGGGGTCAAGAATATCAATGACTTCAGATGCAATGGAGACAGGTAAGCGCGAGACGACGTAAGAGAACATGGAAGACTGTGAAGTGATCTTACGACATCGAAAAGTGGCTTTCACCTGAATAAACCATACGCGTGGATTGGAAATGTCAAAGTTAGGAAGCGAGAGTTCGACGGAATTGTCCATAAAAACACATGGGGTATGGTCAGACATGACTAAGAAAAATACATGTTCAAAAAAATAAGGCAGGGTCACCAATTTATGTAGTGGTCGAAAAATACTAGGAAGGTTTCAACACCTTAATAAAAGGCAAAAGGTTGGAGAGGGTCAACTCACAGTTTAATCACAGTCGAGTTCGAGTCGTAGGTTGCGCTATACCTGTGACACACGTCGAGCACAATGGAAATAGACGTTCGATAATAATTCCGAATATACTATCCGATTTTCAAGCAGACTGGACGGCACCGTACACACGCAGAAGCAGCACAGCCAGAAATCAGCACGACGGAACGCGGGGCGCGAAGCAGTGTATTCTAATCATTATTTCAAACAAACTGTACAAAAGATGTCATGATAAAATGGATGACAAGAAAGACAAAATGCAAAAGACTAATAACCACTACAGGTGGCGCACGATACGACGCAAGCTGGCCTGTTTGGCCTCGATTCCCCTAGCTTGGCATATGGTTTCCCATTGTTTCAAGTCGTCCAGTAGTTTGTCTTTAATAGAGTTTGCCTTTGGCTCAGGCACGTTGGAGCATATTATCTTCATCAGGTCCTGCGTCTTCTTAGAGTTCGTAATTTTAGATAAGATAATACCTCCTTTTACTAACGGCATGGTGAGCGGTCTTCTCAGAGGCGCATTGTTACTCGTGTCATGGCTGACGCTCATTGGAGTAGTTGCAGATATTCCCGCTAGCTTTGCCTTGGGTTTGCATGCAGCGTCGCCGGCTGCGTAGGTTGTCAGACTTTCGGCAGTGTTAGTTAAACCCGAATACAATAGAGTGTTATGCGAGACCGACACGTCCCCGGGAGAAACCACTCTCTGCAAAATTGGGTTGCCGCGGTTGACAGACTCTGGCTGCTAGTTCTCGTGGTTAACGTTGCTGGCTCTATATTGTTAACTAAATACTGGTCTGCATATTCTGTTCCACGTTTGAGCATCTGTTTTGGCAACGGGAATCGAGTTCCGATGAAGCTGGTTTCGATGTGACCTCTAGATCAGCCGTCGCACGCTGCACTATAGCTGAGAGTTTGCCAACTTTCTGAGCCAACACGGCGATGCACCTTACTCTGCACCTCACTCAGCACAGAACCCTTTCGCTACAGCAAAATTTACACACCTGTGATGGTAGTTCTTACTGCACTTACTACATTTTACTCCAATTCGAATAATCTTAGAGCACGTTTTCGAACCGCAAAAAACTTGTCTGCGACCTTGCGTCAATTGTTGGAGCACCGCCACGTTTAGTGGCGACCCAACGTTGTCGTGTTTCTTGACATAAAAAGTACCTTCGACTCAGTCAATCGATGTTCCCTTTGGGACTGTCTTGCGAGGAAAGGTGTGCCTGCTAAGTAGGTACACATTATCATAGCGCTGTACGCGCATAGTTCGGGCAGAGTTAGTGTTTATGGCAGATTGTCGTCACCCTTCAGTATCACCAGCGGTGTGAAACAAAGTTGCCTGCTGTCACCTTCCCTCTTCAACTTCGCTGTTGATGAAGTCATGGAAACAGCGTTCGCTGGACACGACCTAGAAAGCGTGGAGCTACTTCCTGGTGAGCGACAACTTAAGTTGGAGTACGCGGAAGCTATTGTCCTAATCTGTGACAGCTCCCAAACATGTCAAGCAGCACTGGACCGATTAGCACTTACTGTCTACCGTTTTGAGCTATGCTTTGCTCCATCGAAATGCAAAACACTTCTCCAAGATTGGCAGGGACTCACCCCTGCGCTAACGCTTTGTGGTGATCAGCTAGAAGTCGTTCAGGAATTGAAATCCAAGGTCGTGACCTTGAGAGAACTTGCGTACTACTCGCTCACTTGTGCAGTCGTGGTATTTTAACTATGGTTCAGCGACATTCTGTCGCACACCTTTGGATCCATACTTATTCGTCGTGCTTTTACAAACTACTGTTTGGTACCAGTTTCCCGAATATACTCCAGTGCATCCTACACTTACCCTGAATTCTAAATTCTTGGCAGTGTTCCGCCGATATCCAAGCGCCAAAAGTTGCCTAACTCCAACCATTGCAGACATTGTTTGGTCTCACTCGATAGACCATTTCCACGGCTTTCGAACGAACTGTCACTCGTTCAAATCCAACATTGCTTGGTGCAGCTACAAGTCTCAAAGCCAATTCCCCCGGCGCGATCCATAGGCTGAACCACGAAAATTCTCAGTCACACCTTCATGTATTCTGCCCCACGTTCAAGCTGACACATTCGGCTGGCACGCCAGAGAGGACAGTCTGCAAGCACACAACTGCAACGTGAACACTGTGAACTTGCCGCCAACGTCAGTAACAGAACAACTTTTTACCATAGTGGGTGAGTCATTCAAATGGTTCGTAACATTTGCTCAACAAGCGCGATGCCGTGTGCCACAGTCTAAAGACCTATGTGGATCATGTTCCAAACTTGTTAAGGGGGGCATGTTGTGCCGTAACCGTGGCTAGTTTTTTCATGCGAGATTACTCTGAGTTAAACCTAGTCAGGCCAAGTTATTAAACAAACCTGCCTTGCTATGGTTCTGTGTGGAATGCACGTCGATGTCACTGGTAAAAAGCGTGCTCCTACTATCTCAGAAGTATGACCAGCTACTAGCCAAGTTTGATGAAATGGTGACCACCAAAATCACTAGGGTTGGGGTAAGCATAGCGGACTGTTCAACCCAATCCTCCCCCTTGGTTGCCGCTCCCATCCCGCGAAGAGCTGCTAATAACACCGTAAGCAACACGACACCTAGAGTTCAGAACATTAAGAGCTGTCCCAATACCACACGCGGCTCACATTTGACTAAAGCGGTTCCCAGTTCGATCGCAGTAACTGCACAGAGTGCGTAGAAAAAGAGCAAGCCAGTACTAACGAAAGTTGGGTTACGGTTGCCACCAAGAAGAGCCATCATTTAAAATTAACATCACCCACAACTGGATCGGAAACTGAGGAGCGTAGCGGAGTTTTTCTAGTGCAAGCACACCGGTTTCCTGTGGTACGTCTTCGAGTACTTAAATCACTAACCGCGACATGTCGAAAGGTCTAAAGAAACAACTACCTGTCCTGAGCGTACTGTACTCCAATATCCCAGAATCAAAGTCGACATCAATAAGAGGCAGACAGTTGGATGACCTCAACCAGTGGGATATTATTAGTAACCTAAGCGGAGTTGTACAGAAAACTGTACACGTCGTGCGTATCCTACGACACCCCAACTCTAAGCATTTCGGGGAGCCAAGACTTCTGCGCGTTGTGCTGAACTACATCACCGAAGTAGAATCAGTACTACTGTCGGCAGGTAGTCTCAGAAATGAACACTGCTCCATCTGTATCTTTTCATACATCCCATGGGGCTAGCGTAATCGAGTTGACCGCACCTTAGAGGACTACCGGAAGGAAACTTCAACCAGAACCATACTTCTTCACGGGGTTCCTGAAATTGAAGCATGTGTTGAGCATGAAGTAACAGCCCATGATAAAGAACAGTGGTGTTATATTCGTTAAACACTCTGCTTGGATGATGTGTTAGCGAAATCCGTGTCACGACTGCGTATCTCACCGTGTCCTCCTCCAGAATGATTTGGATCGAATCAACAAATGGGCAGATATAAACCACCTCCATCTGAATCCTGCCAAGTGTCACCTACTGTCATTGCGCAGCAATCTTACCAACACGTACCTCTTGGGGCAGTACGTTTTACGGCACGTGACCACAGAAAGAGACTTAGGTATCATTGTGCAAGAAAGTATGGGGAATTCGCTCCAATGTTCGAAAGCTGCAAACGTGGCGAACATGAATCTGAGACTTTTGAGGCGAGCTTTGGTGTTTTTGAACGACGGTTGGTACCCATGCTTGTCAACTCCTATATCCGTCCCCACGTCGAATATGCCGTCCAGGCTTGGTGCCCATGATTAAAACGGGACATTCACCTCTTAGAGCAGCCCCAACGAAGAGCTACCAAGGCAACACGCGGATTATCTGGTCTCAATTATGAAGTGCGTCTCAGTTTAATCGGAATGTTTTCCTCCGAATACCGACGACTACGCGGAGATCTCATTTTCGCATACCGGATATTAACGGAAAGCGATCACCCGTGCAAATCGCTGCTCACCCTAGCCTCATATAAGCCATCAAGAGGTCATAACCTCAAGCTGATAATCCAACACTCCCGATTAGACTGCAGAAATATTTTTACTCTCTTAGAATCTGTTCACAATGGAATGACTTACCAACGCATGTGGTAAACGCTCCGAACATTACAGCTTTTAAACAATTGTTAGACATTCATCTGAATGACAAACAACACATTGTGGTGTGATGTACTAGGTTTAGACTATTGGCATTTCAGTTCTATGTCGGAATCTAATGATTTTTATCTATTTTGCATTTACCATCCTATGGGTCTTGTAAAGCCAATGCTTTTTATCCCATCATACACTATTGAACTATTGAAATACAAAGTAAGTGTCCCGACAGTGATGAAGGTGGTCCTACAGTCAAAATATATGGTAGAACGGATGCTAAAATGCTGGCACATGTCCGTTGCAGGCTTCCATCTGAGGTTCGGCTGAAGATAATCAGCGATATGCTTTCTAGAGATGATATGACACTCAAAGAATCAAACGCGATGGGATCTATGAGAGAACAAAGCACGGGTAATGCGCTGAATGAGCCCATACAAATTGTGAAAGATGATATTGACCAGACATCTTACACTGTGCATCGAAGATTAGACACGGGACTAACTACACGGGTGATGAATAAGACGTTAAACACTTCTCCAAATGCACACCGAAAAAACGATTAGTCGCCGGCCACTCACTGGTCCGCGAAACTTCAAGTATGAGTTGTACAACCTCCGGAACATTGCTTAAATCTGAGAAACTTTCATGTATGTACACTAGCGCCCAAGAGCTCCTCAGTAAACTTACCGAACTTCGACTATGTCAGCATGCGAATGCTTGGGACCTACTTTCTTTTACCGAAACTTGGTTACACAAAGTGGTGACTGATGCTGAGGTTGAGATAGCCGGAGTGTCACTCATCCGGAACGACCGCCCTAGCAGAGGAGCTGGAGTCCTTCTCTACTACGCAGCGACCCGCAATGTGCAATAGTTGATGATCTGGAAGCTTATGTTACTGATTCACTCTGAGACCGTCTCAGACTAAGACACAACGACGCATGTCTCGTAGCTGTTGTCTACCGTCCCCTTAATTTCACTCCGGAAATGGATTCCTGCTTTATAAGTGCCTTGAACAGAGTAACACGCACCAGGTACACCCACATTCTCATCTCAGTGTACACGATCTGGAAGTATCGGCACAGTTCACAGCAGAGTTGCACGGACTTATGGCTAATATTCCCTTGTAGAATCATGTCCCCACACCCACTAGATCCAGGACAGCAAACAAATCGACCATATTGGACCTTGTGCTCATGAGTGAAGAGCTCATGGTTGACAAATTATTGATGGATGGTCCATTATGTCTCAGTGACCAGGTAATGATAACGTTCGACTATGTGTGTTATGCAGATTATCCATCTGAACACGCGGAATGTACTCATACAATCACACGCTACCACGTATTGAAAGATCTCGGCAACGCGGCTGCCTGGAAATTCTCAAACAACAGTCCCCTTAACAACGTTTGAGCAGAGTTCGTTAACAGACTCAGCGACATCGTCAACAGGGCATCAGAGGCCAAGCCCGTTCGTCCCGCAAAAATGCCTTCAATTCTAAGGAGCAGGACTCGCAAATGCCTGGTGATAATGGATGCAGCATGGCGTGCCTACAAGATTAACCCCGACTCAGAGGCTTGGGACAATTACCTGACCCATCGCAACCATTGCACTGCACTTGTACATGAGGACAAAGTAGCTTTTCAACAGTGCCTAGCCAAAACATCCATGGTAATCAACAAACTGCCATATAGGCATGTCAATAATCTTCGTAAAGTGAAGCATGGAACCCCCTACTTTTCACGACACGCTGTAGAGTACCAAACGCCGAAGAAGCAGCTAATGCCCTGCGGCTGCAATACACCCCAATTTTCGAACTCGCAGCCTCTACCTGTCCCTTGATTTCATGCACATTACCGACTCCACTGTTTACACATGTAATTTTCAACCCATCACTCGTGCTAAGGAACTTACTCTCACTGCGTGAGCATAGTTCTCCGGGAGCAGACAACATCCACCCGAAGGCACTGAAGGCTGTTGGCAACAAGCCAGCTGAAGCATTGTCACAGTTCTTCCAAAGGTGCTTTGATGAACAACAAGTCCCCACTATACGGAAGCGTGGCATTATCACCCCAATTTTTAAAGCCGGTAGCCGTTCAGATCCTGCAAACTATCGCCCAGTGACTTTCTTCTCTGTATTCGCGAAGCTGATGGAAGCAGTCGTCGCTGAGGCTTTAATGGACTACCTGGAAAAATGCAACATCTTGGTACCGGAACAGCATGGCTTCCGTCAACACCGGTCACGCACCACCAACCTACTGATTGCACGAGGTAGTTGGACGGAAGTGGCTGATGATGGGGTCGGAGTTGACGTCATCTATCTGGTTCTCCAAAGCTTTCGACCGCATGGATCACCGCATCCTACTTCAAAGACTACAAAGTTACGGAATCGAACATCCTGTACTTGGATGGATTAGAAGCTTCCTTCAAAAACGGAAGCTACAAGTACGTGTTAGAGGATCACTCTCTAACCCAAATGAGGTGGAATGTGGTGTCCCACAAGGCTCAGTGCTGGGAACGCGCTTATTCCTGGTGTTCAGCAATGATCTGGCAAGAGTTATCTCCTCAAATTTCCTGCTTTTCGCCAATGACGTCAAGATATGGCGGCGATTAGTTACAATGAAGATTACGATCTGCTCTAACGTGACCTAGATGGCATTTACGAATGGTCAAAGAGGAACCTGTTCAACTGAACATAGCTAAGTGCAAGGTGATCCATCTGCGTCACCAGCCGGTGAGCGCTTACAAGCTTGGAGATCACACGTTGCAGAAGATTTCTCAGGAGCGTGACCTGGGTGTATTGGTACAGGAAGATCTCGGCTGTTCAAAACAAGCAGAGAAGTCGACGAGAACCGGCAGTCACCACTTCGGCCTTCTTCCCAGAGCCTCCGGTCCTTTTGAACCCTCAAGCTTCCCCCAAATGCTTAACGCCTACGTGCGACCGCAAGTGGAATATGCTATTCAGGCGTGGCAGCCGTGACAGAACCAGGATCTTGTTGCTCTGGAGACTCCTAAACGAAGGACAACCACGAACGTCAGGGGCCTCTTTCATCTGCCATACCAGCTTAGACTGAAATCTCTGAGAATGTACAGCAGTCGGTATCGGCTTTTGCGGGGGGTCTCATAATGGTTTACCAAATTCTAAAGAACCCAAACCACATTTGTCGTCCGCTGTTGGAACTGAACCACACTAACCTAAGAACTCATCCACTGAAGCTGAAAATACCATATAGCCGACTTGAATGCCATAATTTTTTTTCCCTCCGCGTGTGCCAACGTCGGAACGTCATCCCTAATTATGTCGTCTCTGCTCCCAATCTGGAGATAGGTAAAAGACGAGTAGACGATGCTTTGACTCATTTGCATTTCATTTTATGAATTGTTAGTCAGGGGCTACAAAACGCAATCAAACGGGGTCTTACCAAACTCCCGAACAGTGGATGTATACATTTAATACGCGAACACCCCCATTATGCTACATACGTTTATGGTGAGTCCACCAAAACGCTTTTCACTTTATCATGCAATTCACATTTGGCAATAATTTTCATCCCACGGGACTTGCTGACCAATGCTTTTTTGCCCGTAATAAGCTATTGTTCCATTAAAGTACCTGGGCATCTGTATTACCACCCGGGGGATCGAAGATGACGTTACGAACCTTATAGCAGAAGCTCGAAGTGCTTTTGTCAATCTCCGCAACCTGTGGTGCAGACGCGACATTACTATCGCCCTGAAGGGCAGAGCTTATAACACAGTCGTCCGTTCAATCCTTCTGTACGGTTGTGAAACCTGACGCATCAGGTCGACAGACATAAAGAGGCTCATCACATTCGATCATCGCTGCTTTCGCGGCTTAGATTATGTCTGATGGGAGCACCGCGTGAGCAATGAGCGAGTTCAACGTCGTGTATTTGGTGCAGGAAGAGTGAGTGAACCGCTCAGCACCGTTATATCAAGCACCAGGCTTCGATGGCTGGGCAACGTGTTGCGCACCGACTCCCTCGAAGTGCGTCGTTTGCGCGCCGGAGGTGCGGTTGGAAGAGAAGGAGAGGAGGCCAAGCGATGACTTAGTCCAGAGAAATGAAAACACTTACTTCGATGTTGACGTCGGTTGGTGTATCTGGACACCTAGCTGGGGTCCCAAGGACGATGAACACATTTGGTTGGACACACTTGCTGATATGGATAGGCGCCCGCCCCATTGGCGTTTGTGTTGTGATTTCCTTTGTCCATCCCCTCCTGCTTGGCCTCCCCTCCGATCGCCATCTCATTCTCCAGGCATAAGGTAACTTTTTACGGCACGATAGCCGGCAATTAGCTCTCCGGAACGATGTCTATCCGTTACTGTTGACTCAGCCTGCGTGACACTTGTATTTTTTTTAGTACTGCGGCACAACAGCTGATGTGTTTTGCACCTACAGCAAACGTGTATAATGATGGTGTCTGCGGCAGTGTAGATCGTCCAACGCAACGAAACTGGACCTTAACACGGTGCGGCGGTTTGCACGCTTCTTAGACTTATTGAGCTATACTGGCTAGTGCCCCCGGGAAACTTTTCGCTACTCCTACCATGTTGATCAATAGCCAGAGGTCATAAAACCTCACTTTCCTGGTCTTTCAAGTTGGGGGTTTGAAATGGGATGGCGTCCATTTCTGTAAAACTAAATCACTGCCACCTCCCCGCTGCCTTGCGGACAGGCTTTTGAGCCAAAGGCTTCGGATAAGGACCCTAATCGTCCTCCTGTCTAGGTCTTGCACCCTGGCAGCATCTCAGCCTACATACAAACATGACTTTGTCTTCAAACATAATCTTCATTCTGCATCGACCGTCGCGCAAATTATCAAGAGTCGCCTTATCTGCTGCATACAGCAGGGCGGTTAAGCGAAAACATGGTACTGCTGGCGCCTCCCTTCTTTATTTTCCACCTTTTTCTCTTACTCTCATCCCAACCCCCTATAATAACTTTCCTTCTATAATTCGCAGCTTAATTGATAACAACCGAAGTGCCACTGGAGTAGTATCATCCGCAGCCGCTTTCTCACAATACCCATCAGACGCCTATCGGGCAGCAGTCCATTATAAGTCCACGATGTCCCGTTTCCATGGCGGCATTCAGCGCTCGCACTCTATGCGAAATAGGTTAAAAGGCTGCACTCGCACGCCCCTTGGACACACAGGGTATTGATATGTGTAGCGTGTTTGAAACTAGGATCAAGGACACTAATGGGGCTGTTGAATTAACTGCACCCGGCTTATCCTCTCGTTATTGGTTACACGCATCCAGAGACGCCGATGCAGCACTCACGGGTCAAGCTAGTTTAGGTATCATTCTAAGCTCCAAGGCTGAGCCATCGTTGGTTGATTGGATTCCGGTGAACAGCCGTTTATATGCAGCCCGTTTGACGACATCAGCTAAGGTTGATTTACGAAGTAGTAAAAAACGTTGTTTGTTGGTGATTTCCGCTTATGCCCCCACCGACTGCAGTTCTAACGCTGTCAAGGACACATTCTATCACGAACTGAACGCGCTACTACGCAGTGCTACTAGTTCAGATATTATAGTACTTGCAGGGGATACGAATGCGCAAGTAGAGCGTCTGAGCTTCCCAGAAGCTCAGCTAGGTGGTAAATGTGGGCTTAACTCCGAACGGACTGACAACGGTGAATGTCTGATGCAACTGTGTGCGGAGCACCAGTTGTTTCTTAGTAGCACTGCTTTTAGACACAGTGGGCGCCGAAGTGCCACTTGGCGTCCTGCTGTAGCTGGCCAGCGATGGACCCAAATTGACCACACGGCCATAAGTTACAAGTGGAGTGGTTCCATCGTGGATGGCCGCTCATACTGGAGCACGTGTGTCGCCTTGAATCATGTCTTGGTACGCCGTCTTTTCTCCATGAACTTTACCGGGAGGCGCACCAAGTGTCCCCTACGATTGGCAACGGAGAAATTGGCTCAGTCCTCGGTCAGGCAAGCCTATCAAGAAGCACTGTATACCGAACTTCCGCTGTCTTGTCCTAATGACACTGAGCTTTATTGGAATAGGATTTTAGCCACCGTGAACGACGTAAGAGCATCTGCTTGTGGCACTTTCAATCGCCACCGCATCAGGCACTGGATATCCCAGAGGTCGGTGAAAGTGTTGAGCACGATGTCACCATACGGGCTATTAGGCGTGAACTAAAGCGGAGCCTGCGTGCTGACAAGGAAGCCTGGTGGACCAGTAAGGCTCAAGAAATGGAGGAGGCAGGTGCAGCAGGTCATTATCGTAAGCTCATCCAGCTGAGCCGCACCACTGGTCCCTGGAAAACAGGCGTTAGTGAGACAATCAGAGACAGCGCGGGTGCACTGGTACACAATAAGAAGCGCCGTATGGCCCCTTAGGCCAAACACTTTTAAGATCAGTTCAGTTAGCCCCCTGCTCCTTGACCTTTCCCTACTCATGTGATGCAGGACGAGCCACTGACGGTTAGATTAGCGCCTCCGTCGGAGTTCGAGGTCCGAAACGCGACCACAGCCCTCAATCGTTCTCCTGCCGCTGGTCCGGATTCCCTCCCACCTGCACTATTTAAGGATTGAAGGTGAGATCCTCTGCAAAGCAGTGCCCTCCCTATTCGAAGGTATCCGGAGGGAAGAGAGTGTCCCGACTGCATGGAGCTAATCGATTAAAGTGACAATATAAAGAAAGCTAGTCGCACAGACTGTGCTAACCACAGAGGGATTAGCCTAAAGCCAGTTGTGACAAAATTACTGGCCTCTATTCTCGTTCGTCGCCTCGCTGTGGAACGGGAATCTCGGATTAGGAAAGTGTAGGCTGGTTTCCGCCCAGCACGTGGCTATATGGACCAAATGTTCACCCTGAGGTAAGTGCCTTAGCAGCGCCACAAATACCGCAGATCGACAATAGCTGTTGCTTAATTACAAGCGTGCTTTCGATTCAGTCGGTCGATTCATTCTGTTCGAAACACTTGCGTGGAAACGTGTTCCTACGAAATATAGGAACACCCTATGTGCTCTTTACTCGAAAACTACAGGACGCGTCAGGGTTTACGGTGACCTGTCGGATAGCTTTCCGACAACAAGTGGCGTTCGTCAGGTTGTCCGATTTCCCCACTTTTGTTCAATGTCGTCGTGGACTTTATCATGAAGTTTTCCCTTGAGGAATCTCACGATGTAGGCGTTGAAGTGCTTCCTGGTGAAATGTTAGTTGATTTTGATTATGTTGATGTCATCGTCTTGCAGTTCGACGATGTTGCAGCGGCACAATCAACCCTGAGTAGCCTGTCTAGAGTGATCCCGTTATTTGGTATGCGCTTAGCATCTTTAAAATGCAAAGCGTTGCCGCAGGACTACCAGCAACTTTATGACCCCTTGTCCCTTGCTAACGAAGAACTCGAGATGATTAATCAATTCACTTTTCCTGGCAGCTGCATCAGCAACGATGGGCGCATAGAAACTGACGTGAGCTCACGCATTGCAAAAGCCAGAGCTATCTTCTTGAATCTACGGCATTATTGGCGACAGAAGGGCTGTTTATACTGCGTATACAACTGTGAAAGGCTGTGTATACAAAGCCACTGTGAGGGCCGTCCTGCTGTTTAGTCGTGAGACTTGGCCCCTTCGGTCTGAAGCGCCTTCAAGTCTTTGATCATCGTTTTCTGCGATGCATTGCTGGAGTCGGATGACACCAGCGTGTCCGCAGCGATGATGTGCGTAGGCGAGTACTCGGTAGTGACAATCATGCTAGCTCCCTAGAACAGCAGATAGCACAAAATAAGTTGCGTTGACTCGGGCACGTGCTACGTATGCCTGGTCACCGCTTACCTAGGAGGGCCTTGTTTAGTCTGCCAGGTGTAGGGTGGCGCAAGGCACGAGGTGGACAGAGGTTGACTTGGCAGCGGGAAACGAAGTCACTGACGACCAAACTGGGTGCCATTGGTCCTTCTCACTTTCCGGACTGGAATCCACGTGACTCGCATTGTGCTTGGCTCGAGACTTCAAAGGACATGGCTCGCAGCCAATACCAGTGGCGCGTCTGCTGCCGTCTTCTAATCGGACTGTCTGTTTCAAGTGCGTTTGGTGCTGAGTTATCTGCGGGGTAACGGCTGATTATGACGCGTGGCAGTGAAAGCCGCAAGGAAACTGTCTCGCCGATGCCGCCTTATCTTTGCACGATAGCCAGCTGTTTGTGACGGTATGTTGTCTACACAAGGTGTAGTCGCCTTGACCGGGAATGTTCGCTTAGGGCATTAAGGTTTTCAGGTAAGTCCCCCTTCTCTTCCTCCTATTATTCATTATTCCATAAATCATCATCGTTTTATGGCACCAGAACAACAGTTAAAATGGCTGATGTACTGCTGTTGTTGTTCTTGTTGATGATGGTGATGGGTGTGGACTGTATACACAAGGCTTTCCTTGTTGCCGTGTTGCGAGTCATTTCCGAAGCGTGAGTCAACTGCGCAGCTTGCGGATGCCGAACATGTTGTGATAGGCACACGATGTCAGTCGCAGTATTCTACGATTGCGTCCACAGTTGCAAACAAAACCGGCTAAGGTCGGTGCGCCAACTTTCTTGTGTGTGATGTGACCGACCATAGATATCGATCAGGTCTGCCTTAGGTCTGGCGGACAGTTTCGATGTGTGATAAAATTCACTCTAGTTTGGCGAGTGTTAGGATAGTGGCTGCTAAAAGTTTTGCAGCTATCAAATCGAGTGTCCTATCCTTGTGGTAAAAACAATTGCTGGATAGCGCTAAGAGCACTCTATCAAATGAGTTTACTAATGATATTATGCACTGCAAAATAAGGATTGATTAGCCACTGATTAGCTGTGGAAATCCCGTTGAAATTTTAATAACGGATGCTTTGAGGATGTGTGCTAGCCAATCCTGCAGCGGTAGATCCACTGTATAGCGCTGGTAAATCCGAGTTGGACAAGTGTAATCTTAGTTGATTTCCCCGAGAATTGCGTATGGTAGATCCGCAAACAGAGGGGCGTCCATCTAGCACGACCACGCGGCAAGAGACACAGAGGTTCTCTTGCGGAGAGCTTTTGTCCGGTTTGATCCACCCATCTTTTCAAAACATGTTCAGCACTTACGCGAGGACATTTGTTGACTACGTCATGCAGGTCTGGCACCCCTGACAAAGCATGCTCTTGCTGCTCTTGAGACTCCACAAGGGAGGGCAACAAAATATCTTAAGGGCTTGTCTCATCTCCCTCAGCAACATAGACTACAGACCGTAGAAGTTTTCGGTGGTCAATACGGTCACCTGCGCGGTGATCTTATTTTGGTGTTTCAGGTCCTAGAAGATCCAAACCACGCATGTCGACACTTATTGAAATTAAGTTGCAACACCTCACTCCGAGGCCATCACTTTAAGCTAGCCACACAGCACAGCCGGCTGGGATGCCGCCGGTATTTTTTCTCCCTTCGTACGATCAACTGGTGGAACGCTCTCCCAATTTCCATCATCGCTTTTACACTAACTGAGTACAAAACTCAACCTGATGAGACAATGCATCACATGCACTAGCTAACAGGCAATGTTGTTGAGACATTACGACAAAACCAAACTACGTATACAAGTGAAACTTCGGTGAGTCTACCGAAATGTGTTACTTTTGTTTTTGTCAATTCATACACATCCTGTTTTCACTCTTAATATGAGGAAATTGTTAAGCTTTACTTTTGTACCCGTGATAAATCTATTGACCGATCTCGTGTTCATTATTCCCTTAAGGTGTGGGCGGCACAAATAGGAATCTATTCCGAGAGAAAGAGATGCGCTACCGAGCCACAGGTAACAATTGCAACAGAAATGGAACAATGGTTTTATGCGGAAAAAGCTAAGTCTTAATAGATCCCGTAGGATAATTATGGTGAAACATATCGTATAAGTATTGCTGGCAAAAGTAAGTTCACGCTGTGCACACTGTTCATTTACAGTAATTGCACTGAAAATCAATAGGGAATGATGGCAAATGGGAGGTCCATGTTTTTGATATCCTTTTTGACATATTTTCAGCCTGATTTGAACAGCCAATTTCGGCCTGGACTAAAACGCTCAAATCCTTTCTGCCAGAAGACATTTGAAGCTCCTGGTTGCCCAGTGTGTAGCAACACGCCGGCTGGTGCCATAAATGCAGCACTTCACATTTAGCTACATTAAACCGAAGTAGATACTAAATTGACCATGTATGCAATGGAACAATGGTATGCTTCGGGTAAAAAACAATGCTTGACAAGTCCCATGGGATCGAAGTTATTTCGAAAATATAAATTCATTATAAAATAAAAGCATTTTTGTGCACTGACCATAGACATATGTTGAAGAACCGAGATGTTTGCGTAGTAAAAGTATAAATCCATAAACCCATTGTTTTGAATTGGAAACACCGTTTGATTGCGTTTTGTAGCCCCCTGGCTAACAAGTTGTAAAATGAAATGCAAATCAGACAACGCGTTGTCAATTCCTTTTTTAAATATCGCCAGATTGGAGACAGATAAGACATAATTTGGGAGAGCGTTCCACGGCTGACACACTCGGAGGGAAACGAAATTTCTACGGCATTCCAGCCGGCTTTACTGCATTGTCGGTTTCAGAGTGGTGGTTCAGTTCCAGCAACGAGCAGCAAATGTGGTTTGCGTTTTTCAGAATATGGCAAATCACTATGAGATACTTCGACAAACGCCGCTAGGGACTGCTGTACATTCTTATAGACTTCACTCTAAACTGATTGCGAAGATTAAAGAGGTCCATGTTGTACTTGGTTGTTTTTTTTGAATAATCTCGAGAGTAACGAGATCGCGTTTTTGCCAGGAGTGTCACGCTTGGATAGCGTATTCCACGTGCCATCACACGTACGCGTAAACATTTATGGGAAGTTAGAGGCCAAACCGACAGAACGCTCTGTGAAGAAGGCCAAATCATTTCCGATTCTCGGCACCTTCTGTGCTTGTTTTGAGCATCCGAGATCTTCCTGTATCAGTACGCTCAGGTCACGCTCTTGAAAGGCCTTCCAAAAAGTGTGGTCTCCAAGTTTGTACACGCTCGCTAGCTGGGGACGCAGATGGGTCACCTTGCAATTAGCTGTGTTCAACTGAAGCAGGTTCCTCTTTGACCATTCGTAAATGCCATCTAGGTCAGGTTAGAGCAGATCTTGATCTTCATTATTACTAATCGCCCGCCATATCTTGACATCATTGGCGAAAAGCAGGAAATTTGAGGAGATAACTCTTGCCGGGTCGTTGCTAACCACAGGGAACAGGCGCGGTTCTAGCATCGAGCACTGTGAGACACCCCATTCCACCTCAGTCGGGTTGGAGAGTGATCTCTTAACACGCACTTGAAGCCTCAATTGATGAAGAAAGTTGCCAATCTAATCAAGAACAGGAGCTCCGATTCCGTAGCTCTGCATCCTCTGAAGTAGGATGCGGTGATTCGGGCGGACGAAAGATTTGAAGAACTTCAGATAGATGAAGTAAATTCCGACCCCATCATCAGCCACTTCCGTCCAACTATCTCATGTCATCAGCAGTTTGGTGGCGCTTGACCGGTGCTGACGGAAGCCATGCTGCTTCTATACCAAGATGTCTCATCTTCACGGTAGTCCATTAGAGCCTCAGCAACGACCGCTTCCATCACCTTCGCAAACACGGAAGAGATTCACTGGGCGATATTTTGCAGGATCTGCATGGCTACAGCATTTAAACTTTTGGTTATAGCGCCACGATTTCACAAAGTAGGGACTTGCTGTTCTTCGAAGCATCTTTGGAAGAACAGTGAGAGTGGCTCGGCTAGCTCTATAGCCGCAACCTTTGACACCTTTGAGCGATTGTTGTCTGCTCCCGGAGAGCTATGGTCGCGCAATGAGAGTAACTTCCTTAGCACAATTGCTGGGTTGAAATTGGAATGTGTAAACCCTGGAGTCGGTACTGTGCTTGAGGTTATGTGAGCGGTGGAGCTGCGCATTGTAACCGCAGTGCATTGGCAACTTCTTCGGCGCTTTGTACTCTACCACCTGTTGTGAAAGGTGGAGTGACGGCATTCCACACTTTACGAAGACTGTTGACATGCCTATGCAGTAGTTGGCTGTTTACCAGAAGCATTTTGGCTAGGCAATGTTTAGGTTACTTTTTCCTCACGGACAAGTGTAGTGCAATGGTTGCAATAGGTCAGGGAACTGTCCCAAATTTCTGAGTCGGGGTTAACCTAGTAAGTACTTCATACTGCGTCCATTATCACCATGCATTTTCGAGTCCTGCTCCTTAGAATTGACGGCACTTTTGCGGAACGAAGAGACTTGGTCTTTGCTACTTTCTTGAACATGTCACTGAATCTTTAAACGCACTTTGTCCAAATGTTGTCAAGAGAACTATTGTCCAATACTTCCAAACGGATGCATGGACGAGTTTTTGCAAGACGGTGTGATTGTACGATTTACTTCCGAATGTTCAAATGGATACTCTGCATAGCAAACACAGTGATATGTTATTAGTACCTAGTCGCTGAGACCTAAAGAATTCTGCATAAGTAATTTGTGAGTCATGAGCTCTTCACTCATGAGCACAAGTTCCAATATGGTCGATTTGTTTGTTGTTCTGGATCTAGTGGGTGTGGGGACATGATTCTACAAGGGAATATTAACCATAAGTTCGTGTACCTCTGATTTGAACTGTGCCGATACTTCCAGATCATGTACACTGAGATGAGAATGTGGCTGTACCTAGTGCGTGTTACTCTGTTCAAGGCACTTATAAAGCAGGAATCCATTTCCGGAGTGAAATTAAGGGGACGGTAGACAGCAGCTACGAGACGTGCGTCGTTGTGTCTTAGTCTGAGACGGTCTCAGAGTGAATCAGTAACATAAATTTCCAGATCATCAACTATTGCACATTGCGGGTCGCTGCGTAGTAGAGAAGGACTCCAGCTCCTCTGCTAGGGCGGTCGTTCCGCATGGGTGACCATCCTGTTATCTCAACCACAGCATAAGTCACTTCTTGATGCAACCAAGTTGCAATAATCTAACTTAAGCCCAATGCATTCACGACCTGACTTAGCCGAAGTTCAATAAGTTTACTGAGGTGGTCTTGGACGTTAGTAGACATACATGAAGGTTTCTTATATTAAGGCAATGTGTCGATGATTGTGCGATTCATTTGTGAAATTTCGTCGACCGGTGAGTAGTCGACGACTAATGGTTTTTTGTTGGGTACTTGGCGTAGGGTTCGACGTCTTATTCATCGTCTGCTTATTTAATCCCGTACCTAATGTTCTATGCACAGCACAAGGTTCCTGGTCACTGTCTTCTTCTATAGATTTTAAGGGCTCATCAGACACACTACTTGTTCATTGTTCTTCTTTAGTTCCTATCACGTTTGGTTCGCTGAGCGACATATCATCTCTAAGGGGCATATAGTTGACTGCCTTCAGCCGAAGCTCAGATGGTAGCCTGAAACGAAACATGTACCAGCTTTTTAGCAGCCGCGCTACCATTTGATTTGACTGTAGGACCACCTTCAACACTCCCGGGCCACGTCCTCTATAGTTCGGGGAGGCAAGCAGCCATGACACCGATTGCGTTAGCACATCATCTAAGGAGAGTTTTTCACGAATATAACACAATTGTTCCTTATCATGGGTTGTTATTTCATGCTGTTCTTAGGCTTCGTTTTCAGGAAAGCTGTAAACAAGAATGGTTCTAGTTAAAGTTTTTTTCTGGTAATCCATTAAATTGCGATTAATTCGATAACGCTCGTTCCATGGAATGTCTGGAAAACACGGATGGAGTAGTGTTCATTTTTGAGTCTACCTGTCGACAGCCGAACTGATTCTACTTCGGTGATGTAGTTCAGTAAAACGCGCAGAAGCTTTGGCTCTCCGTAATGCTTAGAGTTGGGGTGCTGCGTGATTCGCATTCAGTGTACTGGTTTCGGCAAACTCCGATTAGCTTTTTATGGCTTCCCAGATCGGCACGTAGTGTGACGTTATCCGGTGTATCGATCGCCCCACATTTTAATGTAATCGGCGTAGAGCAGTCGATTTGAGTTTAAGAGGTGTGTGGTTTTATTGACCTACGTCAAAAACAATTGTGGTCTCAGTACCGATCTCTGTGGTACTTTTCATTTAGCTTGATTGGAACCTGACAGCGGTTCACGCACTCTTACCTCCAAGTGCCGGTGTAGGCGAAACCTGGTAAATCCAAGGGGACGACCACCAATAGCAAAGATCTGTATTATGGAGAGCAGAATATCATGGGCTAACCGGTAGAATACCTTTGATAATTTGAGAAAACCTACATCAACTCCTATGCCAGTGTCAACTGCTCCGGTCTAGCTGCATCATGCTAGTAGATTTGTAGTGCATAACCGATTTCGTTGGAATCGACCCTATTTCGGTGTAAGGTAGTTAAATTCTTCCAAGTAGGCCATTAACGCAGCATAAATAATGGCTTACATGACTTTTGAGTGGCGGGCCTTTAAATCAGCCGTTACCCTTCCGCTGAACATCGTCTTTTTACATTATCTGCCGTACACATCTCATTTTGGCAAGATCAAGCTGACAGCTATTTTGTTCAACTAACTTCCAAGGTCACTGAGACTGGTTCCCTACTAACAGCCGACTGTGTGCAGTTCGGCTTCGGGGTTCATGTAGAATCAACATGCACCGCCAAAAGAGATTCAACTTGTTTGTGATCTCCGTGTACGCTCCAACTGACTGCAGTAGCGACTCGGTGAACAGCTCTTGACTAATGCTAAAAAGTCGGATGCCGTTAGCCTTGCTGGGGATTTTAATGCACGGGTTGGCCGCCTGTTACCATACGAACGCCACCTTGGTGGACATCACTCGCTCGATGAGAACCGCTCTGATAACGGAGAGACTTCTCACACATTATGCGAAGGCAACCGTCTGTTTCTTTCGAGCACTAACTTTAGGCGTACGAAGAAGCATTCCGCAACGTGACGTCCTCCTTCGCCAACACAACCGTGGTCTCAAATTGGTCACATTGCAATTAGCTTCAGATGGCGCGGCAGCGTACTGGACTGCAGGTCCGTTTGGTCCACCTTCGTTGAGTCAGACCATGCTCTGGTCTGCGCGGAAATCTGTATGTGTTTTGGAGGATCCCGAAACATGAAGCACCGCAAGATTGATGTAAACAGCTTAACTGATTCCTCTGTCCAGGCGAGCTATCAGTCTTCACTGGCATACGCACTCAGTTGCAATCCACCGCAAGAAGTGGAACAACACTGGACTTGTATACGGAACGCGATGACCATTTCCGGACAGCCATGCTGCGGTCTAACTCGACGCCTCTTGAAGTCCTGGATCTCTGCTCGTTCTCTGGAGCTGTTCGAACGCCGCAAAGATATCCCCGCGGAATCAGATTGCAACGAGCGGCGCCGTTCTGCCAACCAGCTGCTCAAGCAAAGCCTACGCAAGGATCGCGAGAAATGGTGGTCTGAGCGTGCTTTAGAGATGGAGACCGCTCTCCTCTCTGGCAACACTCGTAGGTTTTCCAACTCATTCGGTCCACTGGCCTCATGAAGCCTGGTGTCAGTGAGGTCATTTGTGAGGTGGATGAGTCTCAGATCATCAACCAACAGAGGCGTATGGACCGCTGGGCCGAGCACTTTCACTCGCAGTTCAACTGGCCTCCACCATCCATGAGTACAGCAGTACACCTTGTCGTCCACCCTGGCTCGTCCCACTGAATCCATCCAGCGAAACGGAAGTCTGCCTCGACATTCGACGCTTGAAGCGCTTCAAGGCTGCCGGCTTAGACAGACTTCCTCCGGAGCTATTCAAGTACGGCGGTGTGGCGATCATTAACCAGCTGACCGCGCTGTTCGCAAAAATTTGGCATGAAGAGAAAGTGCCTTCCTCTTGGGGCGAATCAGGTATTGTCCCGATTTTCAAGAAAGGCGCTCGCACTTCATGTGCAAATCATCGCGGGATTAGTTTTATTCCGGTTGCCTCCAAGGTATTGGCATCCATTCTGCTTCGCAGGCCATCCCCAGTACGTGAATCATACTACCGTGAGGAACAACCTGGGTTCCGTCCTGGCCGCGGATGCGTGGATCAAATCTTGACGCTCCGCCAACTCCTCGAACGTCGCCATATTTATCACAGGCCCATTATCATTGCATTCCTAGACATACGTACCGCTTTTGACTCCGCTGATCGGTCTGCTTTATGGCGTTGCTTACTAAAGAAGGGGGTGCCAGAGTAATATACCGCCATCTGACGAGCACTTTACCTTCATACATCGGGCAGAGTGAGGATCTATGGCAAGCTTTCCTCGCAATTCGCTGTCAATAGCGGTGTGCGACAGGGCTGCCTTATGTCCCCATTCCTCTTCAAATTCGCAATCGAGACGTTCTGTCGAATGCTCCAGAAGTTTTCCAGCATTTTGGCTTAGAGCTTCTACCGGGTGAGCGCGCGACCGACTTAGATTATGCTGATGATATCGCCTTAGTTGGTGACCATCCTCAGGGTATGCAACTCATTCTGGATCGTTTGACGGTTGGAGCATCTAAGTATGGCATGAGCTTCGCTCCATGGAAGCGTAAAGTATTGCTCAAGGATTGGCTTTCAGCTGCTCCCGTGCTCACTCTCCAAGGTGCACAACTTGAACAGGTAGATAGTTTCGTCTACCTTGAGAGCTGTGTTTCTGTTGACGGCACTATCAACAAAGAAGTTTCTCTTCGTATCGCTAAAGCTCGATCAGCATATGTCAAGCTGAGGAACTTGTGGCGTCGTCGTGACGTCTCATTCTCGCTGAAGTTCGCGTTTACAGCGCATCAGTTCGCTCAGTATTGTTGTATGGGTGCGAGTCCTAGCCGATTCGCGTGGAAGAAATGCGTCGTCTTTCTGCCCTCGATGACGGTTGCTTAAGAAGGAGCGCTCGTGTTTGGTGGCAACATCGAGTTAATAGTAATGACGTTCGACGTCGCATCTTAGGAAATGCGAGTATTCCCTTCAACAAACTGGTTTTGTTGCGCCAGTTAAGATGGCTCGGTCACGTCCTACGCATGGCACCTGGGCATCTACCGCGTCGCACTCTATTCGCTCGTTAAGGACCTGGCTGGAGGCGACCGCGTGGTGGTCAGCCTTCTACTTGGCGGCAGCACATGAAATCGCTGACGTCGTGTCTAGCCGCTGTTGGATCCGTACGCCTTCCAGGATGGGGACCTAAAGATGAGGAGTTCCAATGGATTAGCACTCTTGAAGACATGGCCCGCAACCGGAATCAGTGGAAGAATTGTGTACAGCATTGTATTGAGTCACATGTCCAATACTACAAACATTAAAATGAAAAAAGAGCAAAAGCGGTGTGTGAAAAACAAACTAAAAATGTTTTGTTCTACGTTTTGTCAAAATGTTCCATTCTTCCTGCGGCATATTAGTTGAAGTGTGTTGCTCACCTTCAACTAGCATGCCACGATGATTATGACGCGATGACTATTGCTTATCCGCTGATCCCCATGGTTTTATTTTGGCTCTGTGTTTAGTTGATAGACTGTTGAGATTGATTGATTTTGCGGCGTCCGTATCCGGATTTTCCTGTCACTGTGACATCCATGGGGACAGTCACAGGACGCCTGCGCCTACAGAGGGACCATGGATGGCTTGCGCTGCACCACCCAAAGTTCCATCCACACACACCCCATATCCGGTGTAAACAAGAACGAATAAGACAGGGAGGCATGTGGATGGGAGCCACGTTTCATCAACGGAGCCGGCCCACACTCCTTCAACAAGCAGAACGGAAGCATTCCGGCCTAATTGGGAAATCATACACACCAGACGTACACGAGGCGGTGGCTGGACAGTAGCGCGTTCCACACAGGTTGCATGGAACCACTCTTTGAGCCTAGCACCGTCACGAGGACGGTGCACTCCGTCCCCTCCAGCGACGACCAACTGTCTCCTGGAGCCAGTATGGACGAGGTAGTGGGTAATAGACAGGTAGGCACCTTGTCAACATTCACTTCTGGCGCATCCACACAGGGGAGCTCAAGCGACATTTACTTCTGAAATGCAACATTACTCATCACGCAGGCAAACGTACCACATACGCCGCCTTATTGGCCTGGATTAGTAAATTGAATGGGAACATAATCATGGTGATTCTATTCCGCATGCAATAGTGCCTTCTCCGACACCTGAGAAACCGCCCTTTTGATCATTTCACGTAATTCGCAACGATCAAATTTGCCTTGGATTCGCAACACCTGAAATCAACATGAGTTTGTCATAAACACACCTTCTTCATGTTCTGGTAATATTATTTTCGGTTTGTTCGAATGTCGTTCTACTGCACTAAGTTAACCGTACAAAAGTGGTATGAAGATCCTCATGGAATTCATTCGGTATACATATATACCTAGATTGGCGTCATCTGTGTCCAATCGCAGTTCGAATGCAACATATGTACATGCGTTTATCCAAACTTAAGTGTGAGCTGTCATAAACTGGATAGAGACACATTAGACATCATCATCAATGGTACGACAAACGTGTATGGATTTCGTTTGGAGGTCAATCTAACAACCACTTTCGCAGATATGAGAATAACTACCCAATACGAACTGTTGATGTGTTCTTCTACCTTTAGACGTGACTGCCTTAAATCTTGGGCATCCATATTTGAAGGAATCCGATGTGGCAATAGTAAAGCAAATGCTAGGTAGAATGATGACTAGACTACTGGTACAGTGAAATACTGTGCACTTAGGTGTTGCCCTCTACATGTACAGTCTGGTTTGAGTAGCTGATGTGGGAGATCACACAGCATGCGAATGGGATACAGTGTCCACTTCTGGCTTTCTGTGTCTCCGACCGGTTCGGTCATGTGCTGCCCGAGGCATGTGCACCTACTCAGAGAACGATTGATGCGCAACCATTGGTATTGACAAGTGACATCAAATAAATCACGCTGCCCATTGTCAAACATGCGACTTTCCAAACAGTGTTCACATTTATTGTGTAAATGTCCAACTACTCAACCGTTTATACCTACCGACCTGTACTCTACTGTGGCCATAAGCTATTTGCTAACGGTCTAGATCGTACGTTCTAGGTGTAGCCCATTCGGTACTCATAAAACCATTGTCGCTATGAGCCGATTCATTTCCTGTGTTATATAATAACACACTGACTTACCATTCCCGTTAGATGCAACTTTTTACTTAATCAATTCAAAAGATTGGTCATGTGCAGTGAACAACAACAATGAACAATGAATTTATACGGGTTAAGAAGCGTTGCTTTACAAGCCCCGTTGGATAGTTGGTGGGGATATCAACATAAAAATTATGATGATAAGGATAGTAAAATAGTTAATACTTTGAATACGAAAATAAGGACTTATCGTTTGCTTCGCTGCAGTCCTGCGATCCACTTAGATTCACAACTCCGACAGTTAACAACAAATAATTCCAGGGTAAACTCCAGGTGTAGGATAGAGACATAGTATTAAGTAACAAAGTGTAAGTGGATGAGTGCATCGTCCAACCGTCTTTTAAATATTGTTAGTGTCGGTGCAGAGACGACCGATTCTGGGAGAGCATTCCCCGGGTGACAGACACGGATGGAAAAGAAATTTCTGCGGCATTCCAGACGACTGTATTGTTCTGCGAGTTTTAATGAGTGGCCCCTCAGGTTTGTATTGCTGCTGAGTTGCAGTAAAGGGCGGCACACATGATGTGGGTCTCGCAGAATCAAGTATGTCATAATCAGGTCGCCTCGTAGCCTGCGATAGCTTCCACTGAACAATCCTAGTCGTCGCAGCCTCTCCTGGTAGGACGGATTGCACATTCCAATTACGTTCTTAGATGCCCGGCGTTGTGGTTGCTCCAGTGCATTAAGGTCGTGCTTCAGACATGGATGCCAGGCTTGAATTGCATATTCGACATGGGGGCGAACATACGCAGTGAGCATTTGTCGAAATATGGAGCTGTTTATTTGTCCAAACGCCCGCCTCAACAGCCCAACGTGTTGGTTCCCGGTCTTCTAGGCCTTTTCGGATTGCCTGGAGCAACCCAAGTCATCTTGAACCAGAACACCCAAGTCACGTTCGAGAGCTGATTGCAGTACATCCGTTCCGAGTCGGTATGAGTAGCTGCACTGATGTCGGATGGAAAGCACCTTGCATTTACTGACATTGAAATGCAATAAGTTTTGGGTCGACCATTGATACACTGTATCTAAGTCACTTTGGAGCACATATTGGTCGGCGTTCGCCTGGATCCTGCGCCAGATCTTGATATCGTCGGCAAGCATTAGGAAATTTGAAGCGATTCCCTGTGCAAGGTCATTAATAAACACCAGAAACAAACGTGGACCTAGAACCCAGCCTTGTGACACACCACACTCGACTTGTATGGGGTCCGATAAAGAGCTCCGAACTCTGACCACTAATTGCCTTTGAAATAAAAAGTTGGCGATCCAGCTTAAAAGAGGGTCTCCGATCCCGTAATGCTGCAGCTTGGATAGTAGTATCCGATGGTCTAGACGATCGAAAGCCTTGGAAAAATCCAGGTAGATCACATCAACACCTTCTCCAGCGTCGGCTGCCTCGGTCCAACTACTGCGTGCAATTAGTAAATTCGTTGTACATGACCGCTGTCGACGGAAACCGTGCTGTTCAGGAGTGATGAGGTTGCAGTTTTCCAGATAGCATACCAGTGCATCGGCAACTATGGATTCCATGATCTTGGAGAGTATATATAGGAAGAAGGGTTATTGGGCGGTAGTTGGAGAGATCAGATCTGCTTCCACCTTTGTGAATCGGGGTTATTATTCCAAGCTTTCACAGTGCGGGAACTTGGTTCTGGTCTAAGCAGTGCTGGAAAAACTGAGCTAAATGTCCTGCCAGTTGGTTTGCTGCTGCTCCCAATGCCCCAGGACGAATGGCGTCGACACCCGGCGAGCTGTGTTTGCGTAGAGACGTGAGCATTTGCAATACAGCCTCTGCGGTAAAATTGATGTGGGTTAGTCCTGGTGAGCAGAATACAAAGCTTGGTAGATCGCTTGGTGGCAACACCCTTTGAAACGTTGGGGCGTATTGCATCTCCAGCTCGTTTGCAGCTTCCATAGACGTTCTTGTTGGGCCATCAGCCGCCTTGAGTGGAGGAAATCCTTGTTTCACCTTTCCTAGGCTATTAACGTGCTTGTACAGCAGTTTGTGGTTAGCACTGAAGGTTTTTGCGATGTTCTGCTGATAGACGGCTTTGTCTTCTCTTAACAGTTGAGTGCAATGGTTACGTTGGGCTACGTAGTTGTCCCAAGTTTCTGGTGCTGGAGCTTCTCGGTACACTCGCCATGCTGCTTTGCGTACTGTCATCCATTTTCGGGTTCTGCTCCTAACGAAAGAAACGAATTTGCACTTATTGCAAGCTTTTATCTCTGAAGCCTGTGCAATCAGCTGACTGAATGTGTTGACGAACTCGAGCCAGGCGACTTCCGGGGGTTCTTCTTCGAGGAAAGACCATGTGGCGCTGACTAGCTGGGCGAGTCGGTCGTACCTTGTGATGGTTCGCACAGTATCATCGTTATCATTCAGATATTCCGCATAGCAGACGAAGTTGAAACTGATGACTGCGTGATCACTGCGACCCAACGGGCAGTCTAAAACCAACGCATCAATCATATGCTCCTCGTTGGTAAGCCCAAGATCCAGCACAGATGGCGTGTTACCAGTTCTGAACCGAGTGGGCAAAGTGATTTGGTTGTAAAGAGGAACAGTAGTTACTAGATCTCGTAAATCGGTATTGGATTGTTCTCCGATCGTGGCAGGGGCTTCTAAAAAATGTACGTTGAAATCACCCATGATAAGAATGTGAGTGTACTTTTGTTGTAAACTGCACCTTAAAGCAGCCGCTAGGTGGTAGTCGGTTTCGGGTGTTGAGTTAGGGGCGCGGTACACCAAGATAATAAGGCAAGCTTCCCTGCCTTTTAACTGCAACCGGCACCAAAGAGAGTCGGGGAACTGCGAATCTGAATCCTCCACGGCTTCGCACAGTAAGTCGTTTCGGTAGTACAGGATTACCCCTCCTCCTTTTGTGAGCCTATCGTTCCGGATCAGCGACATGCCGGGTAGCGACACTTCAGCGTCCGTCATTCCCGTGTGCAACCATGTCTCGGTGATACCAATGACATCATACGAGCCGGAAGCTTGGCGATCATTCAGTTCAGCGAGTTTGTTAGAAAGTCCCTGAGTATTTGTATACAAGCAGGCCAGTTTCTCGGTCTCTAGGAGCCCGCAGGGAGGTGAAGCTGTCAAGTGTGGGAGAATGCCGACCGATGGGAGGTCGGCAGTTATTCGTTTTTTTGATGGGTCAATGATACCTCGTTTGCAACTTGATTCGGCCAAGGTGCGTCCCAGTCTTCCTTTAGACCTACGTCAGAGTCAATTAAAGCAGCAGTCAAGTTACACTTCTGTACTCGTCAGGATGCTTGCTGCTTCACTTGCTTTAATACTTGAGCTGTGCGAATTGTTTACGACCTTCAACCGAATTTTGGAAGGAAGATGTTTCCGATTTCTCCGCCATCGATCCAAAACATCTTTTGCTTGTTGCTCTGACTGAACCACAAGTTTTAGGATTCTAGGGACGCATCCTCTATAATTCGATGAGAGAGGTATCCTGGTGAGCGATAGTGCCACAACATCATCCAAAGAAAGTGTTTCACGAATGAACCGCCACTGTACTAAATCGTGCTTTCCGGTCTCTTGAACATGGTTAGAAGGATGTTCTGGCACGCCATGTATGAAGACTGTGTTTAGGCGGTCTTGCTTGCTGTGCCCCTCTTCGGTGTTTCGTTTTGGTTGTCGCGCGCTCCAAGGGACATCAGGATAGATACGTATCCCACAAGATTCGTGTTTTAGCGCGCTTGCGGAGAGCAAAACGTTTTCTACATCGGTGGAGGATTCTAGAGTTACTCGAATAAGTCTGGGTTCAACATAGTGTGGTGAGTTCGGATGACAAATAATTCGTAACAAGTTTATGGGCTTGGCTTTGATACTCATCTGCATACACAATGAGTTCCATTGGTCTTGGTCGTCTGATAACTTATCCCGCAATGTGATGGCGGTAGATTCAGGGACATTTGGGCATACAACAGTCCGGGCACTGTTGTTGGATCCCTTTTTAATCAATCTACAAGGTATGGTACTCATTTGTCTTGACTTGTTGACAAGTGATTGTTTGCTCTTTTTCTCTCCATTTGCGTTAACGGTGTTTACAATGGCAGAGGACGCAACGGCGGCCTCTCGGTGGACCCTTGCAGCAATCTCTGCATATGTAACCGATGTTCTGGGAGGCTTAGTCTCGACAAGAGATATTTGAGCGTCAGGTACCAAGGGTTGGTGTTTGGCTGCTCCATCCTTGTTAATACTAGATGTCAGGTCTAGTGGAATTTGCTTAACCAGACGTTTTGAATGGTGCCTGATTTTCTTTGCTGTGAGTACTGTTTGATTCACGTAGGTACACTCTGTTTTCGCCCGGCGTTCTACCAAAGTTGGAGAAGACAACGGAAATGGAGACATGACTGATTGCGGTGCAGGGGAAGCGATTTGTTCAGCATTCCGTTGCTTAGCAGCCGCTACGCTTCTGTGGTCCATACTCGCTCCCACTGAAGTAATCTCATTGTTTATCCTCTGCTCTGCTTCTGTGATTAACCGGTCGCATTTCTCAGCTAGGATAAGCAAGCACTTAACGAGGGGGATGGTGGAACACGCAGTACAGAACCAAAATGCATCTTGGGAGCTATTTCGCTCCCGTAACTGTTGTTGGGACACATTTGCACATTTCGTATGGTACCATTCCAAACAGTGCGAACAAGCCAGACCGATTTTTACCACTTGATGACATTCTCCTAACCCGCAAATGCCTTTCGATGGGAGTCTCTTCGGTTTCGCCTTTCTGCCATTCAATTTGGTGTCGTTACCTGACCCAGTGGGTTGGTTAGCGTTCTGTACTTTTACAGCTTTGAGAGCGGCGCACATCGGTCAGGCGAGCGTGGTGGTTGCAAGGTCAAATGAGCGGTCGGCGTGGTCGCGCGGTCCGTGTGATGGGTTATGCAGCCCCACTGGCTGACAAGGTCACAAGGAATGGCGAGTGACTGAAACCTGAACAGAGCGCTGAACACAGATTCTTCCACAGCTGTGTTGAGAAACACTGGATTGGAGTAAGCTTAGGCTTTTCGGCCTGCCTCGAGAATTATGTATCGAATGGTGTCACACAGAATGGCAATCGGCTCAATACGATTGAATTAAACGCTTGCGCTTAATCACAGATGCCAGTGAAAACGCTTAGTAATGGCACAGCCTCCAATCGTAGAAGATATTTCCACGTATGATTGATCACTGTGTAGAGCTGGTAAATCCGGTTCGAATGAGCGTACAGTGACAACGCTGCGAGAAGATGGAGAGAGGATAGAGGGAAATAATCCAAATGAACCAGTAGCACGCACGTCACGCGTGTGTGAGGATGACCTTGACAAGTTGCTATCATCTTCTGCTATGCAACATCTGGTAGGCGTCTCTGCACGTGTGCCTTCCATCCGGTTAATACGCGTGTTTTCATAGGTCCCGGTAAATTTGTAGCGCCCAAAAAGATAACCCTTATCTTTCGTGTACAGTTTACTTGTTGACCGACTGTACATTACTCCTTCTTGTTTTAATCTTACAACCGGCTCGACACACAACCGCCTTGTAAGTCCCCGCGCTCACGTGTACGCTCTTGCCTCGCTTCATCCGTCCGCTTCTTGTTGTAGCCCATCGAATACAGTCCGCTGTGTCCGACTCCAATTGCCTTCTGATATCCGCGCTTAATTCCGCGCATCGTTTCGGACTAGTATTAACTAGTCCTACAAATTGGTGACCCCGATTCGCACGCGCGAATTCAACCTTTTTTCTCGCTTGTATTTTTTGGTGAGTTCGTTCCTTTTTCTCGATTATATACCTATATTCATTTGTTTCTTGCGTAAGTTTAGTACTTTATCGTATTTTGTTCGTTCTTTATCTTTCGACTCACATTTCGAGAGTTGCATCTGAGTCGTTTCACAGCGTAACCATGCTTACTGTGGCTGTTTCAAGTTTCATGGAACACAGTCCAGAAGTTTGGTTTAAGATATTCGAGATCAAACTTGAAAATATGGGCATAACGGCGGACCGTCCAAGGTACAATCAGCTCGTCCCCCGCCTTCCTCCGTCGGTAGTGACGCTGATTGAGGACATTCTATTCTGCCCATCGCATGAGGCGAAGTATGAAACGATGAAGCAAGCGATTTTGAAAGAGTTACGACCCAGCGCACGAACACGATTTGAGCAGCTCAATGGTCTCAAGCTTGGAGATCGCAAGCCGTCGGCATTGCTCCGCGAACTTCAGCGCATCACGATCCGACCGCCCACTGTCCCTCAGTACTGACGCCTTGGACGTGGCAGTCGGCGCTGTTTTGCAGCAACGCGTAGCCGACACGTGGCAGCCCTTAGCGTTTTTCTCCAAACGCCTACAACCTACCGAATATCGCTACAGCACGTTCGGTAGAGAACTACTTGCCGTATATCTAGCGATACGTCACTTTCGACACGTCCTAGAAGGCCGCTCCTTTGCCGTCTTCACCGACCACAAACCAATGACTTACGTGCTCCGACCGATACTCTCCTAGAGAGTCGGGCCACCTTGACTATATCGCTCAGTTTACGACCGATATACGGCATGTCTCAGGTGTGCACAACGCCGTCGCCGATGCACTTTCCCGCATTCAAGGTATTTCCGCTGACGCCGGCACTGCTATCGACTTGGCAGCCATGGCCACAGCACAACTCAACGATCCTGAGGTTCATCTACTACGCAGGTCTCCCTCACTGGATATACGACCCGTTCCGCTGACATCAGCAGATGGAACGATACTCTGCGATTTATCTCTGGGCACGCCACGCCCAGTCGTCCCACGCGAGTTTCGACAGACCGTGTTCGACGCGTTGCACGGCTTGTCTCATCCAGGCGTTCGTGCATCGGTTAAACTCGTGACCGCACGATTCGTTTGGCGCAATGTTCATCGGGACGTCCGTACCTGGGCAGCTGCTTGCCTTCCGTGTCAACGCGCGAAGGTGCACAAGCACACGAGAAGCCCATTAGGTACGTTTCCTACGCCAGACGCACGCTTTCATCACGTGTACGTCGAACTCGTAGGTCTTCTACCGCCTTCCAAAGGCTCAGTATATCTACTGACCTGCATCGATCGATTTACTAGATGGCCTGAGGCCGTCCTCATCCCAAATTGCTCCTCGAAAACAGTAGCGAAAGCTTTTCTGGAGCGTTGGGTAGCACAATACGGCTGTCCCGCCATCGTGACCACCGATCGAGGGTCACATTTCTCGTCGACATTTGCCATGTTGCTTAAGGATTTAGGCTGTCGCCACGTCCAGACGACAGCGTATCATCCGGCCGCTAACGGCATGGTGGAGCGTTTTCACCGCCAGTTGAAGGCAGCGCTACGTGCGCACGCAGATCCTTCATGGTCTGAAACACTTCCCCTCGTTCTCCTAGGCTCAAGAAACACGGTTAAGACCGACTTCGACGCCACACCAGCGCAGCTAGTCTACGGTTGCACGCTGCGGTTGCTTGGACAGCTGGTAGCACCAGCCCCATGTACTTCCACTTTCGACTACGGAAGTTACACTGATCGATTGGCTCACCAGATGCGTGAGTTACGTCCACCCGCTCCTCGATCGCAGAAGACACCAGTGTACGTGCCCGAGAAGCTGTCTACGTGTTTACACGTCCTTCTTCGCGCAGACGGTGTTCGACAGCCTCTTCAGTCGCCGTACATAGGACCCTTCAAGGTGCTGCATCGTGCGAGTAAAGCGTCCACTATCGACCGCGGTGGTCGACACGAAGTCGTCACCATCGACCGTCTGAAACCCGCCTTTATGGAAGAAACTACCTCGCCTACTTCGTCTAGTAGTGCTTTGTGCGACGTCACAACTCACCGCACCAGTTTTCCGCATGCTAGTGAAGTCCAACCAGACCACGATCACGATCTGCAAGCTTCAGCAGTTCCGACATCACCCGAACCTAGTCCGCCGCCTCCCACGACCCATCGCCGTGGTCGGGAGGTGTATAAGCCCGTTCGCTTCTCCGACTATGTACAGTGTAAATACTTTTAACTTTGTAGATATTGTATATATATTTGTCCCATTTTTGGTCGATTAACGTTTTGAAAACAAACAAAAATACCAAAAACCCCCGATAAACCTTTTTCGAAAAAAATATCCAAAAACCAAAAAATATGTAAACACGCAGCTCATTCGTTTGTTCTTTTTGGCGTTTTCTGCGCGTGTTTTTCTATTTTCTCGTCCTTACATGCCCTAACCCTCCCCTTCGATCGACTGGCCCACACGAGAAATGTTTTCGAGGACCCTGACGCGAACACTGGTCGTTTCTCCGCAGGACGAGGATCGCTTCTTCGCGGGATGAGGATCGCTTCTCCGCGGGACGAGGATCGCTTCTCCGCGAGACGAGGGTCGCTTCTCCTTGGGACCATGGTCGTTTTCTTCGTGGGACGAGGGTCCTTTTGGCGCGGGGCGGGGTGCGGCGGGGGGAGAGACAACTCCCAAGCGCACCGTTTGGCAGCAGCGGAGGTTGAGGTCCTGTCGGCCTTTTTCTGGACTAGCCAGTTTTTTGTAGTCCGACAAGCCCGCTCCAACAGCTCGCCGAAATGCACCCTGCCCTGCATTCAATAAATAACAAATGACAAACGGCACAGCGGACTCCGACTTCCGACGAACCCCCATTTACACGAACGCACGCTCCTTTCTACTCGGCACGATTTTTCCTTACGAACCTCGTTTCAACATTCCTTTTCGATTTCGAAGGCTTTCTATGTTCAGCCTTCTAGGGGGGGAGCTCTGTAGCGCCCAAAAAGATAACTCTTATCTTTCGTGTACAGTTTACTTGTTGACCGATTGCACATTACTCCTTCTTGTTTTAATCTTACAACCGGCTCGACACACAACCGCCTTGTAAGTCCCCGCGCTCACGTGTACGCTCTTGCCTCGCTTCATCCGTCCGCTTCTTGTTGTAGCCCATCGAATACAGTCCACTGTGTCCGACTCCAATTGCCTTCTGATATCCGCGCTTAATTCCGCGCATCGTCTCGGACTAGTATTAACTAGTCCTACAGATTCAGTATGGCTGAGGAATAACTGAAACTATAACTATACTCACTCTCTTCACTAGCCTGCGGAGTGGAATATGGAATGGCAACATCGTGATAATCGCTAGTCGGTTAATTGTCGGGGTTGCTCACTTGACACAGATTTTCCAGGGAAATTTCTCTTCGAATGTATAATCCAAAGTGGTCACACGAAGGACAATCGTTGTGCATTGTGTTTCAAATGTCAAATTTGACATTTTATGCGTACTGTAAACGGCCAAACGATGATAACCTTTTGATTCAAACGTATCCATCGAACTGGAAACATACACAATAATTTGCCAACCTAGCATTGATCCGTAGCAAGCACACAAATCGCTCGGAAATACCGCACTCATGGATGGACTGAACCATTATTCTGCGATGCACCGGCTCTCTAAGCATCATGCAAGTTAGCATTGAGCAGCTAGTCAAGTTACGGTTATGGTGAGCAATACCATGGAGCTGACATAGTGATATGAATCGCGGCCGATTAATAATACGAAAATGAAGATGTCATAGCTCACTCTCAGTATGTAACCATACTAGACGCCGCTTGAGGAAGTAGCAAGAATAGCATAGCATAAATCATGATGAGTACAATATCGTAATGGGCAACACGTGAAGTCATCGCGAAATACAACCGAGTTAAATAAGCCTAAAAAGGTTAGGTTACCTGTGGCTCATCCGTTCTAGGCAGGTGCAATAAAGATACCACATTGCACCAAGTCAGTAGTTAATCATTCTAGAATGAAACTGCACCCAAGCCCGACTTACATGCGGTATATAGAATAAGGATGACACCAAAATGAATGACGGAGATGGCGTAAGCAACTTTTCAAGTTAGCAGGGAAATGGTGCGATTATGTCCACTGCAGGCTATCCGTGTCGTAAGATAAAACCAGAGCCGGTTCTAATCGTCTGTTGTCCGTGGTGAGCAAGAATCAACAGGAAGGTAGAACCACCAAGCAGTCCGTCATGTGTTTATTTATTTATTTTTTTATTTCCCCCTGGGCGTTCGCTCGGACCGCTAACATATCTCGACCAATCCATCAGTGTCTAGAATACTACCTATGCCCATGCATTTCGATTCGGATGTTACAACGTATTGCCGCTGCTCCGGGAATCAACCTACAATGAACAATGAATTTATACGGGTTAAAAAGCGTTGCTTTACAAGCCCCGTTGGATAGTTGGTGGGGATATCAACATAAAAATTATGATGATAAGGATAGTAAAATAGTTAATACTTTGAATACGAAAATAAGGACTTATCGTTTGCTTCGCTGCAGTCCTGCGATCCACTTAGATTCACAACACCCACAATTAAAATAATTCCATGGTAAACTCCAGGTGTAGGATGGGGACGTAGTATTAAGTAACAAAGTGTAAGTGGATGAGTGCATCGTCCAACCGTCTTTTAAATATTGTTAGTGTCGGTGCAGAGACGACCGATTCTGGGAGAGCATTCCACGGGTGACAGACACGGATGGAAAAGAAATTTCTGCGGCACTCCAGACGACTGTATTGTTCTGCGAGTTTTAATGAGTGGCCCCTCAGGTTTGTATTGCTGCTGAGTTGCAGTAAATGGCGGCACACATGATGTGGGTCTCGCAGAATCAAGTATGTCATAATCAGGTCGCCTCGGAGCCTGCGATAGCTTCCACTGAACAATCCTAGTCGTCGCAGCCTCTCCTGGTAGGACGGATTGCACATTCCAATTACGTTCTTAGATGCCCGGCGTTGTGGTTGCTCCAGTGCATTAAGGTCGTGCTTCAGACATGGATGCCAGGCTTGAATTGCATATTCGACATGGGGGCGAACATACGCAGTGAGCATTTGTCGAAATATGGAGCTGTTTATTTGTCCAAACGCCCGCCTCAACAGCCCAACGTGTTGGTTCCCGGTCTTCTAGGCCTTTTCGGATTGCCTGGAGCAACCCAAGTCATCTTGAAGCTAAATGACTTGTCTGAATCTCAGTGCGTTTACCTGAAGGCAGCAGCAGTACAATGGGGCGTATAGAGACACTTGAGATGGGATACATTGACTTCATATTGCAACCCCTAATAAGTCACGGTGTTACACGAGAAGAAATGTAATAACATCCATCTGTCAAGTAGGAATGTATCGAAACACGAACAGATGTTAGCGGGATTTGTATTTAGGCGAGTCCCATTTAGACATCGAGCCAGCAGATAACGGTGTTACGCGAGTGAAAATGACATGTCTGTCAGGCTGAATTGTGGTGCTTATAAGTGTCTCTAAATGGCTTCCCCTTAGTCATTCAACGTGAGATATCAGTTGATACACCAAAGGTCATTGGTTCGAGTTACAGTACTGCAGTGTTGCGAACGAGCATTTGTTCACATTTGTGTATGGACTACCACAAACTGGATGAAGAAATAATAACCGTCATGAACCATAGCACAACGTACGTGCATGAGTTTGGATTGAACGAAAGAAGAAAAGCCATATTGCTCTAGTTTTAGAAAATCGCACGTAGAATTAAAAGTAACCATTACGACTGTCAGTGGTTAGTTAGCGTTTGGATGAGAACCGAAACGACAGCCTTAAGTTTAGTCAGAAGTGTGGGCATCAAAAATAGATTGAGACAGATATGGAAATACGGAAACAAATGCCGTGAGTATGGTTACCAGGTAGAATGATGCACAACTAAATGTACTAAATGTACATGTGGAAAAGTCCGCTGCTCCCTGTTCTATCATCGGCTTCTGGAAGAGTGTGCAAACTGGTTTAGCAAACTTACAAGAAGTACCTTGCACAACATTTAATTATCTAATATCTCAAATGAGTATGTCCTGGCACACCTGGGCATGATGACAACTTCACAACGGGATTTGGAATGGAACCACTTAGACATGGCTGAGAAAGCAATGAACCAGTAAATCTTCATACCAATGGTGTGCTTTGCAATGGAAACAGTGAGCATTGCATAGTTAATCATATGAGGGCAGACAAATAATGGGTATCAAGAGCGTCGGCAAATGGCGCAGATAAGGCGGTTAACTGAACGTATGATATTCCCATGCGAACTGGATTTCTCATCATAATTTTACCACCTACAATTTACTAACAAACTGTCAGCATACATCTGAGTTGCAGCTATTCTTTGAAATAAATCAACTGCTGCTTTGCTGAAGTTATTTTCCAATTAAATATTTATTTAAGCACTACCGTAACACCATAGTTGGACTAGTCTACTTTCAAGTCAATCTAGATGATTGGTCATTTCTAATTTAAATTGTAGAAGGAACGTTTGCTCTTCCGTACCTTATCTCGATAATAGCTGACTTATCCTAACTTCAGTATGAGCGATGTTCAGCTGGAAATGGAGCTACACACATTCTTGTGACTAATATATGAAACAGAACATGTAGCATCAACAACAGTATGTTAATCGCTAGTCAGTGACTTGCCGGGATTATTCAGCTTACACGGACGAGCCAACGTGTGGACACTTGCAACAAAAGTTGTTGGGTCTTGAACACCGATTTTCCAAACTGCATTCCAAAGCAAAGGAAGAGTTGTAGAGTACAGGAATTCCAAGGATAATTGCTGTTCACTCCACCCAATTGTTCAATCCAATGTACGAACGAGTGTGGAGTATTATGAGCAGCAACCGCTTGGTACCCAGGAATTAACGCGACCTATGTACGTTAATCAACTGTTGAGATTACATACATACATACATGCACTGAGACCATCTACTCCTATCACTTTTGAAGATAAAAGCGACATATCGCGCAAACCCCTAACTACTGTCTTTGAACAAATCATTTTGCGTCAATTAAAACGAATTTTAAGAGAAAACTGTTAGTGAAAGCTTTTCCGTTTTGAATAGATAAAAATCCCAAAGATTTCGTTCAACTTTTTGGATCGTTGCTCGATCAATCTATGACAGTGCATCCTCGTCTTTCTGCTCATTTTTAAACGTAGCATTTCTATGGTAACTCTGGTACAGTTACAGTTGACAATGTAAACTGCTGAAAATGCATCCATATGGGTAAATAAAGCATATACTGACTTGACTTGAAAGTACGGGTTATAAGATTACTGGACGGTAGTTTACTTGGATCACTGGCAAATGGACACAAAACTGAAGCTCCGAGAATTCGTACATTTTCTACGCTCAATCTTAACGAATTTTGGATTATCGTATACTGTTCAATTCCTTTTTTGTGCTCTTTCAGTCACCGGAGAAAAAATTTGGATTGATATCTATTTTAGCGAGTAGCCTGTAGCAGGAGCCCGGAGGGCGATTCGTAAAGGCAGATCGGGTTGCAGGGAAACATTTATTGGTACAGTAAAAGATTCCCTGTTATCTAACTACTAAAGAATGACACTGTTGATTCTCTAGCTAGGAGAACGGAGGATGCACAGCACACAGGGCAGTCGCGCGTTGCAACTGTAACGAGCGCCAAGCAAAAATGGCGATGAGCAAGTCAAGCATTCGAACTCAGCAATCAGTTCAACAAACCACGTCGGTCGCCTAGGTGTACAATGAAATAATTTTAGTTAGTCTTTTTCATAGGGAAACCGGGGAATCTCCAGACTGCTCCACTATCAGTTATTGTTAAATTGTGCAAATTTTTTCCAATCATCCTGTGATCCGCCTCGTAGTGGAGCTTTCTCAAAACACTTCATCACGCGTCGCCTAAGTTCGATTTATCCGACTCGGAATTACCAGCTTTATCCAGTGGACCGCCAAGCATGGGAATCATTTCATCACATTTTAACCTAAATCGTGTCGCATGTTTTTGAGGATATTTGTAAGCTATCCGACCGCATCGGCTAACCGATTGCATCGTACGGTGGAGATCGATCTACCTTGCTGTCGTGTCAACTGCGTCGTCTTGTCGCGAGCTGCGATCCGGCAAGTAAACAGGATTTCAGCTCATACCAGCAGTCATCTGACCGTGCGGTGTTTAGACCGGCACGTAAGCTGAAGCCAGCGTGCAATGCATCTGTTACAATTGCCGGCAGGTTGGTTTTATCACCTTCCCTCTTACTTCTCAGGGTAATATGCGGCCAAGAAGGAAAAGTGGCTGCATCCATCCTTCTGAATAGGATGTGCAACGGACCAGCCAAAAAGTACGCAACGTCAGCTAGCTTGCGGTGTAAGGTAGCACACTATGTTGAGTAGCAGAAAGCAAGCCGATGCGAAGCCAAAAGGGCTCTAGTCAAAAGGTAAATGCAGGTCCGCACAAGGTAACCGCTTATATAAATTTGGTTTACCCTGCTCAGACTGTTCTAAGTAGTACCATCAAAAATGTGCAACTCATTCCCAGCAACATTTAAGCGATCGATACAGCTCTCATCTACCTACTGCGTGTTCGATTATTGCACTAGAGGAAAGCGCACTTCTCCTAGTTCAAAAGTTAGACAAGTTGGCAGAAGAAGTTTTAAAACGAACGAATGTTAGGATCCTATCACTGGAAGCGAGTGTATACCAGGACAACACAAGTGCTTCAAATAGAAGCAATCATGCAAAATGTGCTTTGCTCGACCCACGATTGACAAGGTCCGCATTGCAGTTCAACAAGGAAAAATGATTTACCCCAGGAAAGAAAGCATATGTTTGACAAGTCCCGTAGGATGACTGGAGTAAACATTAAAAGATATCAACTCCAAGAGATTTGGGCTACTCATATTGAACAGCTTTTTATTTCAGTTTCTGCCGTGAAGGGTATAGGAGTGAGTTTTGGGGGTGAGACAACTTTGCCTCAAGAGTAGTTGGCCACTCATTGCACGGAATATTGGGAGAATATTGCAGGCGCATCCTTCGGGGTTAGTGTTAGTCCCTCCGATGTTGAAAGAGAAGGAACTCCTCGTTTCATCTCACGTAGACTGTTTGCATGTTAATACAACAGCTTGTGGTTCTTGAACTTGTGCAGTGCCAACTGCTTTTACGCCATTCTATCATAAAGAACAAGTTGCGTACAACTGTTACGTTACGTCACATAGGCCATCCAGGTCTCGGTGCTTTGACAGAGGTTATAGATGTGTCAGGCCGAGTTTCGCGTCGTTATACATTTGCGTGTCCTGCGTCATACAAACGAGACAAGGTTTCCTGAATGGATAGACTACGTGTCTGATGCTTCTGAAACTAGTGTTAAACTGGCTGACGGACTGTTGCTATGCAATAGCTGATGCCTCGTCTTCCAGAAAGGTTCAATTAATTAGCACCTAGACGATCTAGTATATCGTAGCGTATAATCGTTCTACTTGCCTCGGCAGATTCTACGAGATAAGCTGCACAAAAATGTAGTTGAAGAGTAGGATTGCATGATTGCTCTGGTCCAAGGGGACGTCGACGATTAATCTCCCAATCACCAGTTCTTCGTTGGTGAATGTCCGGTCTATCAATTTCTCTGAATCTGGAGGTAGTGTTGATGTGGATTCAGTGGTAAACTGGAGACAATCCCTTGTATATCTGCATTGAACTGTTGTCCAGGAGCGGCTTGGGATTCCAGCAAGCGGATGTTGAAATCATCAGTAATAAAAATGTGACTGTACTTCTTGTTTAATACCCGCATTAGTGCGGATGCCAGATTGTCACGCATACAGTTGAGTATTGATCATGAACACAGACGCTCACATGATTGGTTGGCAATGAACTTGCCATACCTACTTTATTTCATTGGCTTTTCCTTACGGCATTTCTAGTCACTGCAACGTAGGAAACTTTCAGTAAACGCGTTCTGTTCCGTCTATCGGCTATGTGCCATACTTAAGCTTCTGTCGACGAGGTTAAACAACGGCGACGTTTCACTTTCCTACACTGCTTTGGAATATTCCTTCTGGGAAATAAACATCGGCTACCTGGAACCGCTGGAAGCGCACTATTTTGGATTTTTTGGAGATATCACCCGTCTTACAACCAAATAGGATGCTCTCAGAGAACAATAAAGTTAAAGTACTGCGACAATTTCTGGGTGATAAATACCAACTACATTTTGATGCCTTCCATTGCGGTGAGGTGGCGACAGTAAACAGCGCGCTAGAAGTCCTCAGTGGATTATGGGGTTTACGCATGAACACACACCGCGCGGTATTCTTTCTCAACCATGCGTCAAAACCCTGAATAAAGTGGCCCTGATTTCATCGTGGGGATTCAGCAAGCCCAACCAGTGTCGGTATAGTGAAATCGCAGCCAAGAAGTTCGAAAAAGCGATGCTTTTACAGTACTTAATATCCTGTATCCCTGTCAGTCTCGTGAAATGCTGTTGTACGAAGATGAGAAGACGATGCGCTGGGTGAAAGCCTGTAATATTACCCGCCAGTTGGTGAATGTCCGTAAAAAATAAACAATGATTTATCGCGGGTAAAACCATGTGCTTGACACGTCGCGTAGGATAGTTGGAGTGAAAATTAAACTTGAACTGATCATCGGATAAGTAGATCATTATTTTAAGCGTCTACCGATTAAATGCACGACTTCATAACGATAGTTTAAGTGGGAATGGGATGTGCACACACAAAAATGTATAGAGAGCTGTTATAAATCAGTAAATGCGTGCGAACGAAAAAGGGAAACGACAGCGCTCACACATGTGTTGCTTCATTTGCCCCCTGTGGTATGTTACTCCCGTTTAGATCCATCCACGCTACTCACATAGACACTTCTGCATATATCCTCACCGACACGTTGCGCAGAGGGCCGTTAAACACATGGTTGTGTTTGCGTTATTTCGTCCACCAGATGGAACTGACTATATCAAGTAATTCAAGTTGGAAAGCGTTTCATCATGGCATGTTTTGAATAGCGTTAGGGTAGGGTCAAGGATAACGTAAATCGGAAGGGCATTCTTGGCACGGGAGACACGCAGGGAGAAAACGCTTCGTCGACCATCAAGGCGACGGTAGTCCGTAGCTCGTTTAATCTGATGGGCTCGCAGGTTGGTATTTTGGCTCAGATTGTAGCGCCCAAAAAGATACCTATTATCTCTCATGTACAATTTACCTGTTGGCCGATTGTACATTATTCCTTCTTGTTTTAATCGTCCTTACAACCGGCTCGACACTCGACATCCTTGTAAGTTCCCGCGCTCACGTGTTTACTCTCGCCTCGCTTCATCCGTCCGCTTCTTAGTGTAGCCCATCGAATACCGTCCACTGTGTCCGACATCAATTGACTTCTGATATCCGCGCCTTATTTCGCGCACCGTCTCGGACTAGTATTAACTAGTCCTACAAATTGGTGACCCCGATTCGCACGCGCGAATTCAACTTTTTTCCCGTTTGTATTTTTTGGTGAGTTCATTCCTTTTTCCGGATTATATACCTATTTTCATTTGTTTCTTGGGTAATTTTGGTATTTTTTCGTGTTTGGTTCATCCTCCATCTTTTCGACTCACATTTCGAGAGTGGCATCTGTGTCGTTTCACAACGTAACCATGCTTACTTTGGCTGTTCCAAGTTTCATGGAACACAGCCCAGAGGTTTGGTTTAAGATATTCGAGATCAAACTGGAAAATAAGGGCATTACGGCGGACCGTCCGAGGTACAATCAGCTCGTCCCACACCTTCCTTTGTAGGTTGTGACGCTGGTTGAGGACACTCTTCTCTGCCAATCGACTGAGGCAAAGTATGACACAATGAAGCAAGCGATTTTAAAAGAGGTACGGCTCAGCGCACGACCTCGATTTGAACAGCTCAATGGTCTCAAGCTTGGAGATCGCAAGCCGTCGGCGTAGCTCCGCGAACTTCAGCGCATTGCTGGTCCGTTGTTCTTGAGCGAAGAAGGGATAAAGGAGCTGTGGTTTGCACGTTTCCCAGAGCCATTTCCGGTATTGCTGTCCATGTTTATAGATACACCCCAGAAAGAATTGGCTACCAACGCAGACGCTGCGTTCGAACGTCTTCCGCAGCAGACGACCAGTAGCTCCGGTGACGTATTCTCACCGGTGAAAACAGAATCCTATATTTACTCCCAGTCGTCAGACGAATCTGACCCTAAAGACGAGGAGATTGCGCTACTTCGCAGCAGGATAGCAGCAATGAAGGCTTCGAAGCAGCGTGTGCCACGGTCAAATACTGACCACGTTTTGGCTGCCGTTCATTGCGGCTCGTCTGTGCCTGCACCGAGTACGTCACGTTCGGTACGAAAGCGCAACATTTTCCCTGCACGTTCTCAGTCAGATACTACCGAACCCATCGAAGAAGTATGTTGGTATCACCGCCAATACGGTGGAAGAGCTAGACGTTGTCGGGCTCCCTGCATTATGCACGACCCAGCTGCTTCAGGGAAAGCGAACAGCCCGCATACTAGCACGACCAACGTATCCGTCAGTAAGCAAGCAAATCGCCTGTTTTACGTTAAGGATCGACGTTCTTCCATCACGTTCCTCATCGACACGGGAGCGGAAGTCAGCGTCATCCCAGCGACCGCTAACGACAAGCACTCAGAGCCTACGTACAATTCGCGTGCGGCAAACGGTTCTCACACAGCTCTATACGGTCTGCGCCGAGATTTCCAGGTGGTCTTCATGACTGCGTCTGTACCCTTCACAATTGTCGGTATCGACTTCCTCCGACATTTTGGGTTGCTTATGGATGCTGGTGGCCAAAGAATTTTAGACAACCGTACTAAACTAGGGGTCGAAGGCGTTCTTACGGCCGCCCCGAAAACCAGTCCCGTTTTTCCAATCGTCGATGTACCGTTAGATTATGCGAACCTACTGTCCGAATACCCGCGACTGGTAAGACCAGCTGCAGAGCTTCAGCCAGTCACGACAGAGGTCGCTCATCACATAGTCATGCGTGGTTAGCCAGTTAGCGCACGACCAAGACGGCTTGCTCCTGACAAACTACGTGCAGCACGAGCTGAATTCGACCACATGCTTCAGCTCGGTATCGTCAGACAGTCCAACAGCCCATGGGCGTCACCTCTGCACATGGTCCCGAAGAAGGTCATGGGGGACTGGCGTCTTTGCGGCGACTATCGAACCTTGAATACAGTTACCACGCCTGATCGCTACCCAGTCCCACACATAGTGGATCTCACCGCCAGTCTGGCTGGTAAAAATATCTTCAGCAAAATCGACTTGGTACGCGTATACAACCAAATTCCGGCAGCCGAAGCGGACCTCGCTAAAACTGCCGTGACGACTCCATTAGGTTTGTTAGAGTTTCTGCGCATGCCATTTGGTCCAAAGAATGTCGCGCAAACTTTTCAGCGCTTCATCGACCAGGTTTATCGCGGCTTAGACTTCGTTTACGCGTACCTTGACGACATTTTAATCGCAAGCTCTTCACGAGAAGAGCACATACGCCACGTACGAACACTTTTTGATCGTTTATCTCAACATGGGGTGACGATCAACGCAGAAAAGTGTTCATTTGGTGTCGACTCACTCAACTTCCTCGGCCATCGAATCTCTTCTGCAGGCGCCGTGCCACTGCAAAATAAAATTCAAGCCATCATCAACTACCACGAGCCTCATTCTATCAAACAGCTCAGGCGTTTTGATGGCGTTGTCAACTTTTGCTGACGATTTATACCCAACTGCGCCTCGCTGATGCAACCCCTCACGGACCTTCTCCGAGGGAAACTCAAGAAATTCGAATTTCCTACCGCAGCACGCGTTGCTTTTAAGTCGCTGAAAGAGGCTATCGCCAACATAGCTTCTATAGCGCATCACGATCCGACCGCCCCACTGTCCCTTAGTACTAACACCTTGGACGTTGCAGTCGGCGCTGTTTTGTAGCAACGCACAGCCGACACGTGGCAGCCCTTAGCGTTTTTCTCCAAACGCCTACAACCTACCGAATATCGCCACAGCACGTTCGGTAGAGAACTACTTGTCGTATATCTAGCGATACGTCACTTTCGACACGTCTTAGAATACCGCTCCTTTGCCGCCTTCACCGACCACAAACCCCTGACTTACGTGCTCGGCTCGACTATCGACCGATACTCTCCTAGAGAGTCGCGCCACCTTGACTATATCGCTCAGTTTACGACCGATATACGGCACGTCTCAGGTGTGCACAACGCCATCGCCGATGCACTTTCTCGCATCCAAGCTATCTTCGCTGACGCCGGCACTGCTATCGACTTGGCAGCCCTGGTCACAGCACAACTCAACGACCCTGAGGTTGATCTAATACGCAGGTTTCCCTCATTGGTCATACGACCCGTCCCGCTGACATCATCAGACGGCACAACACTCTGCGGTTTATCTCTGGGCACGCCACGCCCAGGCGTTCCACGCAAGTTTCGGCAGACCGTGTTCGACACGTTGCATGGCTTGTCTCATCCGGGGGTTCGTGCATCGGTTAAACTCGTAACCACACGATTCGTTTGGTGCAATGCTAATCGCGAAGTCCGTACTTGGGCAGCTGCTTGCCTTCCGTGCCAACGAGCGAAGGTGCACAAGCACACGAGAAGCCAATTAGGCACGTTTCCGACGCCAGACGCACGCTTTCATCACGTGCATGTCGATCTCGTAGGTCCTCTGCCGCCTTCCAAAGGCTCTGTGTATCTACTGACCTGTGTCGATCGATGCACTAGGTGGCCGGAAGCTATTCCCATACCTAACTGCTCTTCGGAAACAGTAGCGAAAGCTTTTATGGAACGCTGGGTAGCTCAATACGGATGTCCTGCCATCGTGACCACCGATCGAGGGTCACATTTCTCGTCGACATTTGCCATGTTGCTTAAGGATTTAGGCTGTCGCCACGTCCAGACGACAGCGTATCATCCGGCCGCTAACGGCATGGTGGAGCGTTTTCACCGCCAGTTGAAGGCAGCGCTACGTGCGCACGCAGATCCTTCATGGTCTGAAACGCTTCCCCTCGTTCTCCTAGGCTTAAGAAACACCGTTAAAACCGATTTCGACGCAACGCCAGTGCAGCTAGTCTACGGTTGCACGCTGCGGTTGCCCGGACAGCTGATAGCACCACCCCCATGTACTTCCGCTTTTGACTACGGGAGCTACACTGATCGATTGGCTCACCAGATGCGTGAGTTACGTCCACCCGCTCCTCAATCGCAGAAGACACCAGTGTACGTGCCCGAGAAGCTGTCTACGTGTTTACACGTCCTTCTTCGCGCAGACGGTGTTCGACAGCCGTACATAGGACCCTTCAAGGTGCTGCATCGTGCGAGTAAGGCGTACACTATTGACCGCGGTGGTCGACACGAAGTCGTCACCATCGACCGTCTAAAATCCGCCTTTATGGAAGAAACTACCTCGCCTACTTCGTCTAGTAGTGCTTCGTGCGACGTCACAACTCACCGCACCAGTTTTCCGCATGCTAGTGCAGTTCAACCAGACCACGATCACGGTCTACAGGCTTCAGCCGTCCAGACATCTCCCGAACCTAGTCCGCCGCCTTCCACGACCAGTCATCGTGGTCGGGAGGTGCATAAGCCCGTTCGTTTCTCCGACTATGTACAGTGTAAATACTTTTAACTATGTAGATATTGTATATATTTGCCCCATTTTTTGGTCGATTAACGTTTTGAAAACAAACGAAAATATCAAAAACCTCAAAAACCTTTTTTTTAAATATTCAAAAACCAAACAATTTAAACACGTCATTTGTTCATTCCTTCTAGCGTTTTCTGCCCATGTTTTTCTATTTTCTCGTCTCAACATACCCCAACCCTCTTCATCGATCGACTGGCCCACTCCATCATTGCTTTCGAGGACCATGCCACGAACGCTGGTCGTTTCTCCGCTGGACGGGTGTCGCTTCTTCGCGGGACAAGGGTCGCTTCTCCGTGGGACCATGGTCGTTGCTTCGTGGGACGAGGGTCGTTTTGGCGCGGGGCGGGGTGCGGCGTGGGGAGAGACTACGCCCAAGCGCACCGTTTGGCAGCAGCGGAGGTTGAGGTCCTGTCGGCCTTTTTCTGAACTAGCCAGTCTATTTGTAGTCCGACAAGCCCGCTCCAACGGCTCACCGAAATGCACCCTGCCCTGCAATCAATAAATAACAAATCACAAACGGCACAGCGGACTCCGACTTCCGGCGAACCCCATTTACACGAACGCTCCCTCATTTTTACTTGGCACGATTTTGCCTTACGAACCTTTTCGAAATCGAAGTCTTTCTTAGTTCAGCCTTCTAGGGGGGGGAGCTCTGTAGCGCCCAAAAAGATAACTGTTATCTTTTTAGTTTCGTGTGATTATCAATCCGTGAAAGTTTCGTGGAATTCCGCTTGATATCTTCGGAGATCTCAGTGATTTACTGCTGTGCCCGTCATTTTGGAATTTGTGATCGACATCTTGCTTGTCTTCGTGCTTGAAAAAATACAACAACTATGCCGAATATCATGCAACGACGTATCTGCTCTTCAGCTAATTGCGGCAAAGCCCTTAAAATGGGTATAACGTGCCGAAACTGCAGTGGCTCGTTCCACCCGAGCTGTATAGGAAAGTCCGCCCAAGAAGCAAGGCAAATAAACAAGGCTACTGACGCATTTTGGTTTTGTCCAACTTGCCAGTTAACTCCAGTGGTCGGTTGTTTATGTGCACTCATGGAAAGGTGCGATACTTTGAATGCGACAATCGCTTATTTGTTGAACGCCAGGCTTGCACCACCGGCCGCGAATATGGCCATGATTGTACCACAGTCGGTCAAAGAAAGCTCCACCTCGAGGCCGAAAAAAAGGGCTAGACGCTCAAGTCGCGCTGCAGCCTCAGTTTCTCCAAATCCCTTGCCTCACTCACCTCCCAAAAGCGGACGAACATCCAGCGTACTGATGTCCACACCTTTGAGTCACACGCCCCACCTCCATTCAACAGCAACCGCGGAAGCTCCGGGGCAAACCTCTTCCGCCGTAGAGAAAAGTCCGGCGTCGTACGCCTCAGTCGCCTCAATGCATACACCGGCTAAATTACCTCCGACTCCGGTGGCCTCACCAAGCAACAGTGAGTTGGCCAGACTCCAACAACCAAACAATCCGTTTAACACCGTGTCTTTAAGTCATGGCAAATCTGCATCCAACGCAAGGAGCCAAGGCGCGTTAACCGTTGTGTGTACAAATGTTCCTGAATCACAGGCGAGTACAATAAAGGGGAAGCTGTTGGATGATCGTAATCAGTGGAAGTCTATATGTACTGCGATTGGCATTTCGGTTGAACCTGCAATGCTGAGACGAGCCACACGTCATCCAAATTCAGCGCACTACGGTGAACCCCGACTTCTCCGGGTGACACTAAACTCCATCAAGGACACAGAGGCAGTTCTACTATCGTCCAACAGGCTTTGTCATTCATCACTCGAGGCGCGTATACTTCCTGATATCCCCTGGAACGAACGTCCGAAAAAGATGAGCAACCGCGAAGAAGTTCGTAAAGCCGAGGCGAAACGGACGATAATTGTGTACGGGGTTCCTGAGCTCCAAAATTCAACCTCTGATGCAGCGGATGCACATGACCGGGAGCAATGGAGTTACATCCGCCACGAAATCTCCCTCAATAATATCATCGCTAAGCGGTTGACCAGGATTCCATTTTCACCCAACTACAAAGGGAACGGTCCCAGACTTATGAAGGTGGTGCTTCAATCTGAGTTTATGTTACCGCTCGCCTTGGAAAACTGGTCCAAATTCCGCATGAAGCTGCCAGCTGAAATTCGGTTAAAGGCATCAGGTACGCTGCCACGGATTACCAACGACTCACGGGGAGCCATCAAATTGTTGAACCATCCACTCATGCAACTTTGTGAAGGCATGGATTTATCAACAACCGCAATATCCCACGAAACACGGCTGAACACGGGGGACCAGCAGGGCCCGGAAGGCCGCGATCAGTCGTCTAACCGAAAGCAAACTCAAAGGCAAACTTCACCACAAAAAAACGGTTAATGGCCGACCCGTTAACGGTCGGCACAAACTCCATTTCTACCACAACCGGTGCTAGCTCACTCTTGGTTACAAAAGCACTATCCTGCATGTATACTAATGCACAAGGCCTCATAAGTAAGTTGGTAGAACTCCGTCACCGTTTGGCTTCGGAGCCTCGAGACATCATAATGATCACCGAAACCTGGCTGAGCGGCGAAATCACAGACGCTGAGATTGCCATACCGGGTATGTCACTTCTCCGGAACGACAGAACGGGCAAGGGCGGTGGCGTGCTCATTTATTTCCGAACGAACCTTCGTTGTGAGCTCATAGACGATCCCCAGACTTGTGTCACCGACGTCCTTTGGTGCAAACTGTGGTTGGAACGCAACGACGTATGCCTTCTCTCTGTGGTTTACCGACCACCGAAATCCACTCCGGAAAGGGACAACAGACTTATCTCCGCTTTTCGCTCCGTGCTTAATCAGAAGTACAGCCACATCCTCGTTGCAGGAGATTTCAACACCCATGACTTGGAAAATCCAGCATCCGAGACAGAGGTGTTCAAGGCATATTTGCAAGAGCTACTCTCTAGCACCTTCTTGTATAACCACGTCACCGTTCCAACCAGGTTCAGAACAGGAAACAACCCATCGATATTAGATCTAGTGCTCACTAACGAAGAGCTCATGGTCGATAGACTAAAGGTGTGCAGTCCTTTGGGCCGTAGCGATCACGTGACTTTGCAGTTCGATTACATCTGCTACGCCAAATATCCAGCTGCGGAGCTCGAAACGAGGCAATCTGTTATCCGTTACCACGTTCTGTCTGCCTTAGTTGAGAATACCAGTTGGACGTTTCTAGCTAACTGCACCCCAGAACTAGCCTGGGAGACATTTGCGAACACCATCACGTCACTAGTCATAGAAGCCTCAACACCAAAAGTTTCCCAACATCCCCGCACAGCGAAATCATTCTTGCGAAGCCGGACGCGAAAATGCATGACTCTAAGGGATCGGGCATGGCGCACGTATAAAAGCAACCCCAGCGTAGAAAACTGGACGGAATACGTTTCGCATCGCAACTACTGTGTGCTTTTGGTTCGCGAAGACAAGCGAACGCATCAGCAGGAGCTAGCCAAACGATTCTGTTCGAACAAAAAGCTTCTTTACAAACATGTGAATGGACTTCGCAAGGTGCAACGGGGAATCCCACCACTTAATACGACCAATGGGTATACACATACTGCGAAGGAGGCGGCCAACGCATTACGGGCCCAGTACTCCCCAATCTTCCAAGGTGTACAAGCCTCGACGTATATTCCGCCACTAGTTACCCCACCGCCCGTTTTATCCAACGTCACGTTCACTGCAGAAATGGTGCTGCAAAAGCTGCTATCCTTGCGTCCACACAGCTCTCCCGGGGCCGATAACATTCACCCGAAAACATTACAGGTAGCTGCCATCCACTTGGCCGAACCACTAGCTGCATTTTTTCAGCGCTGTTTCGATGAGAACATCGTACCTTCGAGGTGGAAACAAGGTGTAATAACGCCCATATACAAAGCAGGAAGTCGATCGGATCCTGCCAATTACCGCCCCGTAACGCTTCTGCCTGTGATCGCCAAAGTCATGGAAGCGGTGATAGCAGATGCGTTAATGGGATACTTGGAAAACTACGGCATAATTGCGCCAGAACAGCATGGGTTTCGTCAACATCGTTCATGTACGACGAATCTGCTGATAGCTCGTGACAACTGGACCGAGACTGTCGATGAGGGAACAGGAGTCGATGTTGCATTCCTGGACTTTTCGAAAGCCTTCGATCGCCTGGATCATCGAATCCTGCTCATTAAACTCCAACAGTACGGTATCGGAGACCCGTTGTTAGGATGGATCGGTAACTTTCTCTCTGAACGGCAGTTAGAAGTTAGAGTTCGATCATCCTTTTCCGATCCGATTCGAGTGGGATGCGGCGTACCGCAGGGTTCGGTACTTGGGCCTCGTTTGTTCCTGCTTTTCATTAACGATCTAGTAAGAGTTATTACGTCGAAATTCTTACTCTTCGCGGACGACCTCAAGGTTTGGCGGGCGATAAAACGATCGGACGACCAGGAAGTCCTACAGCGTGACTTGAATGAGGCCTGGAATTGGTCGGTGAGAAACGCCCTGCCGTTTAATGTGGACAAATGTCGCGTTGTTCATATCCGCCATCGACAAGTCCACGTCTACAAGCTTGGGGCACACGATCTGAAGACCACCACTCAGGAACGCGACTTGGGTGTGCTGGTACAGGAAGACCTCGGGTGTTCCAAACAGTCAGATTCCGCTTCTAAAAGGGGCAACCAGCACGTTGGACTCCTGCGAAGAGCATTCGGAATTTTGGATCCATCCATCTTCTCTTTGATGCTGAATGCCTACGTGCGTCCTCACGTCGAATATGCAATCCAGGCCTGGCAACCCTGGCTAAAACGTGATCTTGCAGCGCTTGAGACCCCACAGCGTCGAGCAACGAAAATCGTCAAGGGCTTGCGCCACACTCCTTACCAGGAACGACTGGAGATACTCGGAGTGTTCAGCGGACGGTACCGGCGACTTCGTGGAGACCTCATACTAGTGTACCAGATATTGAGCGATCCCAGTCACGTATGCCGCCACCTCTTGAAGCTCAGCCCGAACACTAACCTTGGCGGTAACAGTTTAAAGCTGAGCCAACAGTACAGTCGTCTAGACTGTCGGAGAGCCTATTTCTCCCTCCGGGTCTGCGGGCCCTGGAACGCCCTTCCAAACTCAGTTGTTTGTGCCCCCACATTAGATACGTTTAAAAAACGATTGGACGTCGCACTGAGCGCCCTGCGCTTTGTTTTATGAACGAAAACGCTTGTATATATTTAGGCTGACCAGCCTCTTTGGATTTATACCCCAAATTCACGGTCGTAAATCTGTGCGAACCGGTGAGTACTCCATTTTGATTTGCTACCATCACCAACGATAACGATTTCTTAGCCAGTTTTGCGTCGTACCACTTTATCCCCCTAAAACTGTTATACTTCTACCTTTTATCTCACTGACACTCCTTACTTCAACCACTTATGTGGTTTGCCAATTTGTCAGTATTTCTATTGCCAACCTGCGGGACTCGTTAAGTGTATGCTTTTTTACCCGTCATATACCATTGTTCCATTGTTCCATTTTTCATGTACGATTTACCTGTTGACCGATTGTACATTATTCCTTCTTGTTTTAATCGTCCTTACAACCGGCTCGACACTCGACATCCTTGTAAGTTCCCGCGCTCACGTGTTTACTCTCGCCTCGCTTCATCCGTCCGCTTCTTAGTGTAGCCCATCGAATACCGTCCACTGTGTCCGACATCAATTGACTTCTGATATCCGCGCCTTATTTCGCGCACCGTCTCGGACTAGTATTAACTAGTCCTACAAGCTGCAAGCGATTGCGACATGGGTGAGTTGGGTCCGTCAATATTAATTAAATCATAATTAGGTCTTCTCGCTGACATCGATATTCACCACTGTACAATCTCAAGGCGTGCCGTCAGCGCTGGTAGAGTAGATAAAACAATATTCTAACGAGTTTGGTCGCTCTAAGTTGCGGAGCTTCAAGTGCACTGATGTCGCGCTTGCGCCAGGGACGCCAGGCCTGGATCGCGTATTCAACTTGGGACCTCAAGTACACGTTCAGCAATTGCGGAAATATTGATGGCTCACAATTTCCGAAAGCCCTTCATAAGAGTCCAATATGTTGACTGGCTTTTATGAATGACTTTTCAGCCTGTCGAGTTATCCCCTTCAATTTTGGAATCACTCCGGGCGAAAACAGACTTTGAATTTGATAGTCAAACGGTACTCAGGACCACGAAAATTAGGCACCACTCGAAAGGTGATCGACCAAATTCAGCCGGACTTGTCAACTTGTATCATTAGCAAGGACAGGACAGCCGAACCCGAGTCTACTGCAACTACAACTTAACAGTCTGTAGTGTACCGGAAAACACGCTATTTCAGTATTTTGCTACATCAGATTTCGCCTTGGTTTTAACCTTCAAAACGTCCACTTGTTTTACTGACTACACTTCCGTTGACACAAATTGTTTTGGGGAGTACCTTGTTGCACCGTTTCTCGCTCTGGTTGATTCGCTTCCTATTTTTGTAGCCTGCACAATATACATTGGGTTCAGTCGCCTCCAACTTCTATACTGTCCCGTAGTTGACACATCTCTTACGTGTCATTGATTACCGACTAGTATCCCAGGCTCCACCCAACAAGCGTGAGTGAGCATGAATGCAAGTGAGGCAAGTACGCTGCGTCATGCAATGCGATTCAGTCGTCCTGTTTTATTGGAAGATAGCAGCTGTCTGACGGAGTAGTGGGAAGCTAGTAGGACTGGAAATCCGATGGTAGCGAAATGAATAAGATTTTGTGGGGATAGATCCATGTAGACACCAGAAGATGCGAAGTTGAGGTGCTGCGTTGCGCTGGATGATTAAGTAATCCCAGATTAATGAGTGGTGAGGGCTGAAGCACGCTGAGTAAGGGAAAGCTTGAACTGTGTCTCCACGACCCATCACCGAAAACCAAAAGACGAATTCATGAAGAGGACCGTAAGAAGACATGGATGTGAACGATGTTAGTGCGTTGCGTCCGCAAAGGATCAATTATCTCAAAGTTTAGCTAGGTCTCTATAATCATGATGAGGTCCATCAGTTGTTAGTCGTGACTACTGAATATGAATCAGTTACGCATTTCGTATTTTTAGACATTCGATTTTATTCTTGTTTATATTTTCCGATCGTTCATTTGCTTACCAGATTGTACATACCGAGCACTTTCTCCTCTGTTTACTCCTACTGCAGTACTGCTGTATGCTTCTACTTACCTGCCTGCCACCCTTTATAGCTTTTGCCACAACCCGCTGGGTATAGACGTTCTTACTTAATAATAATAATAATAATAATAGGTATATTTCTCAGAAAGGTGAGACACGTTCCAGAGACCCTGGACCGATCATTATGTACAAGTTTTCTCTGAAACTGAAATTGTTTATCGGATGCGAGGAGATTCGTATTGAGTGGGATTGGATACAAGTTGTAATTTATTCTTATGCAGATCCAACTTTCTTCGGTAGCAAGTATCTCATCGTACCGTTGAACGAGTTGTGGTCCGGATCAAAGAAAATAGAAGGGAAATAGCAAGTATTAGTAAGTATTAGTGCGATGGAGGCCGAAAACTTCCTAGGGAATTATGTACATGTGTGGAATCGAGAATCATATAGTCTGGGGAGGGTCTCGCACCAAATTTCTGGACTCAGCATACGGAACAGCAGTATGGGTCTGGCTAACAGGGAAAAATAAGTCCACATTACTGCACAGTGAAAAAGGGAAATATTTAAGCAACTACCTTATTATTGTATTGCAGATATTGTTTACAATTAGGAGGCGCAATACGGATTTCGGATTACTTAAGATGTGTGGGTTGTGGGCTGTGAACAAGGATACCGGACCTTTAGTAGTTTGGCTAACTGCGCTAGGAGTTTGATTGTGCAGGGAATTGGTCCAACAGAACGCCAGTGATATGTTTACGAGGTTACAGTAGTCCTGAGTGGCAAACATATCGATGTTGACAATGTGTCGGTTGATTCACCAGCAAGATATGGTCAAGTGAAAACCGAAGCTAAGTGTTGGGGAGCAAGGTGGGTTGAAGATGTAAAGAAAGGATCCGGGTGCTTTACCTACCAAAGCGTCAGTGCTTTCACAAACGAATGGTAGGTGTGCCAGCGGGTGAAACGGAAGTGAAGTTACGATTGGAGAGATAGTTAACCGGATTTGGGAGTCCAGCTAACCAAGTTGCCAATGATTCAACTGACACATGGTTGCAGTGGAGCCAAGTAAAATCAAGGGGAAGTATAGTGAGCCAAGATGGGATGAAGAGGATAACAGAAGCCTGGACCTCCAACCCATCGATGTATCAGTGGAGCCACTACTTAGCGGTGAGCTTTCGGGCAGGCAGATCAGGAGTGGGCAAGAAAAGAGAAGGGTAAGCTGGGAATCAACGGGTGTTTGTTGATCTGACTGATACAGTCATTTGCAACTTTCAGTTATATGTTGTCTGGACCTTGTTCATACGTTTGTTGAATGGTTTTAGGGCAGCGCAGGAGCATAACCACATTGCTGACTGTAAGATATTCGTCAAGCTTTCTACGAAAGTTATACTCAGATGTGCTAATACGAATATCGGTCGGCAATTTGTTCCAAATACGGGAGTATCGATTTAGGAAAACGTTTGCTGATATGTTTGTCTTTGACCTTCTTACCATCACAGAATTTTCTCTATTGCGTGTATTGTATCCATTTGGTTTCATGAGTGATAGATCAATGCTAGGGGTGTGGACATTTTGGTGCAGGATATTGAAAAATGTGCTGTTTACTTTTAGGCGTCGAAGCCATATTGGGTCAACCTTAAGTAAGTCGCATCGCTCAGAATAGGGTAACACTAAGCTCGTACCAATAAGGCGCTTTGTAAACGCTCTTTGCACCTTTTCTATGGCGATACGATCATGCTTCCTTGAATTGCTATACACCATTGAGCAATATTCAAGTAAAGGGCGGGCGAATGATTCATACATTGAACAAACTGAATCTCGTTGAGTAAGATTTTTGAATAGTAATGCAATGCGTTGTTTAGCTCTGGCTGTTGCGTAAAATGCTTGTTCTGAGAAGTTAAGGGAATATGAGTAGCGAAGCCCTAGGTCACAGATGGTCTGACAGATAGTAAGTGGTTTGCTATCTAGGGTCAGAGCATTGTGCTTAACATTGCACCTGTATAACATCGCGCTACATTTGTCAGTGCTGAAAGACATTTTCCATGTGTTGCACCGAGCCTTAAGTGCATGGAGGTCCAGTTGGATTTCCATTAGAGTATTGCTGAGGTTGGTAGGATGGAAGGAGTACACTATTTTGATGTCATCGGCGAAAAGATAAGGTGTACCGCATTTAACTACGCTGAAGACGTCGTTAACGTAAAGTAGAAATAGCAATGGACCAAGAACACTGCCTTGTACCACCCACTGGTAACAGCCTTGGGTTGAGATTTATGTTGTTGCATTTGTACTATCTGGGAGCGATCTGAGAGACATGAGCTAAACCAAGCCAGTAAAGAGTCCTTTATACCGTAGGTTTGGAGCTTAGCTAGTAGGCGACTATGAGGTACGCGATCGAAGGCTTTTTGCATGTCGAGATAGATGACGATTGCCGATAAGCCACGATCGTGTGAACTGACAAGGTGATTTAAAAATTCTAAGTGACAAGTGATGCAGGACCTGGAGTTCAGGAATCCATGCTGTGAATTGTTTACTAAGTTCCGAGTTAGTAGGAATTCAAGCGTTTTCGACTTTACATGTCGCTCTATCATTTTAGACAATACTGATGTGTGACTAATCGGTCGGTAGTTTTTTACGTCGTACAGTGAACCTGATTTATGACGGGGCATCACTATGGCCTCCTTCCACTGAGCCGGTATGATACCAGAATTCATAGATAAGGTGAACAAATTCAGTAGCAGCAAGGGGATGTCATCTCCCCCGAATTTTATGACAGCAGATGGGAGATTGTCCGGACCAGTGAAATAGGAGGTTTTAGTGGACTTTATGAGCTTTTGGATATCGCACAGATTGAATGTGATGTTGCTGAGTTGATCATTCGTGTGATGTTGCAGATCCAGGGTCGCAGGATCACTACATTCATTAAACGAGGCAGCAAAGTAGTTGTTGAACATTTCGCTGGTTTAAGTCGGGTCACTCACTAAGCATTTATCTGCAGACATAAGCGAGATAACCTCTAGGTTCTGTTTGGCGGTCTTGCGCTTAAGCAATCTGAATAGTTCCTGTTTTCTATTTTGGCTACCGAGTGCTTGTTTTTCTTTATCAATCAGCATGGCCTGATTGGCATTCTCCTTAATAGTAACCAATTGCTGGTGCTTTATTAAGAAACAGAAGTCATTGGATTTACGATACGCCTTGAGCAACTTTTTGAGCTTTACAGCTAATTTGTGTTGTGTAGGCCTTTCTCCAGAGACAGGTAGTTTTATATGCTTTCGCGGAATCGACACATCTACTGACCGATGGATGTTGTTATATAACTCATCTGCTGCAGTCTGAGGGTCGCTAGCGAGGAAGAATGTGTCCCACTGCGCCGATCTTATCAAGCTTGCAAAAAGGCCCCAGTCAGCGGTTTTGTAGGAGCTGATAGTCATGTGTGTTTTGATGAGGGTGTTTTTGACAACTGAGCATTGACACTGAATGAGAAAGAGATCACTCTGTGATCACTACCGGGAAGATGTCCCAGTATCTCGGTGGAAGCTGCAGTGAAGCCTACTTCCTAGGCTTCCCTAGGCCGCACGCTTTTTTGATGCCACCTCCTGCTATTAGCCCATGAGTAGCAGCCCACAGCGCCTTCTTTACGTTCGACCAACTTACTAAGGTTTTGCGTGTTAATGTACACCCAGGAGTGTTTTAGCTATTAGGAGCGCGTTGTTGGATAGTAACTTGTTTTTTTCAGGCGCCCATTAGGTGGCCGGCCTCTAATCAGGTTTTTGGTTGGTCGTGGGTTTGTAAATGTCAATCTGGCTAAATGATCTTACAGAGCGTTCCAGATCAGGATGTTCGCTCATGTTTCGCTTTATGCTGTCGTGTGCCGTGAGCGCTGATGTTTCGGTCTTTCAGCGAGATTGTGGATACAAAGAATTTACTGCGGTTGCAAGTTCCATCAAATTGCTGACCACTAGTAGCCGTGCGCCTACTGCCCTTAGGCGGATCTCGGTTGGCAACCTGGCTCGAAACGTTGAACAATTATCTAATAGAACTTGCGTTATTCCCTCGGAGTGTAGCACCACT
>OX104067.1:87464959-87504610 GCA_944474145.2 Dicrocoelium dendriticum
CTAGTTAGTTTAACAGTGTGCAGGGGTTTATTCCCCCAGTCGCTTCCCCCCCTATTATTCATAAAGCAGGCTCAGATATCCTAGTCGAGTGACCGCAGTTCCTGCCGTACCAAGTGTTCCTCTAGTAGCTCTGTCCGCACCTACTTCTCCGTGACTCCGGTAGCAGACGGCCATAACTTTTTACGTTTAACTCAAGAGGCCCCAAGTCACAAACCCAGCCAGTTACGACTCAGCCCACACCCCCAGTGCAATACAGGCAGAGGTACACCACACAAGTGTCCAGGTGTTAGAATATACACTATCCCGCAGTGCATCGTCCGCAGTGTCGACATGCGTCGTACAACCAATCCTCTTTGGCTAACAGTCGTAGCAGTAAGCAGCGCCCCGCACCCCCCAAGTGTTTGCCACAGTTGCTAGTTAACAAACCATATATAGCACTCAAAACCAGCACAGTGTCCTCTACGTAACCAGACACATACCAAGTCCAGACCAGTCTGCTACCAGTCTTCCGACCGTGAGTTAACCCTGTACAAACATTTAGTGTGCCCATACCAACACAAGCCTGACAACAGTGCCAGCCAGTGTTCAGAACCCTAGTGCAAACCTCAGTGTCATACCCAGTACTCAAGCAGCTCGTTTGCACATCCCTCTCAAGTACCACATTTTGTAATCCGAGACACAGAGTGTTAATACCCAGTACCAGTTGCCACGCAACATGCAGAACCAAAGTGTTACCCAAGATTATATGGAGAAATCTTATGCTTCCAGAGACTAACTCCACACCTAACAAGACAAACTAAGCCAGTGTGATAGCTACCGCAGACGCACAGCATGGATAAGGGCTCAGCTTTCCAGACCTTTACGTCTATTATGCTCAGAAAAGTTACTCAGTGGTAGTCCAGTAGTAAAATAAAACACACATTGGATAGTACCAGTGTATAACCGGTTCTCAGTATCTCACGATGCTGCATACGACCCAGGAGCACCTTCCCTGATAATATTACCGTACTTTCGACAAAGGAACAAGTGTTACCCCCGGCAATGCTCTATAACCTTTACCAGTACCAACCCCAAGGCTAGTCGCAGTACCCAGAAATACCAGTAGAAAGAAAAAAAACCTCCAGTTCACCACGACGTCAAGCAAATAACAGTGTCTCCTATTCCAGTGTTATCACCCTAGTACAAAGGCTTCAGCCGCGAGGTCCCAGTTCCACGGAAATTCTCCATGCACTAGTACATGACCAAGTGTTCCAGTTTCCACCATCAAAGTTCGGTACGATTCGCTCTCAGTGTTCGAACAGCCTAAAATATCAAAACCGCAGTGTTCAAAGCAGGGTATCGCCTTTACCAAGGCCGTTACAAACGTCAGTGGACGAGTAGTTTCTATATACTAAAAGATTTACGATGAAGTATTAACAGTAACAAGCGCTATCGCTTAGCGTCAGTGTTCGCGACGTGTAATAACAATCCAGTGTACAGTATTTTACAAGATTTTATCTATCTACAAAATCAATATACAAGTTATTCGCAGTGTTACAGAGTATTATAATCACCATTATCGATTACCAATGAGGTATAGTAGTGCTAATACACAAAAAAAAAGTAGGTTAACCTTGTCCGAGCTGGTGCAATAGAATGGCTATGCTCATAAAATCCCATAGTCAGTGATCAATCAGCTCAAGTTACAGAGCAGATTAAAACCCAGTAGTTTTACCAGCTACTTAAGATATATTTATTAAAACGTCTGTACGATATATAGAGACTAGAAGATTTTAACCTCCACTGTCAGTTTGTTATTTACATTTACCTAAAAAACCTCTCGTTTGATACCGCGTTCACCCAGCTAAAAACTCCGCGTGAGAACGATGCAATCTCAAACTCTCTGCCTTAAAATCAACAGTAACAACAAAACATATATGTACATAAGCTTACATAAGCAGTGCCAGTTATCAAACGCACTCCTACCCATAGCCTGAAAACCAAAGCTCCAACTCAGCTAATACTATAACTACCTCCCGAGTGTCTCATACAGTGCGACAATTCCGGCAGTGCCCAGCCATCCACCCTCACAGAATAGACCCAATAGCACAGCAACCCAAGTCAGCTGTCTATTTTCGACGAAACCCTGGGCAGACTCAAGACTTAGGTGTAAAATATCATTAAAACACACTCAGTGAAACATCACGTAGTGTTTCTATTCCCCGACTCATATCGAAGTACCCATCCAGGCCAACAGTTCAGTGAAGTGTTCCTGGGTGATCATAATACATGGGAGAATCTCAGTGGAAGTGCGGTATGAGTAGGAATTAATACTCAAGTCGGAGTGTCAGCCATGTTCGGGCCGAGGGTCGCTTCTCAGAAGGCGCTCGAGTACACTAAGTGTGAAGCAAAATGAATTCTCATGTGTTCCTCGTCTACTGTCATTCACGTTCACATCCTAGACCTTTATATAATTAGAACGCTAGTTGAATTGTATGCAACTTCAGCGAAATTACACCCAGATATCAGTGCCAGTATCGAACGCTCAGTGTATTGAAAAAATAAAACGGGTAACCAGTGAAAACATACCGCAACTGGTGTTCACTAACGACCTAAAAATAAAACATCTAGAAACTGAGCTAATGCTAACCAAAACCTTCTCACCCATAACACCAGACAACAGCTGCCCGCCAGTCCACAAAGTGCTACCAACAGCATTAACCGTTGACTGGTTCGAAGAACAGTGATCTTATAAAATTCGTATTACCATCTCGCAGCCAGTCTTAAACTAGCTTTACAAACGCAAAAAGCAGTGTTATAGATAGTAATCCCAAGGGTAAATTTAAACCATGAAACCTCACATCACCATAAATGGAAACAGGATCTCAACAGTTAACAAAATCTTTCACCAAGTGTCATATTAAACATCGCACCAGTAGATAAAACAAATCACACAGGTGCTCACGATGGAAACACAACATTTTCAAAAAAGAAGGCAAATTTTCATACCATAGTGACCTAGGCGTATCCCTATTAACAGCAAGCGTATTAGGCAGTAACCATTCATCATACGCAACGCAACATCATGCCAATTGATACCATATGATAATCAAGTGCTATAGAGTTAAGGATATTCGCCCAGCAGAGTCGAGTATCATCCTACGACAGCTTTATCTCCATCTCAAAACACAGCAAAGTCACTGAGAAGAACGTCCAGTGTTATAGTAATTGTCCCACACGCGCAGTGGGACTCGCACCCAAATTAAAAAATGATTCACCTTACTCACATAGACTAAGCAAGTGTTACCGCACTGAACAACGCAGTGTGATTCTCCGTCATTATTAAAGCCAGGGTTACCTTAGTTTTATATTAGGGTCCCAAGTTGTTCCTTCTCTTAATTCTTTTTACATGTGGTTTTTGATCAATTTTATCCTTAACGGCCTAGTTACCCAGCAGTGTTACTCAACCACACAGTGCAAACCACTTAGTAAAATCGCTTCGGAACAGAGACCGCCCTTCTCGTATTCAGTAGGCGGACATCACAACCCATCAGTAAACTCCTGTCGGTAAATGACTCAGATACGTCGTAGCCAACCACTCAGTTCCGTGTCAGCAATCCGCAACTCCAGCCACAATGATCCGTAGATAGTCCCCAAACCAGTGCAGTTTCAGAGGGACCTATGGGCATACCACCTTAGAATACCCAAACGGCTTACCACCCCACCTACCTCCAATTACAAACCACCTAACCGTAGGAATCCGACACACCCTATACTCCCAGTCCTCTCCAAAAAACCTACAAACTCCCTGCATACCCTTACTCTTTTACCCCAGTGACCGCATTGTTATAATAGACCCTCTACCTCCCTAATGACTATTACCCCCCTGATTCTTCCACTACTCATCAAGATAAATCAACCCACACTAACCCCCCTATATTCAACCTCTCCTACCAACTCCCCACAACTCCTTTATAACACTTATCTCTCCCATTTTCAGACAGAGTCTCTCTATACCCCCTCACCATTATATTCTTTTATTAGCTATATGAACCACGCTGCGAAAGTGTCAGACAGGGTCACGCAAATCCACTCTCCCACACCGATTTCCAACCCTGCCCAACCACCCTCCTGTGACTGGTGTCTCATCACGCTGAACGCGCCGGAGTCGCCACAAATATACCCCAGCCGGAAGGTTCTAAGACAACTAAGTGTCCCTTGAACGGCTGCTCTAGGTGGTATTCGAAGAAAAGGCACAGTGAACCAACATTATCTGGGCCTTACGCTTGGGTAAGAAACAAGCAGATCCCCTCAAGGCGCGCCCCCTTAAGGTTGTGTACCTAAACGAGGAAGAATAGCCGCGTATTCTCCGACGGACCTCAAGTTTCTTTGCTGAGAGACCAAGCCCCAGAGGACCGGATCAAAATAAAAAAAGCTGTTAAGGAGCTGTGGACCCGTCGGGCGGATGGTAAGACAGACCAACATTTCTTGCAATTTCCCTAGTTTGGAAAACTCCGAGAACACCTTGAAGGCCGATTCTTGTCACCCCAAGGCAGTGACGTAAAAGAAAGAGCTGTTTGTGCGGTTCACCAATATAGGCAGTCTGCGAAATAACCTTCATGGCATCCAGCTGCTTGCCGAACACGTTTGTCCAGGCTTACTGGCGTTCACCGAAACATTGTTATTCCTAGACATCATTGACTCCAAAGTGTACATCCCTGGATATTAACTTTCTTAAGTCGTTCGTCTTTGGGGGAAGTCGGGAGGCGGCCTAATACTCTACTGGAGGGCGGATGTGAAGGCCCAACCAGTTAAAGTCTATTGTGCCAGTGACAGCGAGTTCGATGCGTTTGGTGCAGCATACTTGACGGACGCTGTTCTACCTTGATTGGTGTCATCTACAGAGCATCACTGGGCTCGGAAGCTCGCCTGTTGGAATTGATCAGAAAGCACGGTGCAGGAGAGGATTGCAGCATTGCGGGAGAGTTTAGTGCACCTAATGGCGACTAGAACATCCTTCTTCGCAATCGTCCACCTGATTCCTTTGATGCAGGTTTGCTCGATACTGTCCTTGACTGCAGTCTGTAGCAACAAGTCTCCATACCGACCGGGAATTTTGCCGGCTATTCGCCTCATTTCCTCGATCTTGTGCTCTCTTCAGAGCAGCTAGACGTCATGGACTTAACAGTGTCCCAGCCCATTGGTGCAAGCGATCATTTTACTGTCTTATTCTATTGTATTTGTTGTTTTACCATTCACAAACCATGTGCCGACGCTGAAAATTCTGGCTTGCGAATATTCTTCGTCTTAAAGAGGCTGCAGGTTCTAAAGATGGTTGCATTCTCGAACATCTCAATGCTGAGGTTGCCTGGAATCTTCTGAACTCTAGAATGACGCTACGCCTTGAACAAGTTGCGCCCATTTCCAAAACCGACCGCTTTCTAGAGGTCCTCCGTGGATCGATCCTAACTGAGATACCTGATGAACAGCAGACTAAAGTTATGAGTATGCTTTAGGCACACACGATCAAAGCAAACCTACCTTGGTTACAAACCGGTTAGTAAAGCCAGCACAATGAAAAAACGTGGGCATCGTCAACAATATGAACTCTCCCTAGCCATACCATCCACTGCCTATTCCGCAGGGACGGTAGATATAATTCGATCCATATACGCAAAGAAACATATCGGACATAGGTTCCATCTGTCACCACCTCCTGCTCTATTTGATTGGTTACTAAATTAGTGGGTGTTCAATCGACTGATCATTTGCATAAAGAAATAGTTGCAGAGGTGGTACAGCATCATGCGGATCCTAGCAGTCAGTTATGGTTACAAAGGTCTCGTCATTTGATATACATTTGACCTCAGAAAGCGGCGTTACAAATAGCGGTTCGGTCACAACCTCGCAGCTGAGGACGTTACATAATAATCAACGAGTCCATTAAAATAATCTTTCCCAATGACCCTCGCGATGACTAACACATAAAGAATTAAACTTCCATTCAAACACTTTAGCCAGCACAGAGTTTGTGATCTACCTCTGATCCAGCTGCTTCGGAAGGTTGCGTAATTCTGCTTCAGCTCTGTCGAACTTCTTTTTGTCATAGCTGTATATTACGTCTGGCCATTTTCTTATAGCAGAAAGCATTGAAAACGCACACAAGAATGAATCGGTATCCATAGAGTAGGGAATTCTATGTGAACAGCCCATGTAGTCAAGCACCTGAACAAATAGCCTTATCACCTTTCATGTACGTTGCCACGTTTCACTAGAATCGGTCCAAAATATTCGATTCCCACTGCGGTGAATGCTGGTTTGTAGGTCACGTATTGGTCTGCTATAACTGGCGCCATCAGCTGACTCAGTGGCTTTGCATGGATAACGCGGCATTTGGCATATTTGAAAAGCACGCGCCTTATAGATGAAACTGTACCCACTAGCAAGTACAAAGTGTGCTTCCCACCAGTACGTCCAGTGAGGTAGGGATAATGAAGTGTACATAGTCGAATGACAAAGTGGCGGCCGGGAAATAAAATTGGATGCCTCGTGTCGCACGGCACGGCGTGTTCCTCCAACTCTTCGCCCACCCGAATTATCCCATTATTGAGGAAAGGCTTAAGTCACCTAAGTCTGCATAAAACAGTTTTAAATTTTGAGCTGCTAGGTGTGATTCGTTGTATGCATGGAGGCGCACCTCAGAAAACCTTCGGACTGCGCCAACGTAACTATTTGAGGCGTAGCTTGTGGAATTTCAGCACCTTCTGTCTCAGCTGGTTGGTAAGGTGCAGCGCGCCTCAGCGACTTGGGCACGAAATTAGATTTGGTTCGCAAGAAGTTGACGAAACATTTCACGCAGGAAAGTCCAGGTCGGACAAGAATTAAATTTATTACCCCAGTGCTTCTCCAAAGTGACCAAGGAAACAAGACCAACCTCGGGTCATAACCATTCAGGCGGAAATTCACCCACACGCTCCTAGGACGCACTCCACCTACCCCAAACGGGGCACCAGGCCGGACAGCAGTATCCATGCCCTGCGCTCCTGTGAGCATGGAGATCCGGTTTACGAAGACGCCGACAGGGCCAGCCTCCTCTCGCGTCAATATGCTTTAGTGAACTCGCAAGCGGCGTTGTTCTCTGACTGTCCTGTTTGCCTTCTGCTTTCTCAGTTTGCGCTCGTGAATGTCAACATTTAATTCGGGTCATGTTGCAGGCATTGACGAATGTATCTGATGGCGAAAATGCGGTTTATATAGTTATTGGTTTGATGTCTTTCTGAGCGATTTGTTCGAACCACTTGATGATATCTTCCGGGTTCTGCTTCTAATATACGTAGGGCCACTGACGGGGATGAGGGTACCGTTGCATAGTGCTACTTAATTTACCGGCGTACTTTTGATAGCGCTTATTACTACCGCAAAGTAACATTAGAACTACCGTCGGGTCTATCCAGAAAGTTTTGCTACGATGCAGCGCCATCTCTTCTCTGACTTTCGCAGACATTCGCAGTTTCAGTAAGGCAGCAGTGTGCTCCAACTTTGTTATCGACACGGTTCTTCTGGGGCTTACGTGGGATTTAGTATGAATCAAGTGACTATTAACTTTGCCTTCATCAGTCACACGAAACTAAATATAGAGCAGCGCCGTGGCCATCATCAAGCTCATCCGAAAAGCGATGCTACTACACAGCAGATGCATTGCATACGAATGCATTAATACAGTGTTCACCGGACAAGCTTTCCAAACCTTTGGCGTCTGATAATTATTTTCCAATCTTGCTGACCCTCTAAGGGAAGCGCTTCATTCAAATCCATTGCCCTTCCACGAATCTCTATAACAGTGACATTGCCGGAATCAGCACACGGGAGCAATACGGCCGCGCGTACCAAAGAGTGAAGATACAAACGAGAGAATGGCTCTTCGGTACAACGACTTATTACAACATTCCAGCCTTACAGTTAAGTGGCCTTGCGTGATGTTCAAGTTTAAATCAAGGCTATTTATAACGCAATCGTCCCCAGCCATATAGCTTATTCCGGGAACCATCAGCTCGCCGTCAGGAAAGGCGAGATAAGCTCCTTTCGCTTGCTGTTCCGTTGCGTCAAATGTTATCCTCCGTCGTACAGAATGCAAGTAAGGCGCTTACGGAGTTCATCTGTTTCATAAACATTATCAACAATAAATGGACAATCGTTGATATAAAAACAGTTCCCTGCTACTTATTTAACCTTTGAAATTCATTACAACCCTCAACTCTAGCTTGTCGTACCGCAAAGTTAGCACTGCTTGGTGATGAACCAGCGCCAAATAGATGTACGTTCATGCGTTATTCAATGGGGGTGAACAAATATTACCATTCTCCCAACACAGAAATCTCAAACAATTCAGATCCTTAAGAGCAACCTAGACCTGATGAAACATCGCCTTAATGTCGGACGTGACGGCGATTGGGTGGAACTTGAAAAGCAACGGTGTCCCCACTAGACTGGTTGATATATCGGGACCCGGTAGGAGTTGTTATTTGAAGGACGTGTCACAGTATGAAGCTTGACAATCGAAGACCACTCGCACTTTGCCGGGTTTACTTGGCTGCGATACCAGGTTTTTGGTATGTACCAGGTTTCCCCTTCATCCGCTGTCCGCATAATGGAGAAGGCTCAGCGTATCCTTTAACTATATACTTTTCCGCTGCCTTGATATATGCTCGATGTAGTGTGGATTACTTCGACAAACTTTCCTTCAGGATGACAAGGCTCATCAGTGCGAAGTAACAATAGTCCCGTAACCTAGGTCTCCCTCGGCTTCCCATGGTAACGGAACCTCGTTGTGCGTGCCAACGGTTCTTTTAGAAGCTACCATATTTTTATCGGGCGTCCATCGTTCACAGACCTGGTTAGACATGGACTAGCAAATCTGTCAAATTTCCTTTCATACATTTGCGCTAGTAGTGGATGTAGGTCAGTGGCATCGCAGCGAAGTGAGTAGCTCCTCCGTGTTTAATCACTTAAGCGTGATGCGGTTGGTCCCTCACAGTTACCTGTTGTTTGTTTGGTCCCAGAACGATTATGCCCAACGGGATGTTAACAGCATTAGGAATAGAGGATCCTTGCGCCTCTGGTATATTGTTCAGTGTAGGTATGGGTTATCGCTAACAATGACGAATTAACTCTTTCATCCATCACCGGTAACCGTAGATCGGAGAGATAGACCATCTGTAGGGATCATGTTTCTGTTTCCCGTTTCAAGTAGTTTAGTGGGACAAGTGACTGACCTAACTGAATCCAATCGGACTGCATCAACACCATCGATAGATTGAACAGTACACTAAACAACTGGACTCCACTTGGTATCCGCCAGCAATGATGTTAATGGTAAGCGTTGTTACAGACCCCAGAACCCCGAGCTCTTTTAGTAATGCTTAACCATCCAGTTAACTATCTGGTCCATTATCTATTAACGCTAATGTTTGAATGGTACCAGCAAGCTGAGAAGCAAGCAAAGGCAACATACCAAGCGATACAACAGAGCGTTCGACGTTACCGACCGCAACACTGAATTTTCAGTGTTTGGTGTTCCGAAGTTATTTTGATCAGCATGGCGTAGCGGGGGATGCTAGGATTACTATTGTTTGACTCACAGCACCTTCGTGTTTTGCAACTGGTAAGGTCATGGTTCAGTTTGAGTCGTCGTTGACATAGTGGAAGGTGGCGACAATATCCCCGACTTTCGTAATGTTTGACCTTTATGAAATCATCGGATTAACATAAATAGTGTGGTGGTGCCTAGGAAACAACTTTGAGGATATTTCGTTCTGCTAAAGCCGCAAGGTTTAGGCACGCGGCACTTCCCCGAGGGTTTAAGTTTTTTCTTCCTCGGTGCTGGTTGTTTGTCCATAGGGACGTGCGGCAAAGGACAACCAAGTGTCGAGGTGGTCTGTGGTTTCATCCACGGAATCTGCCAAGTCAATGAAGTACGGTTCTATTCCGGCGCAAATAACTCTAGCGGCATGCTCGGCCAAATTACGTTGCCGAAGGTTGGGCAGCCTCATGATGATAGCGCTGATTGTTCTTGACGGGCTTAGATCGGCTTCATAAGCTGCAGATATCAAACTTCCGATCAACTCGGTCAAGTCGCAATTCTTGCGGCTGGGTAAGTGTGAGCGCAGTCAAACCTACACAGCGGCAGATCAGCCGTTGCAGCCCGCGCCCTTCCTGCGAGACCTCGGTGTACTCTCACGCTGCGACTTAATGTCCATAGAAAACACGGATAGGATTAAAAAAACAGTCTTCGTATGCTTCTGACGCTCATGCGCAGCTACCACATTAGGTCTGAAGAGATTGTCACTCGCCACTTCATCTCAACCATATAACCTATTCTAGAGTATGGCTCTCCAGTGTATTGTCATATCCCCCGGGGCGGGGTGGAAATGATTGAGGAGTTCAGCATTGAGCCACCAGGCTGATTCTCAATTTACGAGGTGTACCGTACAAAGACCACTGTAAGAACTTAGGGATTTACACCCTAGCTTATCGTCGCCTGCGGGTTAACCGCAGTATAGCGCACTGGATAGTACATCTGACAGCTTACCCCAGTTTGTGGCCGCTGCTAAGTCTGCGCATACCAGGTTGCACAGGAGGATGCCCCTGCAAGCTTGGCGTACCGGCTTTGCAGTGGTCCGCTCAGCAAATCTTTTTCGAAAACAGATCATGGAACGACCTGCCGAAGCAGATAGTGGAGGCAAAGTCCGTGCCGAAATAGGAGAACTCCTGGACAACCACAGCGTATATAAAATATATCGGGCGACTCCAATAGGTATTCGTTCCTCAGTGACGAAAGCTGCAACTAAAGGTAGATTCCTCCTCTTGCTGCTCCCAACCTGTAATCAGTAACCAATCGTTTTAACATCAGTTAGCCTAAACGCATCCCTACAGCTAAAAAATAAGAGCTAGGAAATTATTGGACGTCAGGTTAGGGCCATTACTTAGCGTATTATTGTGATTCCTAGCAAGCATGTGGGGCCATCCGAAGTCTCTGCGCAAAATGCCACTTGCTTCCACAAAACCTTCACTATGGTCGTGTGATTAGTAAATATCGATAGCTACTTTCGCTTTACCACAACAGTTCTGTATCAGATATGAATGCGGGACAGTTAGATTGGAAGTATTTCTGGAAAAATAATGAACTAAATAACTTTTTACTTTAAATACGCGAGGCACAGCATTAAAGGCATGATCATAGTAATAGCACAAGATCGAGCAAGAAGTATGCAATTGTAAAACAGGATCTTCATATATGTAGATCCATAAAAGCAAGTAAAAATAAATAAATATTTTGGTTTCAAATTCATTGAGGCAAGCCAAATCAGACATTTTCAGAATTTAAAAGCAATTAATTCGCGATGCCTTTACGTTGCGATGCACATAATTAGCTTTTTCCAAATGTTGCACGAGTTGTAGAAATGGAAAAATACTAATGAAGCGAAAAATCATCGACTTGGTGACGATGGACTGGATTCAAGCGTACACGAAGTAAACAGAAATAGAACACTAATTAAACTGAGGACAGTAGGTGAAGACCGAGAGAATTCTTTTTTGCACGTGTCAACAAACAGTGAAAAGCTCGGCAATCAAAATGCAAAAGTGTAACAGTAGGCAGTGATTTACTCAGTAGCGAGTCACATCTGCCACGTCGCAGTGTTAATAGACGGAATTTTGTGACCTTATATATAGAGAAGGCTTGCCAGACTAAAACACAGCACGTCCTGCCACACGGTCTTCGGTTGTTTTAATGGTCATGCACAGCTGGCAAAGCCTCTAATCAACCGTTTGTTAACACAGTTATTTGTCGTCGCATGACGCCTCTGTTGGCTGGTCAGGTAGCTCAGTCGGGGTACGCCATTGACGTTTAGACCAGTAGGGTAGGATTAATAATTTTGCAGATAAGTAAAAGTTCCTAAGTATCTGGTGTCGCAATTTCTCGAATTTTGTATACTTGCTGGAGTGTGAAGCATTCTTGTCCAGCCATCCTCACTGGACATCAGGCTTTGAGATGTTGGTTTCGGTATAAGGCCATAGTTCAGGTGCGTCTTTGTTGGTTATTTTGCCCCAAGTCAGGCATAGGCAGTTCCTCAGTATAATCCCGGATCTTAGTGAAGTTGCCGACCTCGGAGAAATGGAAGCAAGGATTGTGTTGCTGTTCTTTTGAATGAGTTCGATCACGTCGCTGCTATTTGAAGAAATCCTTTACGCCAGTGATTTTGAGAAGCTTGTCAGCGTAACTTTGGCCATTGCGTTTATTTAGTGGCGAGTCACATCCGCCACGTCACAGTGTTGCTAAGCAGTCGTTTGTGGTTTTTATAGGGAGAACGCCAGGCGAAAACAAACCAACTCCTGGAACACTGACGCCAAACCATTTGCTGGAACGGCTTAAACCGGAACCCACCTGCTGGCACCACTGAAAGGTTGTATGGCTAGCCAGTTTTGAAGCATCGAATGAATATCCAATAGATGGCGGGATCTCCGACGAATGTGGTCGGTTCGTGTTTGTGAAGACAGGATGTCGTGCTGCGTCCAAAATTACAGAATTTGCTTTCCGGGCACAGGTTATTCTCAGCCTGCATGCTGGCAACTGGCTCAGAATGGAATCGAACCTGGGCACCATCGGTTGCCGAGGGACAAAGCAATTAAGCTACGGATGGCACACGCAGACCCAATTAATTGGCTACTAAAGGGACATGCTGATGAGAACATTGAGTGTGATAGCACAAGTGTTGGCTGTATTAAATCGCGGTCGTTAGTTAACCAACGCAGCCTCTCAAATTCACGTTCGCAGTCGTCCTTGGCATCAACCATCTTCGCCTGAAGCATGCACATGCACGTAAAGGCCGCTTCCAGCAGACGAATACGGGATCCAGCGCGTGGAAGCTTCTCAGCATCCGTAGCTCTAACATCAGCAAATCACCAGAAACGGACCTTATTGCACTATTGAAATTATGTAACAAATATACGGAGCCTAAGCTAAGTACGTCGTACGAAATCTAAAGTAGAAACTATAACCTAATAAACCTAAAGAAAACGCACGGTCTTTACAGCAGATTAAAATGAATACTTTCGCAACCGTAGTTCTATACGATAAAATACATACAGTACCTGAGTTCCAAATAGGTTTTGCTATTGTAGTGCAAGGGAACAGAACTTGTAATGCGCGTGGCATCGTGCGGTTACGTGGTTAGTGTCAGTAACAGAATTATTTGGATGACCTTGAAACGTTAGGGCTGTCATTGCTCAAGATAAAAATGCATAAAGGTTCCATATGGTAACTAATTTTAGCACACAGAGTAAAAGCAACGTAAAAGAGGCAAAATAATTAGGGAATAGGAATACCGTTTCCTCCAGTAAGCAAGCTAGTTTGGGGAACACATTAAAGTTTATATTTGACTTCATAGCACACTTGTGGCCTTAAATTCTTACTTGCTCCGCGGATCTTACGTGTTGCTTGAACCAGTCACCGATTTATCTGTAACCGATTCTTGTCAATACAGGGTTACATGTTCTACTTTCGGTGCTTGGAAGAAGCCGTCAAGAAGAAGGTGAATACGAAAGGACGCTGGAAGGTTGAATGCTTATTGACAACTTGAACTCCTTACTGTTGCCTCAGATGATCATAATTCCTGCTCTAGTTAGCAGATTAGTAATAGGATTATGGACAGTAATAGAGTTATTCGGGACTCTGACGCCTTGAATATTGCATCTAAACAAGCAGTATGGAAGAAAATGCGGTTGTTGGTTGTGGCCGAAGAGGAGCATTACTGTCGTATACTGCTGGGAGGACGGTGTGTTTCCATAAACGCGATTGGGTGTCCACTGTTCGTTGCGACGATAAAGATGCTTTGAGTATGACGAAGGAAAGACGGCATGCGGTTATGTCAACACCATATATTGAAAATCGACGTCACAGTCTGAAACCTAACCCTTCCGAGGGAAAAGCCAAGATACCTAAGGCAATTGATGATATGAATCCAAAATTGAGCAGCTCAATCAAGAAGGATGCGTGTAAATTGATACGTCCTCGCCTGAAAGATCAGCAGTCACAACTTCCATCATCTGAAGTTTCTACTCTTCCGATTATGAAACTGAAAAGGCCACGCAACCAAGCCGCCACAAGCCCTGCTATGAAAATTAATCGGCAACTTGAGTCGGAGCTCTACGGTGGGTCGCTCGGTCTCGCTATAGTTAACGCTGAATTGCAGCACAATAGGTTCGAGAGAGGACGAAAAGGCTCTTTTATCTTATTCAAGACTGAAAACTCGTTACGATAAACACGAACTTCTTCGGATAGTAGGTAGATATCACACAGACCTATAGTTGCGCAACTCTGTTCTTACCGCGCGTCGCACAATGCGACCGAGGTATCTGCGAACGCCAAACAATGGCCTAGCCCTGATCAGCTAAGGCTACAAAGCTACAATCTGAGAAGACCCCACCTTTCTTGCATCACACGTTGTTGGACACTTAAGGAAATCAAACGACCTTTGCCCAAAGCGTTGTCGCTCTCTCGATTAATCTGGAAGCAAAATTGCCCCTTATGCTATCGAAGCATGGTTTTCTTCAAAAACTTATGCCTATGAAACAATTATTAACTAGCATGTGTGGCTTTTGCGAGACTATCCAATAATTGTGAATTATACATTTAAGCCGCGCAAACCGAGGCTGCACATCCTATCCGATTCTGCGAAACAACACACAAGAGTACACCAAGCACCCAATCTGTCGTACCGTGCTAATCGCCACGGCTTTAGTGTAGCAGTCAAGCCGGACGGATCACCAAAGCTTTAGCAACCGCGGGATAGTGCTGCTCCACGTCCGTATGAAAGGAGTGCGGATGTTGTAAATAGCTTCGAGGTGCTCCGTTTATAGTTGGTCAGAACGGTGAGTTTAAACACAAAGATAGCGCAGTTACGAGAAACACATAGTAAATTTGATTGCGCGATGGTAGTAAAGGAAGTAAAAAGGTAGAGCAAGGCAACTAGAGCGGGAGAAGGTTGAACAGTGTCAGATAAATAAGTAGTTGCTTGACATGTCCCGCAGGATGGTGAGGGTGAAATTACAAGTAGCAACCTATAGGTGAGTTTTGTGTTTGAGCGCGTATCTAGCAGTTATGCTGCTGAATAATAGTAGTGTAAGTGGAAATTGAATGCGAACGACGCGACAAACTAAGGACAGTTATAGTTGTTGTATTCCGTGAGAAAGGTAAGGAGTTAAAACGAGAATACCCAATTTGTACCGCATTCGCAGCTTTCTGCAACATGGTACTTCGGCTTGGTGGGATAAGTAATATATTCCAAAGTTGCGCAGTTTAGGCAGCCTGCTGGTGGCGGCCAAGGGCAAGATCCAGGCCTTTTTTAAAAATATCCAGTTTGTGAGTGGAAACAATGACGAGGAACGGTAAGTTAATGAGAAATTCCTGGTAAACATTTGGTGTGGGAGGGTACGGACCAAACTCAGGCTCCCGGATTCCACCGAAACTTGCCGTAAGTCATAACGCCAACTCACTTCTTTCGCTCCTCTGACTCTCATCAACTGACATCTATACGGCCTGGTTGATTTAACTGCTGATCGTTTTAATTTAAATCGCGTCAGAATGCATCGCTCAGGCAGATACGGAACCGGTCAGACTTAACTTCATTGTTGCCGGCATTTAGTCTTGTTTAGACGTCCGGTGTTTCTTTGCGAACAGAACTATTTAGCATTTTGTAGGTTTACCTTATCAAGGTCAGTATATTATTTGGTACCATAATTCTTTGTAAAAGTAGCGCCGCAACACACTTCTGGCTTATACATCTGAATTAATCCGGGAGCCTTGGTAGTGGACAATTATGCTACCGCCTGTAGTGACCAACTTATGCAAAAGCTAGTGAAATACCAGAGGAAATAGTGCCATGCAATTTTGATAACCTATAATACCTCTGAAAGTGCGAGGAGCTCTTTGTCATTTTGCAGTATTTGCTTCGATATTGCTTGGACGAATGGTTGCGTAGCTAACATATAATCTGCTCTAGTAACCCAAATATATCGCCTAGTGGTAGCGTGCCGGATTGTCGACGGTGGGGCCTGGGTTCGTATCCTGGGTGCGCCACCTTTTGTACTCATTCCCGCTGTACACATACTAACCTTGGAAGTAAAAGGAGAAAGGGCGATAGCCAAAGCACAAGGATGACGTTCAAACTTTTAAAATTTTATAACGATTATACATTTGTACCTATACAGCAAAGCCACTTAGTATTCTAACGTCATTCTTGCACAGTATTCCAGATTAGGATAGAATGCCAAATCACGCAGCATTAATTACAAGTTATGTTTGTACCAGTTTTCTTCATCTTGTGCTCGTAAGAACATAGCAAGCTGTCATATTGCTTATGTGGCTTCTACTAACTATAGAGGCACACACGGAATAACCCTTAATGTTCCGCATCTTCTGGTTAATGTGGTTTATCGGAAAAGCTTAGTGGTTACTTATGAAAAGGTGGCTAATATACCTTGTCAATAGGCGAAATCCGTGGTAGAAAACTTTTAAGTTTGAACGCCCGCCGTCCTTTGATGTACGCGCACAGTCCGAAGTTCGCGGCGTTAGAGAATTCCCTGCTACCGGGACGCTTACGTTTTACTTGAATCCACCGCCGAAGTATCGGTTATATATATATATATACAGTTTAAAATGACCTAGTTTAAGAGAACGTTGGTTTAAGCTGGATAAATTTCATTCCAATTTATTGGATATGTACTGCCTACCTGAATAATGTTCTAGTAACTGGCCACGTTGCTTACGCTAATTGCGCTTATCTTCGGAGCTTTTGTTGCGTTTTTAGCATTTTAAGTAACTTGCGGACATTTCTTACTTATCACGGATTTGTTGCTAACCAAAGCACTTCATATGGTAATTTAGCGAAGAGTTATGCCACCGTATCTGTATGCATTATTGGATTTATTTTATTTCAGCTTGTCGTTTAAAGTGAAGGGACGTTGCGTGATATCCCCGGTGTGGCTGCGCTTGATGTGCACGTTGACAAGGTGCCTGCCTCTGTATTACCCACTGCCTCGTTCATGCTGGCTCCAGGAGACAGTTGGTCGTTGCTGGAGGGGACGGGGTACACGGTCCTTGTGGCCGTGCTAGGTTCAAATAGCGGTTCCATGCACTCACTGTGGAGCGGACTACGGTCCAGCCGCCGCCTTGCGTGTGCGCTTGATTCCGCAAATAGAGGGTGCTTGTATTTGCCTGTGAAGGAGTGTGGGCCGGCTCCGTTGATGAAACGTGTCTTCCATCCACATGCCTACGGACTTATTCCTTCGGGTTTACACTGGATATGGGGTGTGTGGTTGGAGCTGTGATCAGTGCAGCGCAAGCCACCCATGGTCCCTCTGTAGGCGCAGTCATTCTGTGGCTGGCCAGAGTGACAGGCAAATCCGAAACCGGATGCCGCCAACCAAATATATATATGTATATATAAACCTTTATATATATATATATATATATATATATATATATATATATATATATATATATATATATATATATATACAAAAACCGGAGAGTCTGTGGTGCTCTGAGGCTGGTGGTGGCTAGATCCTGTCGAAGGGTTTACCCAATGCTGCTACTGTTGTGTCATTTGCTCATGTCCTGGGCGCCTCCTCGTGGCGACCGCTGGGTGGGATTTGGGTTTCGCCCTTCTCCATGCTAAGATCCAGGACACCAATCCGCATGAGTCGGCTACCTGACCATGTGCTAGACCCGCTGCATTTCGGATGTTCATTTAATCGAAGGCTTTGGCTGAGGACCCCAGTCGTCCACCTGTCAGGAGAGGGCGCCGTGGCAACCTCCTAGTCCATCCTCTTCGGAGGTTAGGAAGTGGTCGATGGCCCACTTCCCGTAAAACCTAGCCATCGGTGACAACAGGTCTATGGGTTATAAGCTTACAGCTCCATTGTCGTGGAGCACGAGCGCCACGCATGTCTCTGACGGCGGGAGTACACCTCCTGGTGTTCAGTGGTTTGCTACTGCCCGCCTCAAGCCAGGCAGCCCCTGGTCAATTTAGTGCGAACCCGCCAAAACCCACCTGCGTCTGGCCGTGCTCGCAGATGCGTATCCTACTACGGTCGCAAAACATACCTACAACGTTCCAGATCCTCAAAGGCTGCGTGTGACGGCCGTCAAGCAGATCCCAATCTGTCTCTGCAACCACATACCCGAGCTTTATCTGCTCCCAACTGCCTTGTGGGTCAGGCAGTTGAGCCAAAGGCTCCGGGCGGCATCCCTCAAGAAAAAATTCCAAACCACCCACCGCCTTGTGGGTAAGGCTATTGAGTCAAAGGCTTCGGGTGGAGTCCCTCAAGCAAACCTCCGAAGCACAACGACCACCCTGCGTGCGATTGCCCACCAAGGCAATCGTATTCTTGCGCGCAAAAGCACTTAGCATCGGGTGCTGGATCGTGCGCATATTACTGCAGCGGAACTCCAGTGAGCGTCCCGAGGGACGCACTGCACTGGTCGCGATGGAGCTGGTGCGTTACCACATCGATATTGCGGCGCTCAGGGAAACCCGGCTCGCTGAGCAAGGTAAGTTGCATGAAGCAGGTGCGGGATACCTATTCTACTGGGGGGCAACGCCGCCTCAGCTCCACGTGATCATGTGTTCGGATTTGCAATATCCGATCGCCACCATGGTTACTTGGTGGGTGAAGCCACAGGCATCAGCGCACGACGGATGACTGTTCGCCTATGACTCGGAAGAGGTAAGTTTGCTGCTTTTGTAAGCACGTATGGTCCGATCATGTGTTATCCTGATGACACGTGTGATCAATTCTACACTGAACTATCCTCTGTGATACGCTCTGTGCCGTGGAGCAACCAACTATTTCTTCTGAGTGATTTCAACGAGCGCGTTGAGCGTGTTGCACCTGTGTGGACAGATGTTATCGGTGCGCATGGCATTGGTACAGTGAATGCCAACGGTGACAGGCTGCTCTCACTGTGTGCCCCTCACGGCCTGACGATCACGAACACTCGGTTTGCACTGAGTGCGAGTGATATAGCAATTTGGACGCACCCACGGAGTGGTCACGCTCACCTGCTCGACTGTGTCATCCTACGTCAGCATGATATGCGTGAAGTGCGCATCACACGTGTACTGCGTGGAGCTGAGTGTGGCATTGATCACAAATTGGTTCGGACCAAACTATACATATATTTTTGTAAATATATGTATTGCACTTCTGCCGTGAATCGGCGGAAATTTGACATTCTCTCCCTCGGTACTGTAGCGATACGTACTGAGCTGGAGGAGACGATGGCTGCGAGCCTGTGTGATGTGGACTGCATAGCCACAATGGGCCACCTGTGGCACCACGTTCGCGACCAGGTGACAGCTGCTGCCGAGGGGACCATCGGGCGCGCAAACTTTAAGCGGCCTGATTGGTTTGAGGACAACAATGCGACGATCGATGCATTGGTGTCGCAGAAGAATGCAGCATTTACCTCACATGTCGCTGACCCCAGTGACTTGGGGAAGTGGGGTCAGTTTCGCAAAATTCGCTGGCGACTGACCCGTGAGCTCCGTCGCACTAAAAATGCATGGTGGACAGAGAAGGCGAAGCAGATGGAATGCTAGGCCGAACGCCGCCAACGCAAGGAATTCTTGGACTCCTTGAAGGCGGTGTATGTACCGAGATTGGAGCCGCCGCGGACACTGCTTGATGGTAGTTCAGGCGCTACCTGCACACAGACTGCAGACATGATGCAGATCTGGCGGAAACAATTTGTCTGTCTCTTGAACAACCGTTCAGAGATCGACTGGCCTATATTGAACGGTCTCAAGCAGCACGATGTGCAGCCGAATCTGGCGGACACGCCGACACTGGATGAGGCGCAGAGAGCACTTGCTCAGCTGCGAAACGGCAAGTGTGCTGGTGCCGACGGGATCCCGCCTGAAGTATTGAAACACGTTTGACCTGCGTTGTTGACTGCGCTGCACCATTTGGCGCAACGTGTATGGATTTAGGATGAGGTGCCTCCTGAGCTGAAGGATGCTCTTGTGTCATCCTCGTACGGGGGCAAAGGGAGCAAGCGATGTTGCACGAATTATCGTGGCATCAACTTGCTGAGTTGTGTGGGCAAGGTGGTTGCCCGAATCCTGCTCAACCGTCTCGTCAGTCAAGTTTTGGAACCTAACGTGTCGGAGAAGCAATGTGGATTCCGTGCGGGTCGCAGCACTATAGTATGGTGTTTGCGGCTCGTCAGTTGCAAGAGAAGTGCAGAGAACGACACCAGCCATTACACACGTTTTCTGTTGATTTCACCAAGGCATTTGATACCGTGAACCGCGAGGCATTGTGGCTGGTGTTGGGTAAGTTTGGTTGCCCGCGTAAGTTTGTAAGTTTAATTGAATGTCTGCACAGTCGTATGCGAGCGAGGGCGCAGCTGAGTGGAGAGACCTCGGATGACTTTGCAGTTGTCTCTTGTGGGAAGCAAGGCTGTGTCTTAGCTCCTGCCCTGTTTAATATATATCTTCATGCCATTATGTCTTGTGCTTTTGATGCCGCTTGTGCTTACGGTGTTCGTGTGGAGCACCGTATTGATGGTGGGTTGATGAACATCCGTCGATTCAGTGCGGGGATCTAGTTTGTGAGACAACTATCCGTATGTTGGCAGTTTGCTGACGACTGCGTTGTTTTCACATAAAGAAGATGGGTTGCGGCACATGACCAGTGCTCTGGCTTCGACAGCGGCAAAATTTGGACTCACCGTCAAACAAGCAAACCTGTCTGTCTCTTTCAGCTTTCTCCGAAGGTGCAATCTTCAATATTGCCGCGAAGCAGCATTATTGCTGAAGTATTAGAAACCACCAACCGCTTTTGCTACTTTGGGGGTGTAATGTCGACCGATCAGCAGCTACACAGTGAGCTAGGTATCCGCCGCTGTCGAAGGCAGCGGCGGCATTCGGGAAGCTTGCGTACCGAGTAGGGAAAAACCATCAGCGTACCGTTGGCACGAAGCTGATGGGGTACAAATCAATGGTGCTGTCCGTTCTTCTATACGGCAGCAAAACGTAGACGATGTACTGGAGGGATGTGCGATACCTCGAGCGGTGTCATCTGCAGTGTCTGCGACGGATTTTGCGCATCGGCTGGGGCAACACCGTTGCAGACACGGAAGTGTTGCGCCGAAGTGGAATGTAGGCAGTGGACTGCATACTTTTATTGAGACACCTGAGGTGGATCGGTCATGTGAGCCGTATGTATTCGACGCGGATACCGAAGCAGCTATTATATGGTCAGGTGTGTATTGGGAAGCGGCACGTGGGGAAACCATAGTTACGATACCGGGACATGATTAAAGTGAGCCTCGCACGCTCTAATCTTGATTGCAGATCATGGGAATCGAAGGCAGTTGATCAGCGTGCATGGCGCGATCTGATCACGAAGGCCGTTGCCGAGGTGCAGGAGAGAGCCCTCATGCATGCAGAAAAGATGCAGCAAGTGCGGAAGCGGCAAGCACCGATGGGTTGTTCTCCATCGACATCGAGCGCATGATGCTTTAGAACATGCAGTCGCGAGTGCCTTAGTCAGGCAGGCTTAGTGAGCCATGAGAGAGGCCATTCGGGACTATTACCGAAGTGACGACGGGTTCTGCAGAGAAGGTAGGCAGAACCGGCGCTGCGTTTGTAGGTACGCTGCATTCGCTTTACTAACCTCGTGCTTGCATGCTAAGTCTCTTTATGTCAGGTGGTGGGTTTCCAATTTTGCATTATTGCTTCTCTTTCTCCTATAAATGCCTACATGTACTCTATTTCATTAACTTGCACACCTCGCTTAAGCCAATTGCATTCGATATCCATAACATTTATGTGTTCGGGGCTTCTGCGTAAAGTATGCTTTCTGACATCGTGAATTTATCCAGGATTCGTTTGTAAACATTTTATTTCATAAGTTCATTAACCTAAGGTTTATGTCACCGTTTCCTTATGCATTAGTCGCGTTACTTTCTTTGCACCTCCCTATCTCTTTCAAGTGATTGGTTGTTGTTTGATATCCCCGGTGTGGTTGCGCTTAATGTGCATGTTGACAAGGTGCCTCCCTGTCTAGTACCCGCCCCTTCATCCATATTGTCTCCAGGAGACAGTTGGTCGTAGCTGGAGGGGACGGGGTGCACGGTCCTTGTGGCCGTGTTAAGATCAAAGAGTGGTTCCATGCACTCAGTGTGGAGCGGACTACGGTGCAGCCACCGCGTTGTTTGCGCTTGATTCCCAAATACAGTGTGCTTGTGCTTGTCTGTGAAGGAATATGGGCCGGCTCCGTTGATGTAACGTGGTTCCCATCCACATGCCCCCCGGTCTTATTCCTTCGGGTTTACACCGGATATGGGGTGTGGGGTTGGAGCTGTGGGTGGTGCAGCATAAGCCATCCATGGTCCCTCTGTAGGTGCAGTCGTCCTGTGGCTGACCACAGTGACAGGCAAAGCCGAAACCGGATGCCGCCAACCAAATATATATATAACTCAGCCAACAGAACATTTGCCATACTGCCACAAGGTATCGGAAATAAACATAAGAAACGAAGAGGGAAAATATTATAAAAGCGGTGATATGAGTGGTGTTAATGATGTCCGCATTTGTGTACTGTTTCTCGCCACATCCGAAAAAGGTTTCCAGTCACGCATCTTCGTGGTCCTTTGCTCCCAGCCAGGGAGTCGAGCCCGCCCCAGCACGGCTAGCTTTGTGGTTAGCTCCTTCACACTTCGAGACCCAAGCCACTAGTTGACCACATTGCTTCCTCTTTCAGACGACTACTGCGTGCGGGAAGAGGTTTCAGAGAGGTGAACGATGAAAAGTCGTACGAAACACGCCCAAACAACTGAAGTGGGAGCAGCGAACTTATGTTCCTTAGTGACCAGCAAAGACTTTCTGATCTGAAACTTCTCAGTCAAACATCCTTATAACTAATGTAGAGTTGCCACTGTACACAGGCAATGCTTAAAAGGCAGCGGTTACCGGAAGCAGAGAGTTGCACAACCTCCTTTTCGTGAACAGGCCGTCTCGCAGCCACCTAGCAGAAGCAGCCTCATGTGGCAATGTACACTCGGTTTTTCAGAGGTATCTAGCCTCAACGTAAGGGATGGCGGATCCTAGTAGATGTGCAAAGTGACCTCATCCGTTAAACCATCAGCGCTGAGACAGCTTCCGAGGTAAACGAACTCGTCTGCCACTTCCACTGAATGACCAGAAAGGGTAAGGATAATAGCAGTGCCTGACCAGTCCTGCAAGAAGACCTTGCACCTCGATAGTGAGAGGGACATTCCAAAATGCGAGACATCTCCAACCAACACCAGACCTTTAGGGCTGCCGGTGCGGAATGGCAAATTACGGTGATGTCGTCTGCATACAACAACACGCAAAGTCTCTTCGAAAGCAGGTCGATGCCACTGGCTTCGCAGTTCACCAGAGCCCCATTGGGATTTCCTCCATTGCTAAATTAAACAAAGCGGGGATGAAGAGCAACTTAGTCTCACGCCGTTGGTGATGCAAAAAGTAGGCGAATGTCTAACGTACACCTGCACCAGGTCAGAGGTTTGAGAGTAAACAGTTTGCAGGTTGGTGAGGTACTTTTATGGCACTCATCCTTAAGCTACAACTCCGGGGAACAGCTTGGGCAACTGAGTCAAACTTGGCTCGTATATCTAAGAGGACACTGTTTGGTAACCGACCGAATGTAGGGCGGCGCTCTAGTATTTCGCATTAAAGAGGTGATCGACGCAACTTCGACCTGAACGGAAACCAGGTTGCTCTTCGCTCATGCTTTGTTCGCTTGCGTGCCTGAGCCACTTTAAACGCAAGGAGGCGAATGCCTTGGAAGCAACACAGATGAGAGTACACCCTCCGGTTAGTGCAGACAATTCGGGTACCCTTTTTGAAGACGCGCAAGTGATCCGCTAGGCTCCAATCAGATGGGATAACTTCAACTTTTCAACTCACTTGGTGCAGGAGTGGGAGCTCCAAGACAAGTGAAAGACCCCATACTTAAAAGGACCAGAGGGAGTTCATCTAGACCAGGGGCTCAGCGGCGCTTTAAGAGGCAAGCTGATAGGCGACCTTAGCCTTAGTTGGTGGTGCAGAGTCAACGCGCGGGGGAGCAAACCGGCTTCCGGAATGCGGAATTCCGCGTTGCTAATGCCCAAAAGCTCAAGGCAGCGCTTTTGGAAGTGGATTGGCTAGCCAGTGATTTTGCATTAGACTTCGCTTACAGTCGGTCTACGTCGCCACTGGATCTGCTCAGAATGAGATGCTTACGGAATTTCCCCGTGGCGCCTGCTTGCACCAACTCAATGACCCGCTGAGTCCAGGTTGGTTTACAATAGTGTGTGTAACCCCGCCATCGATAACTGATGGCAACGTGGTAAATTTGTGTTTACGGCCGGAGAGGTGATGATGATCCCGAGGTGCAGCATTGTCACCAGGCTCTCCACCAGGCTCGACAGAAAGAGGTCACACGCAGCTCAACTCTGAATCAGGCGATTACCGTGGTCTGTCCTGCGAATACAGCGGTCGTGTTGGCCACCGATTTCAAGTTCGTCAAACTAAGTTTATCCACCTGTGCGTATAAGTCACATGCAAAGACCACAACATTTGTACTGCGTCTTTCACGACAAAGGTCGATCAATAGGTCCTAGAGCTCGGCCTTAACCGACTCCGGACTGCAGCCTGTGGGAGCGTAGGTTGCAACAATAAAAGAATAATGTCCACTGGCTCCGCGCCTTGACAGTCGCACTGAGGTTTCAAGTCGGATTGCGCAGTCGACGGTTGACATGGATCCAGTATAGTGGTGCGGCCTCAGCACGTATGCTAAGCTCAATCTCCAAGCCAGCATGAGCAGCGACTTCGGCGATTGAGCCTCCAGAAAGACGCAATGTGAAGGTTCCGGTAGAACTCGTAGACGGTAAAACCAGTCGTAGTTCCGTACCAGAGTTCTGTAAATGGGTCTTAATGAGGTAGCGGATAGCAACGGCCGTTGTCCGAAGCACGCGAGCAAGGACTGATACCGATCGGATACTCATCACCGGCTGAACAGTAAGGGTTGCTAGCTTGAATTGGGAACCCTACACAAGAAATGGCTTACATCCTAAGGCCCAAACTTTCGATCCGTATGACGAGAAGGCTCGCCCAAAGCGACACGATATTATGGACTCGAAAACGGAGACAACCGTGAATGGGGGCTAACTAAACGTGGAATAAATTGATTAAACGGCATAGCGGTAGAAAGCGCCTTGTCAGGTTCCGCTGCTTGCGCCTCGGTTAAGGAGAGCAGTTTCAGACAGTGAGAGCAGAGAGCGGGAGGTGTTGCTGGGACATAATTCCTAAGAAAAGGTGGGCGTGGTGCTTCCCGGTTTTACTCAGACCGAGAACGTGCTTTGACTTACGGGACCCGCAATGCAGCGGGGCGATTGTGGTTTACGGCGAACTGCTGGGAGCCATCGTTTGGAGCCCGCATGATATTGCCATCACACCTTGAGGGCCGCACTTTAACTCGGCTCTCGCTTTACCTTACGTGGCCACTCCAATTCTCTTCATACAATATTGTGTGCGCGCTCGTTTGAACCAGTTCGCGGAGCTTCAGTGCTTCCCAGCTCTTGGATCTGACCTATTTGGATTATACTCGTGCTTCAGTTCCCCGTGTTCTGCATATTCTTTGCCGAGATCCACCTGTATAATTGCATCATACCGGTTTTCAGGAAAAGATTTTGGTGTCAGTCGGAAGAAAAAGCTGAGAGCTCCCAAACCACGTGGAAATCATCCCTGCTAGTTGCAGCATAACAAAGGTACAGCCATTTTGCTCCGCTCATCAAATCAACGGCTCGAGGGACGCTTATCGGTGCTCCACCTGCATCATCGCTTAGGGCACGCCGATTAACACAAGCTGTCAGTTTGTGTGGTGTTGGTTCAAATGCGAGTCGATTGATCCCTAACCCGACAGTCTGCGCAGTACGACATCCATCTGTTTCTACCGCCTGACATTTGTGCGGTTGAACAACTCTCAATTCTTGTGCGTGGTCTGACCTATTCGTGGTTCACCCCTGGCGCAGAGAACACTTATTATTCTGAGAGTTTAGAAAGGCCATGCTGTAAACAATAAGAGGACGACTCGCATTGTAACGGTTCAAAGTTATGGAGGAACCGGTAAAGTAGAATACCCAGTCAGTCAGGTTTACCTCGCATACAACCTATATTGACGCGCCTTAGCGTCGGACGACCGTTAATCGCGCAGTATGCCAAAGTGTACTTGTACGTATAGTCCGATCGTGAATATAGCAGGCAGCGATGCGCACAGTCACAACAAGCCAGCAGCAACCAAAGGAGAACCACGGAAGACGAGTTCGAAACCAAGCACATATATATAGTTATTTAAAGCAAAGCGGTACAACAACTGCAGCGAAATAGGTAAGCGTGAAAATGGAAATGAGGAAGTTATATACAATTGCTACAGTGCTCCCTTAGAGCGTGCACCAAGAAAACGCTCGACAAGGTGCCTACGGAGCGTACTGAGCAAGTTTATGTGGAAGGAAAACAACACGCCCAGAACGTGTGCCGGTGGAGCTGCGTGGATTTGGACGGCACAGAGGACTCGGTGTAGTGGCGTCAGTTTGTTGTTGGGTAGGGGTAATGAGTCATGGGCAGGAGTATTCTTAGAGGAGGAAATGGGGTCTGCACTACCGACTGTAGGTTCAAAGTAAGCTGATGTTAGTCGGTCGATGTTCACAGATTCTTTTGATCCATTCTTATTCAACAAAAAATACTTGGGTTTCCGTGGTAAGACCTGGTACGGGCCTTCATAGGGTGGCGTCAAAGGTCTTTGAACGGCGTCGAGGCGGATGAAAACAAACAGACACTTGTGCAAATCGGGGTGAATTTGCTGTTTCATCATCATCATCATCAGCGGCAGTACATCAGCCAATTGAACTGATGCTTCGCTGCCATACAACCATGAGGACCTATGAAATAAAGAATAAGAAGAGGGAGAGAAGGGGGACTTACCTGAAAACTTTAATGTCCTAAGCAAACCTTCTGGGTCACGGCGCCTACAACTTGTGTGGACAACCTACAGTCACGAACAGCTGGCTATCGTGCAAAGATAAGGCGGCATCGGCGAGACAGCTTCCTTGCGGCTTTCACTGCCTCACGTCATAATCAGCCATTACCCTGCAGATAACTCAGCACCAAACATACTTTAAACAAGCAATCCGGTTAGAAGACTGCAGCAGACGCGCCCCTGGTGTCGGTTGCGAGCCATGTTCTGCAAAGTCTCGAGCCAAGCACAAGGTGAGTCACGTGGAGTCAAACCCGGAAGACGAGACGGACCAACAGCACCCAGTTCGGTTGTCAGTGACTGCATTTCCCGCTGCCAAGTCAACTTCTGTCCACCTAGAGCCTTGCGCCATCCTACACCTGGTAGACTGAACAAGGCCCTCTTAGGTAAGTGTTTACCAGGCATACGTAGCACGTACCAAAGCCAACGCAACTTATTCAGTGATATCTGTTGTTCTAGGGTGCTAGCATGATTATCACTACCTAGTACTTGCCTACGCACATCATCGTTGGGGATACGCTGGTGCCATCCGACACTAGCAAAGCTTCGCAACCAACGATGATCAAAGACTTGAAGTCGCCTCAGGTCTTCAGAACGAAGCGGCCAAGTCTCACTACCATAGAGCAGAACGACCCTCACTGTGGCCTTGTATACACGGCCTTTCAGACTGAGGCAAACTCGCTTCTGTCGCCAAAGATGCCGCAGGTTTAAGAAGGCAGCTCTGGCCTTGGCAACGCGTGAGCTCACGTCAGTTTCTATGCGCCTATCATTGCTGATGCAGCTGCCAAGATCAGCGAAATGGTTAACCACCTCCAGTTCGTCGTTGGCAAGCGTCAATGGGTCACGAAGTGCTGGTGGGCCCGCGCTACCTTCACGGGGTCTAAACAAATGTTTTTAGCGTGCCTCGTACTCAGAGAACAATTTACTCACCTGGAATAATATATGTACATGGATCCCCCGTTCCACAACCGAAGACAAACAACTCTGGCGTGATTACCTTCACTGCTTCAAACATTCCTGTTCGCCAGTCACCTGGAGCTATTCTGATGTCATTTCACGGACAGCGTTGCGCACGTATACGTGGCTATTCCCCTGGTCTTTTATGGAATTTTCACTTGGCTAGGGAAACAGTTACACTTACTTACACCTGCAGGAATCCCAAATCCAATTTGCAGTGAATGGCGTTTTTACCTATTAAGGACATATTCAGCCACAAGAAACAACTTCACTCACCGACCTCATGACAAGTCCAGCGTGGATAGCTGGACACGGTTTGCGAGCCGAGCAAGAATATAAGAGAAGAGCCGGCCACTATTAACAGTATGTTTACTCACCTGCATCATTATCATTCGACTCTTCGAATTTTGCATCATTGACCTATCCCCAACGAATGCTGCCGTATCAGTACTAAGCCATTCGGGCAACCAACGAAGAATTTTGGCTGTCAAACGACTGGGAATAATAGAATGCAAAATCGGCCTATACGATGCACAACGGACTTGCACTACTGTTCAACGAAAGCTACGGCAGTGTTCCAGGACGTGGTGGGTTTTCGCTTGGCAAGCGTTCTCCCTATAAAAAGCCACAAATGTCCGCATAACAAAACTGCAACGTGGCGGATGTGACTCGCCACAAAATAAAGTCACAGCTAAGCATTTCACACTGACGCAGTCCTCAGCCTTCTACATCGAACCTGTGCAACTAATTCTGCTATGAAGAATGCTCTGTTGGAGCACAGATCATCCCTAGCTCGTAATGGTTATTGGTTGCAACAAAACCTTGTTTGAGCTCCTATGCTCACGGATAACTACCTGGCGAAATTACACCCAACTTGTTTTTTTGACGGACTTTTGCGCGCCACAGCGCCATAATGTCCCTGGGTCTGACTATTGCCTGACAGTATGCTCACTCATACGGACAACATCATTTCTTTTATACCTTTCATTAAAACGAAAGGTTTTAACATTCCACAGAAGCTATGCTTGAATGCATATTTGATCACGCCTTTACAGGTGTGTCTCGTTTTACTGAGAATATACTATTTATTTATAAGTGTATACCAAATAATGGAACCACCCTAGACAGACTATTCAGGATTGATTGTGCCGGCTTAACATCGTCGAAAAGCAAGACGATATGGTCCGCATAACCTAGGTCAACTAACCTTTCACCAAGCAGCACGTCAACGCCTACATCGCTGGATTCCATCAGGGAACACTCCATGATAGAATCCACGACGAAATTGAACAAAAATAGGGAAGTCGGACAACCCTGACGAACGCCAGCTATCCGATAGGACACCATATACCCTGACGCGGCCTGTAGTGTACGAGTATAGAGCACGAAGGATGTTCACATATTTCGTGGGAACACCTTCTCGTGCAAGTAATTCGTACAGAATCAATTGATCGACCGAATCGAAAGCACTCTTGAAATCAAGGAACACAGCTATTGTCGGTCTGCGGTACGCGTGGCGCTGCTCTAGCACCTGCCGCAAAGTGAATATATGGTCTATACAGCCTCGTCCTGGGCGGAAATCTGCCTGCTCTTCCCTAATCCGAGATTCCCGTTCTGCAGTGAGGCGACGAACGAGAATCGAGGCCAGTAATTTTGCCACAACTGGCGTTAGGCTAATACCCCTGTGGCTCGCACAGTCTGTGCGACTGCCATTTTTGTACATTGCCACTATAATCAATTCGCTTTCATTAGCCGGAACACTCTCATTGCTTCAGATACGTTCAAATAGGGAGGTCAGTGCTTTGCAGAGGACCTCACCCTCATCCTCAAATAGTACAGGTGGAAGGGAATCCGGGCCAGCGGTACGAAAACGATTGAGAACTGTAATCGCGGTGCGGACCTCGGCCTCCGACGGAGGCTCTAAACTAACCGTTTATGGCACGTCCTGCATCACCTGAGTAGGAAAAGGTCCGGGAGCAGGGGGCCAGCTGAACTGACCGTGAAAGTGTTCCGCCCAAGGAGCCATACGGCGCTCCTTATTGTGTATCAGCGCACCCGCGCTGTCTCTGATTGTCTTACTGGCACCTGTTTTTCTGGGAACAGTGGTGCGGATTAGCTGGAAGAGCTTCCGGTAATTGCCTACTGCTCCTGCCTCTGCCATTTCGTGAGCCATACTGGTCCACCAGGCTTCCTTGTCAGCACGTAGGCACCGCTTTAGTTCACGCTAATGATCCGTCTGGTCACATTGTGTTCAGAGCCAGCCGGGAGGTGCCTTTTAGCTTCCAACAGGTTCACGGACCTCTCGGATATACAGTGACCGGTGCGCTGACGGCTGAGAGTGCCACAAGCACATGCCCCTGCGTCCTGCATGGCGGTCGAGATCCTATTCCACTGAAGTCCATTGTCATTAGGACAAGACAGCGAGAGTTCGGTATGCAGTGCTTCTTGATAGGCTATCCTGACCAAGGGCGGGGACAATTTCTCCGTTGCCAATCGGAGAAGACGCTTGGTGCGCCTTCCGGAAAATATAATGGAGAAACGACAACGTACCAAGGCATGAGCAGAGTCGACACAGGTACTCCAGTACGAGCGGCTGTCCAGAATGGAACACGCCACCTGTAACTTATGGCTATGTGGTCAAGCTGAGTCTATCGCTTGGCAGCTACAGGTGGACGCCAACGGCACTTCGGCGCCCACTGTGTCTAAAAGCAGTGCTAGTAAGAAACAACTGGTGCTCCGCACACAGTTGGTGCAGACGCTCGCCGTTGTCAGTCCGTTCGGAGTTAAGTCCATGATTACCACCCAGCTGAGCTTCTGAAGAGCTCAGACGCCCTACTTTTGCGTTCATATCCCCTGCAAGTACTATAACATCTGAACTAGTAGCACTGCGTAGTAGGGCGTTCAGTTCGTGATAGATAGTTTCCTTCACTGCATTAGTACTGTAGTCAGTGAAAGCATAGACGGAAATCACAAACAAACAGCTTTTCGTACTACTTCGCGAATGCACCTTAGCTGATGTCGTCAAATGGGCTGCACATAAAAGGCTGTTCACCGGAATCCAATCAACCAACGATAGCTCAACCTTGGAGCTGAAAATGATACCTAAAGCAGCTTGGTCCGTGAGTGTCGCATCGGCGTCTCCGGATGCGTGCGATCAATAACGAGAGGATAAGTCGGGTACAGTCAATTAAATAACCCTGTTAGGTTCATTAAGCCTAGTTTCGGACACAACACATCAACACCCAATGTGTTTAAGGTGCGTGCGAGTGCAGCCTGTTGACCTGTTTGGCTTAGAGTGCGGACGTTGAATGTCGCCATGAAAATGGGACAGCGTTGACTTATAAGGGACTTTTGCCGACCGGCGTCTGATAGGTGCTGTGGGATGGTGGCTGCGGATGGTTCTACTCCAGTGGTACTTCTGTTGCTGTCAATTAAGCTGGGAATTCTAGAAGGAAGGTTAGTAATGCGGGTCGGGATGGGAGTTAGAAACAAAGGTGGAAAAGAAAGGAGGGAGGCGCCAGCAGTAGCATGTTTTTGCTTATCCGCCCTGCTGTATGCAGCAGATAACGCGACCCTTGCTAATCTGCGCGACGGCCGATGCAATATGAAGTTTATTTTTGAAGTAAAGGTCATGGTTGTATGTGGGCTGAAATCCTGCCAGGGCGCCCAGACCTAGAAAGGAGGACGATTAAGGTCCTCAGCCAAAGCTTTTGGCTCAAAAGCCTCTCCGCAAGGCAAGGGGTGGCAGTGATTCAGTTTTACAGAAATGGACGTCATCCCATTTCAAACCCCCAACCTGGAGGACCAGGAGACTGAGTTTGTCTGACCTCTCACCATTGACCAACCTGGTAGGAGTAGCTCTCAAGATGCTCAGAGGCATCACCCAGTATAGCTCAGTGGGTCAATGTGGTACGCAAACCGTCGCACCACGCTAAGGTCCAGTCTCGTTGCGGCGGGAATTTGCTGTTTACGTATATTAGGCCGCGTAGCCGTTGGTCGAATGGTTCGAAAATGCTGTTTCAGTCGTTCAACGTACGAGAAGGGGTCTAGTCCGTTAATGGTGTGAGAGTTCAGTACCATCTCCCCAGGTAGTCTGAGGGTCGTGCCGAACACGAGTTCTGCAAGGCAGCACCCGATGTCCTCTTTGATTGTATTGCGTATGCCAAGGAGGGTGGCAGGCAGACGCTCAGACAGGCGTGAGTCGGATGAGCTAGCCATGATGGCAGCTTTTAATTGTCGATGAAAGCGCTCGACATGGCCATTGGCAGCGGCGTGGTACGCGGTTGTCCTTATGTGAGTACAGCATAACAACGGCTCAGCTCAAGGAAGAGTGTGAAGCTGAACTGAGTCCCTCTGTCAGTAGTGATGGTGGATGGAACACAAAACAGAGAAATCCAAGATTTGACAAAAACACGAGAAACATATTCGGTAGATGTATCACGTAAAGAAACAGCTTGTGGTCAACGGGTAAAACGGCCACCACATGTTAGAAGATAAGCGAAACCGTCGGAAGGAAGTAAAGGACCAACAACATCTACGTGAAGGTGTTCAAAACGTGCGTCAGGGAGTGAAAATGTACCTGGGGTAGTGACTGTGTGACGATGAACCCTACTGGCTTGGCAAATTAGACAAGGTTTAGCTCAATGTCTGAAGGTCTATTGTGCCAGAGGAAGCGGTCGGTGATGAGTTTTACGGTGGAGTGGATAATCGGGTGTGACGAACCATGAAAATGAACAAAAGTGGTGCGACGAAATGCTCGTGGGACAAAGGGTCTAGGCTTACCGTTTGAAAGGGCAAATTAAACTCTTATGTCAGAGTTAAGTACAGGCAACTGCGTGACTTTCAATGAGCGGTTTGCTCGAAGTTGGACAAGCTCAGGATCATGGTTTTGAGCGGCCGCTATTCTCTCCAGGTCGATGGGTGCTGATAATAACTGATTCCTATGCGCCCGAAATAATGCATCGGCAACAGCGTTGTTAGGACCGTAGATATAACGAGCATCAACACAAAACTGCGAAAGTTAGTCCAGATGACGCGTTTCTCGGGGTGAGTGACGATCCGAGGCAGAAAGGAAAGCGCACACCGGTGGTTTGTGATCTGTCAAGCGTATGAAATGACGTCCTTCTAAAAGGTGACGGAAATGTTTCACAGCCAAGTACATGGCGAGCACTGCACGACCAAAGATGCTGTACCTGACGTGAGCAGGTTGTAGCCTCCTTGAGAAAAAGGACAGGGGTTGAAATTCCTTATCAAGTAACTGTTGCAAAACTGCGACGACAGCGGAGCTTGAGGCATCCGTCTTAAGGGCAACTGTAGCGTCCGCAGTGGTGTTCAAGTGATGGAGAGATGTGACCTTGCTAAACTTCCACGTAATGGCCGTGAAAGTGGCTTTAACTTCTGAGTTTGCTTTCAGTAGGTCGGTAAGCGACTGAAGTAAATCAGCACGGTTGGGCATGAAGCTGCCGTAGTAGTTCGTCATACCGAGAAATCAACGTAGGCTTTGGACAGACGGACCCCTCGGATAGTCGAGGATCGCTTCGGATTTATCCGGCAGAGGTTTACTACATTTACCATCGATCTTGTGAACAAAAACCTCAACGGTGGGCTGAAAATTTGCATTTGTCCGGGTTGAAGTTTATACTGTGGTTTTCAAAGCATTCGAAAACCATTCGGTGGTGTAATAAATGCTCGTCTGGTGTGGCCCTTGCGATCAAAACATCTTCAATGTAAACGTAGACGAAATCAAGACCACGGAGGACTTAATCCATAAAGCGTTGGAAAGATCGTGCAGCGTTCCGGAGGCCGAAATGCATACGAAGGGGATCGTAAACGGCAAATGGAGTGATCACGGCGGTTGTTACGATATGTTCTCCGCCAATGGGATTTGGTAGTAAGCTCTGACTAGGTGGAGTTTAGTAAAGATTGACTTCCGGCTAGTTCAAAAGAGAAATCGTGGATATGGAAGACAGGATACCTATCCGGAACCGTGACGCTGTTCAGAGCACAGTAGTCACCGCATGGTCGCCAATCGCCTGGCTTTCTAGACATCAGATAGAGACGTGATTCCCAGTAGCTGTTTGAAGAACGAACAATGCCGTGATCAAGCAGGTGTTGGAATTCCTTTTTAGCTGTCTGAAGTTTTTCAGGGCGCAAGCGTTGAGCTTTAGCAGTAAATGGCGGACCAGTTGTAACGATGTGATGGCGTACATCTTGTTTAGGGTCGGAAGCATCGTTGCTTGCTCGAATTAGGTACTGAAATTGCCGGAGCAATGAACAGTACTGCGAGTCGTCAGGTACGAGGATGCGAAGCCCAAAAGAACTGACTGAAGCAAGTTTGCAGGGGATACTTCAAGACGTAGTATGGTCTCGTAATTTCCCACAACGTAGGTCGACCACAAGACGGAACTTGCTAAGGAAGTTGATTCCGATGATGGGCTTTTGCACGTCGTCGATGATAAAAATATAAGGAAAGCTGTCATAGCCCGAGACTCAAGGTAAGTAATTTCTGGCCGCAGGTAGCGAGTTTAGTGAGACTAGCTGCTGTAAGCATTGGACCAGCTGGTTGCAGGGGCGAATTTCCAGAGAACCGGAGAGAATGCTGACTTCGGCACTGGTGTCAACCAAGAAGTGAATTCTGTTTGGGGGGTCAAATACGTAATACAGGCGACTAATAACCTCGCCAGCGACAGCCGCCGCCATTACAGACTGCTCATGTGGTTTCCGACGTAGGATTTGAAAAGGCTTTAGTGTGTCTACGTCCTGGACGGCACTTACTTGCTGCGGCTTTGAAGCTGTGATGATATAACCACAACGGTGCAACTGTCGTGTACGAAAGTTGCTAGAACGTCTGGATCGAGAAATGGATCGTTGCGAAGGAACGCGGTCGCCTCGGAGGTGGGACAAGGTGATCTTTAGGTTAGAAAGCCTTGTTGATTGTATCAAGTAGCGTGATTTCCTAGAGGTTGCCTTAGCTAGTCTCCATAACGTGGGATACCGACGATTTGCTGAAATGCTCGTGAACTTTATCGACAGCTTCTGCCAGTTTGTCTAGCGGGAAGACCGTCGGCGCGAACAGATAAATTGCCGTGGTATTCCCGGGAAGACAATTACTCAACAAATGGCGGAGAACGGAACCATCCATTATGGAACAACCGAGGAGCAAACGCATGCCTCGGAGTAACTGAGACGGTATTCTAGCTCCAAACTCAACGCCAGAGAGTAACTGCTGAAGACGTGTCCCGTCTGAGGCTGTAGTGCGCTTTAATATGGCTGGCTTAAGTTTATCACAGGGGGACTCTAGGGGCATAGGATCAAGAATGTCGATGACCTCAGAGGCGATGCTAGACGGTAAGTGAGCAGTTACACATGAAAACATCGTGGACTAGGACGTAATCTTACGAAAACCTAAAACAGCTTCTACTTAAACGAACCAAACACGTGAGATAGAAAAGTCAAATGAAAGTAAATCGAGTCCAAGGGAATGCTCCGAAGCATTAATAACGGGCAAGTGATCAGACATTGTGAAGAAAAAGAAAAATTATGCACAAAAGTTAAATAAAAATGCGGTGTCACCAATTCTAGGGAGGAACCGGTAAAGCAGAATACCCAGTCAGTCAGGTTTAACTCACATATAACGTATACTGATACGCCTTAGCGTCGGATGACCGTAAATCACGAGGTAGGCCGGCGTGTACGTGTACGTTGAGTCCGACCGTGAGTAGAGCAGGCAGCGATGCGCACAATCACAACAAGCCATTGGCAACCAAGGGAGAATCACGGAAGACAAGTTCGAAACCAAACGCATGTATATAATATATAGTTAATCAAAGCAAAGCGGTACAACAACTGCAGCGAAATAGGTAAGCGTGAAAATGAAAAATAAGCAAATTATTTATAATCGCTACAACGTCACCTATGTTGCGCAGACGATTGCAGTAAAGTTCTTAAGGTCAGTGTTACCTGTTCTAGCTGCATTAGTTCGTACTCACCGTAATGTGTAGACAAATCCTTCCAGGAAGTGAGACAGACAAACAAAGTTGCTGACACAAGTTTGTTTTGCTCAACAAATCAAGTCAGTTCACTTGTCAGCTGCTTGGCCTTGCTCATGCAAAAGTGCGATAGGATGACTGAGATAATAGCTACTTTTTCAATACTTAGATAGATCCCACGGAGGTAAATATGGCCACGATAATACCTCACCCAGCCAAAGTAAGCTCTAAATCTAAACTGAATAGATGTAGATGCTTCAAACGCACTGTAGTGTCTGTGGCCCTGAATCCACTGGGTCACTTCACTCCCATAAGTGAACAAGCCGCACACATGCCTTTTCCACCTTTCCAACCATAGACGCTTCACTTACAACTTCAGTCATGACACCGACGGCTCAAAGCCGAAGGCAATCCGGTGCAGATAACAGGCAACTAACGTACTCATCGATGGCCTCGACAAACACACCGGAAGCGACACACATAGGTCAATCTTCTGTACCGAGCACGCGTGGCGCGAAGTAGCTTACACCGTTAAATCCAGTGGAGCCTTCTAAATAACCTCAATTGCAGGCAAAAATAAAAAGCCAAATCTCGCTAGACAAAACTACGCTGCGTTAACTCTCGTGTGCATCAATGTTCACGAATCCAAACCAGGCACAATAAAAAGCAATTTGCAAGACGATCGCAACCATTGGAGTTTCATCTGCGATGCGACTGGTATTCGGGTTGAGCCTGCAATGTTACAATGCGTAGCGCGTCACCCGACCTCAGTGCACTCTGGTAAACCTCGAGTGCTTCGAGTAACACTGAAATCAGCAGATGAGACAGAGGCTGTCCTGCTCTCAGCAGTTCGTCTTCGCGACTCACCAAGTGGAGTGCGCATGTTACCCGGTCTACCTTGGAAAGATCGCCTAAAAGAAGCACTTGAGCAACGCGGCATTCGTAATAGAGATAGCAAGAAAACAATATTCGTTCATGGTGTTCCCAAGCTTCTGTATTCTTTTGATCACAATAAGCAAACACCTGACCGAGAGCAGTGCTGCTACATCTGCGAAGCACTTCTGTTGACATTGTTATTGCCAAATCCATGAAAACAGTTCCTTCATCACCCAGCTACAAGGGCTGTGGTCCAACATTAATAAGGTAGTATAAACTCCGAGGGAATTATGCAAGCTCTGCTGGATAGTTGGTTAAAGTTTCGAGCTACGTTGCCAACAGATATCTGGCTAAAGGCAGATAGGGAACGGCCAAAGGTCGAAAGCAATTGGATGGAATTTGCAAAGGCTGCAACCTCTTTATCTGCACAGTCCTGCGGATCGGCGAACACTACATGGCACACTGCACAAAACAGGGCAGAGCACAGCAGGAGGAAAAGATCTGTTCAGAAACGCTCAATAACGGCAGGCAACTTAACTGAAATTCATAAACTAAAAACCACTAATGGCCGGCCATCTAACGGTTGGCTAAAAACTAGCGCAAAGTTAACATCCATTAACGCACTGCTAACAACAAAAGTTCCATCTTGCATGTACATTAACGCCCAAGGCCTTCTAAGTAACGTAGCCGAACTTAGAGAACTCCACGCCTCACAATCGCGGGACATGCTACATGTGCGTCGTCCGCTAAACCGCTGAGCCGATGAGCAAACACAGACACATAAAGATCGATTGGCCGATAGTTGATTCGTCCACTCATTTTCTTTGTGCTGATTGGTTTCTTTCAGACTTATTCATCTGGTGTAACCTACAAGCTAACTAATAGAGTTTTTGACACGTCCCATCCGGTGTGTGTTCTTATTCACTTCTTGCGCGGACCAAGGGTCCAGGTGCGATCCAGCAATACTCGAGTAATACGTATCAGATTGGCGACGGTTGCTACGAGCCATCTTGCGGGACTGTCATGTCTGTGGCCTGATGGTGCAGAAAAACACTCTCTACATTCGTGGATACAGTGAAAAACATCTTTCCAACATCAAATGGCTCTCTCCTGTGTTAAACCCCTCTATCGTGTTATCCGATACCCATTGGACTATGTTATTCCACCAAGCCCTTGGATCAGAAGGACAACGTCATTTTGATGCTATGCACTTGATGGCTAAGACCAGTATTGTGCATGTGATCCAGTTGTTTTAGGAATTGTGGGGAATCCAGCAAAGTGTGTTTTCCGCTCGTTATCAGTTTTTCAAGCTACAGCAACGATGCGGAGAAAGTGTAAAGGATTTCATTGCCCGCATTCATCAAGCTACACCGGAATGCCTGTAAATACCATTCCCTCAACTCGGTTTGAAGAAGTCATGAAAATCCAGTGCCTAATTGGTGGAGTTACAGATGATGGTGCGAGGGAAAAATTATTGTCACGGGAGGAAGAAACCCATTCCTGGGAAATTGCGCGTAACCTTGTACGTCAAAAGGAAAACCTAAGATCCCAACTATCCACTTTCAACCCTCCTCATCCTGTGGAAGGTGTAAACAACTGTCACCACGGTTATCCTCTGAAAACAGGGTACGGAAGTTCGTCTGCTACCGATGCGGGGATCAGTACAATTCTCCCACCCAGTGTCTTCATGCTCGCACAAAGTGCAGAAATTGCGGAAATCTTGGCCATCTGGCACGTTTTTGCCGTTGCCCACGGTCATAAGTCTCAATCAAATCATTGAACTCCGACGACGGTGAGTGCTCAGATTCCCAGCTAAATTTTATGAACCATATAATTTCAAACTGATCAGGTATGACGAAAGTGTCTCCATATAGGATCACGCTTCATGTTAATAACGAACCTGTTTTATTTGAATTGGATACTGATTCCGCGGTGACATTGATTAGTACAAACGCGCTCTCATCGTTACCCGACCTGGAACCGACTGATACCGTTTTTAGAACCTATACAGGTCATCCTCACACACGCGTGACGTGCGTGCTACTGGTTCATTTGGATTATTTCCCTCTATCCTCTCTCCATCTTCTCGCAGCGTTGTCACTGTACGCTCACCGAACCGGCTTTATCAGCTCTACACAGTGCTCCATCATACGTGGAAATATCTTCTACGATTAGAGGCTGTGCCATCACTAAGCGTTTTCACTGGCATCTGTGATTAAGCGCAAGCGTTTAGTTCAATCGTATTGAGCCGATTGCCATTCTGTGTGACACCACTCTATACAGAATTCGCGAGGCAGGCCGAAAAGCCTAAGCTTACTCCGATCCAGTGTTTTTCAACACGGATGTGAAAGAATTAGTGTTCAGCGCTCTGTTCAGGTTGCAGTCACTCGCCATTCCCTGTGACCTTCTCAGCCAGTGCGGCTGCATTACCCATCACACGGACCGCGTGACCACGCCGACTGCTCATTTGACCTTGCAACCACCACGCTAGCCTGACCGATGTGCGCCGCTCTCAAAGCTGTAAAAGTACAGAACGCTAACCAACTTACTGGGTCAGGTAACGACACCAAATTGAATGTCAGAAAGGCGAAACCGAAGAGACTCCATCGAAAGGCATTTGCGGGTTAGGAGAATGTCATCGGGTAGTAAAAATCGGTCTGGCTTGTTCGCACAGTTTAGCATGGTACCATACGAAATGTGCAAATGTGTCCCAACAACAGTTATG